>JASDQU010100307.1:267974-293872 GCA_032191745.1 Picea mariana | reverse complement strand
CAATCCAAGCTCCAAAAGCTAACCAAAGCTAAATTTCTCCATGAGAACTCCTCTCCTTTTATAAGTTGAAGAGGATAAGGTGAGGAGGTTAGGATGATCCCACTAAATCATGAAAGCGAGTAAGATCCAAACCATTCGGATGCCACCTCACCATGGAAGTTTCTCCTTCTAGAAGATTCGAGAAAACACTTGTTTTTTCCACGTGTAAGCATTATAACACCCTTCCTATAGAGCAACCTGCGAACCTCTCGCAACCTAGATATGGTGCAACCTGCGAGAATCAGGCATTCTTGCACCCTGCCTATATAGCAACCTGCGAACTTCCTTTTTTATAGGGTTTTTACAAGGGAAAATGCAACTTCTTTTCTCAGGAAAAGTTCTTCTCCCTTCTCTCTTCAGGAACTCAGGCCACTGACCCCTCTGAAGGAAACATATAGGTTTACATCATTAACGGTCATAGGGATGACAAAAATAATGTGTAACAGAGAGCCCCCCAAAGTATGAAGTTAGAACAGAGTGATAGCTGAAATACTTTGTTAAGTGTGTGTAGGGAACAAGGAATAGTCGGTCGAAAACCTGTCAATAAATAAGCAAATACAGTACAATAATACATCATCACTAAGGTAGGTATTCCCATACTCAGAATACAAATGACTCAGTCCATAAATGCCGACATGCGAAGATCCATGTCAAGTAAGACAGGCCATGGCCACCAAACATACACTGTGGATCCATGCCAATATGACTCAAATCTGAACATAGCCATGGGACATACAATGTGGATCTATGAAACAGTACATTGAGTATACTCCAACACAACCTGAGTCTATCAGAAAAGATCCAGGGTCTTCATCTCCACCACTCTATAGTATGAATCTAACCATGTGAATACATGTGCTGAAGTCGAAGATGGTAGAAACCACTTGATTACCGATCATTAGTGTATACTGTTAACAAGTGCGAGGGAAATCACCTTTAATGTCAATGACTCCCAAGGTACACTAGTAAAATCCAACGAATGTGAATAAATGAGCTGAAGTCGAACACTCGATGGAATCTCTTGATCAGGAGTCGATAATGAAGACCCACTGTCGAAAGCGAGGAAACCTGCCATTGAGGCATGCAAGTTCCAAGGTACCAATTAGTTTCTAAGTCTAATTCCTAGATAATGAGTTGAAGTCGACAAGAAAAGACTCATCACAGGAGGGCCTTAATATATCCCACATCAATGACATGAAACAAGTAACAAGATTTGATGTAGATCAGAGTAACAAGTGATTCAGGACTGACTCAGGGATGGCTGACGCAATAGAAGGCTTAAGGACTACAGAAATGGCCGACGCAATAGAAGGCTTTTCGGGTTGAACATATTTTTGAACATATTGACGACACGACAACTGTATTGGAAATACTGGCTCAACAACAAAGATCATGGACCAATTTGTAATCTTATAGGAGTATGATCAAGAAACAAGTGGATTTCCCAACCTAGACACAAGGCGAGTGAAAAGGTGTCATGTTCAAAAGTGACTCTTCCACAGAATACAGGTTTGGATACATTTCTTTCCCAATTTTCCCCCCACCATTTCTGGTGAGTACCTCTTTATTTTTATGCAAGCTTGAGGAGGATAACATATGCTTGCAATGTAAGCTCATCCTTCGGACGAGTCCCTCGGAGTATGTTTAACGAACCCTAGGAAGGAGTGGTTCGGTCCCATTATGGGTCTTTTGATGTTTGTTTAACGAGTCCAAAGATATAAAACTCGAAGGTTTTTCATGATTATAGAGTCTGGAAAAACACTTAAAAGAGAACACTCTCAGTTCCTTTTCCGTAAAGTAGTCTGAAGAGATCGAAAAAGAGATAAATTATCGCTCAACAGACACTTTCTTCAAATACTTTAACGAGCGTGAAAATAACAAGATCGCTCGGAAAGATTTTCATGTTTAGAGAGTCTAAAAAGAGCTTAAAGGGAACTCCAGTGGGTTCCTTTTTTGTATAACCTTTACGAGTCCAAAAAAGTGATAAAAGTATACTCGGTTGCATTCTCACGTATTTACGAGCACGAGAAAGAACAAAGACTAAACTCAGGATTGTTTTCATTTTTACGCAAGCTTTAAAATAAAACAAAACTATGCTTGGACTTGGTTTCATTTTTACACAAGCTCAAACCAGAGGAAACTATGCTTGAGGTAAGTGGTTTCATTTTTACACAAGCTTGAACCATAGAAAACTATGCTTGCAACTTCCCAACGCATAACACAAGGATGGTTGGTACTTAGCCCCCAGCTTAAGAAACTAGCGGCTCTTCTTCAACATAAAGTCCAGAGGCTGAGGCAAATTCCCCCCAAGCTTCGTTTCATCCAACTGCAAAGGAGAATGAAATGAAGCTTCAAATACTAGATGAAGGACTTGACTCAAACAGAGAGGGAGAAAACTATTTCATTTTTTAACGAGCTTGACATAGAAAAAAGAACTATGCTCGTAACCTCTGTTTCATTTTTTAATGAGGTTGCCTCAGAGATGCAAAAACTATCCTCGGGTGGTTTCATTTTTTAACGAGCTTGAAATTAGAAAACTATGCTCAAGTATGGTTTCATTTTTTAACGAGCTTGAAATCAGAAAATCATGCTCATAGACCTCTGTTTCATTTTTAACGAGGTTGCCTCAAAGACACAAAAAAATATCCTCGAAGTCTTCTTGATCATGGATTCTAAGAGGACAATGCTCTGGAAGGAGACCATGTCAAGGGACAAAACTCGGTCATGGCTTCCAAGAGGTCTTCGCTGGAAGGAAGAAACACACTCTAGAAGGACACCATGTCGAGGGTTGTGACAGGAGTAAAGATATCAGGCTCTAACAACCCTATCGAAGAGATTACCATGTCAACTACTGGATCTAAGTCATTAGAAGTTGAATCCATGGGTGACAACACCACATAATTGACCTGTGGCAGGGGTGATACCGTGTGCATATAAGAACCATTGAGGGAGGCAATCTAGTCGGGGTCAATGAATGAAAGTTGATCAACAGTCACAACTCATCCATCGTGAGGGAAATATATCACATGAAAAAGAGTAGACACAATAGCTTTCATGGCATAGACATAATCTCACCCAAGGAGTAAAGAAAAATCCAGGGGGTCTTAGACTACCATGACGTCAATAAAGATTGTTTTCCCTCCCAAAGTTACAGGAAACTGAGGAAGGGTCCCTAAAGATTGATTGGTTCTTTTGTTAAAAGCTAACAAATTCTGTGTAACCGGTGCAAGCGGAGGATAACCCAAAGCTTGCCAAGCAATAGAGGACAAAATACTAATAGACGAACCTTCATCTGTCAATGTTTGAGGAACGTCCCGACCACAAACCTGTACTGTAATCCCGAAAGGAATGTAAGAAGGAAGACGAGGTCCAGTTAGCACACCCCAATCAAAATGGATGGCCTCATTACTTGGAGGGGGTCCTACGGGAGAAGGAGGAATACCCCTCGGTACTGGAGATTCTGTATCAACAAGAAAAACGTGGTCAGTATCGGGTTTACTCTCTAGCGGGAGAGTAGGATCAACCGATGGAGGGATTAGATCGACCAACTGAGTTTCATTCTCCAAGGAGATAATGGGGTCGACATATGGAACCAGATCGACCACTTGGGTGACACTCTCTAACGGGAGAGTGGGATCGACTGAGGATGGGATCGAATCGACCGCTTTAGTTTCACTCTCTGAGGGGAGAGTGGGATTGACCGAGGATGGTATCGGATCAACCACTTTGTCAACTAGTTCAACTAAGGATGTGACCATATTGACGACATGATCAACTGGATTGACCGATGAAGGGACCAGAGTGATCATTCCATCAACTATAGGGGGGTCAAGAGTAAGCTTGTGACAAGCAATTGGAAGTTGAGGCTGTGAAACATTCATATCTTCCAGTAATTTCGAGGCTTCTTCCATATGAAGAAAAAGATGAGTTAGATGACTCCCTTTGCTCTACATGGGAACTTGGCTCTACTTTTCTTCTTCCTAACTATATCATGACTAGTTGATGGGAGGTCATCAACATGTTGTTCAGAGGCTAATGAAATGGGTCGGAAAGGATGTGTAGACCATGCTTCTATAACCTTGGATAGACCAGAGCATTCCTTAAGAAGATGGATACCCTTGCAAAGCCTGCAAGGGTACTTGGGCTTACGGGTTGTTTGGGTGATCTTGACATCATCAACACTCCCAACATGATTAACAGTAACTGGTTGTTTTCCAACACGTTTGAAAGTGGTTGGAAGTTTGGATCCTTGCTTAACTTTCTTCTTCTTATTCTTTCTTTTCTTCTTCTTCTTATTCACCGGGTTACTATCTTTAGAACTTTCACTCAATGAAGAAGATGAAACAGAAGGTGACCTTGCAAGCGAAGAAGGTGAACAAGACCTTACTAGTGAAGAAGGTGAAGGAGCAACATGAGGTTGATGTTCTTAGGGGGAAGTGATTACGACCGAAGCACTTACTGCATTCGGGATTACCTGAGTGGAAAAAAACCACATCGACAATCCAATCGCAAGACCTGGAAGGCTCAAAGTAGCGATGTGAGGAGGACCAATATTTCTATAAGAAGTAAAAAAAAAAGGTTCCCCTAGAGCAGAGGTTCCTTCATTGGTCGTTTCGGGAACTGACGCCATTAAAAAACAAAAATCCAATCTAGAGTCCACTCGGGAAAACAAACAACACATGCTAAAAATCTAGTGAGAAAGCAAGAAAACAAAACCTTCTCACAATGAACTCACTAGTTGGTGATGAAATCCAACGTCGCGGGAACAATGTAAGAAGGGGCTGAGATAGAGCCGGTGGAAAAGTTACGTTGGCAACCTGCTTAACGGACTTACACCTTGGTGCAAGCTCTCACACATAATCATGGGTATACCCTCCAAGGAGCCCAAGTGAGTTTGGCCAACGTCGATTCTAGGTACCGTGAAGACTTGCCCCTCCACAGTCACCTCGTGTAAACAACCTAGAGAGATCGACCACTAAGGTTACCAATCACTACAGTGATGCCTAGGGGAACAGTCGATAGTCCAATCCACATGCAAGGGTAGGGTATCTAGCCCAAAATCAACTTGAAAGGATTCCACTCATCATTGTGGGTATACCTCTCAAGCGACCCCCATAATACACGTAATCTCTACACCAAGACCAACAAAGCAGGGTGAGTAATTCTGCTAGTCTCAATGCGACCTCGTGATTGACCCTTGTGTTAGAAGGGATTCCCAGGACAAAATGTAGTAAGTGGATTTAACCGCTCCCTAACCCAAGATTCTATGTTTGTTTGCAGCTTTGAAAAGTTATATTGCACACCTATTCCAAAGCCCTAACGCTAATCTAATGTAGGTTTGCTACCAGAAAGTATAAAAAATGTCTAATCAATTTTTTATAAGCGCTTTATTTTATGGCCGTTGTTACTCAAAAGGAAAATGGCATGGACAATATGGTGTTTCAACCGACTCGAAAGTTATGCAAAGAGATGAAGATGCAATCTTTTCATTTCGATGAAAGCTATGATACGAGAAGGAGAAAACATTTATCATTCCCATATGCACGATGTCCAAAAATATATTAAACTCATCAATATCAAGATTCTCAAGAAATGAGAAAAAAGTATTGAACACCAATGCACGATTCATGCCCCCCCTTGGCCATGAGGGGGGAATTTTTTCATAATTTAAGATCAAAAAATGCCAAGAATCATGCAATTTCACTACTTCGAATGCAAGGATGCCCCCAATCTAATATAAAGCAAGAAATTAAATCTTTTTTTTTCAAAAATTTCACTAAAAGAAATAATGAACTTTCTTAAAACAAAGAAACCCAAACTAAAAGTTTTCTTTTAAAGAAAACTATTCAGAAGAAATCTCATCTTTCCCTAAACAATTCTGAAGAAAACACACGCTTTGTAATTGAAAGACACTCAAAGAAAGAGACTAATCCTTCAAAACCAAACAAAGCAAAGATGGATGAAAGCAACTCAAAGAATGTCAAGAAGACTGTAAACAGTGCAAGAATCAAAGATTCTCACAGGCTGAACAAAGGTTGACTGCGAGGGGTTTGCACTGGACTTAACACCAGAGTGTGAACTCAAGTGATTCTCACAAGCCACTAAAGGGTACAGTGCAAGAATGCCTGTAAACAAGCAAAAATTTGAAAAAGGACTAAATTTGAGTGAACTTTTAGATCTAGAGAGTCTGGATGGATCTCCCACAGACTCAGAGACCAGAAAACAAGCAATCAAAAAAAGGAAAACTAGACTAACTAGGAAACAATCCGTTCCCCAATGGAGTCGCCAATTTTGTTATCGGACAAATTGGTAGGTGCGGACACTAACTGATCTCCCTAGATCCACCTGGATCTAGAACAAAACACACTAGAACATGATGCTTTCCTTAAGTTTTAGATATTTAATTTACTAACTAAAGAGGGATAGGTGACATACCATTTAAATGCCGCTTCCTTTCGCTATCGCCATCCTAGCTTCGTTCCAATGCTCATACAATGATGAATCTACAAAAGAACACAACCAACCAAAGTGATATTAATAGCATAAACTCAATATAAACCTATGTATGTGATCAAGGAATCATACAATAAAACACAACAAGCTTTATAGGAAAGAATCATATTTCTATATCATATTAAATGTGAAAGAGAGATTACAACCATGGCCTTGATGTCGTAAGGTCCTTTCCAATTGTCCTTCGTTCCCCACACACTTTCACTCCAAGAATTCTGAGAACACATATCTGATAGTATTCACAATCTATCTTGACAAAGGAAAAACTCAAAACCACTCTAACCAAGCTAATAATTCCAAGCCAAATCCAACTTAGCCCAATCCAAGCTCCAAAATCTAACCAAAGCTAACTTTCTCCACGAGAACTCCTCTCCTTTTATAAGTTGAAGAGGATAAGGTGAGGAGGTTAGGATGATCCCACTAAATCATGAAAGCGAGTAAGATCCAAACCATTCAGATGCCACCTCACCATGGAAGTTTCTACTTCTAGAAGATTTGAGAAAACGCTTGTTTTTTCCATGTGTAAGCATTCTCGCACCCTGCCTATAGAGCAACCTGTGAACCTCTCGCAACCTAGCTATGGTGCAACCTACGAGAATCAGGCATTCTCGCACCCTGCCTATATAGCAACCTGCGAACTTCCTTTTTTACAAGGTTTTTATAAGGGAAAATGCAACTTCTTTTCTCAGGAAAAGTTCTTCTCCCTTCTCTCTTCAGGAACTCAAGCCACTAACCCCTATGAAGGCAACATATAGTTTTTCATCATTAACGATCATAGGGATGACGAAAATAATGTGTAATAGTCCCCATGTAGGAACACTGTTTTCACATCCATATGTTCTATTTCCATATCAAATGTTGTAGCTAGAGACATTTGTATTCTAATGGAATTTATTTTTTCAATAGGGGAAAAAATCTCACTGAAGTCAACTCCTTCAACTTGGGAATATCTTTTCGCTACCATTTGAGATTTGAATTTCCCGATTTGACCTGTTGCATTCATCTTCTTCTTGATTACCCATTTGCTACCGAAAATATTTCTTCCACTAGGAAACTTGACTAAGTCCCATGTCTCTTTCTTATGCAAGGATTCCATCTCTTTGACCATGGCATCCTTCCAGAGTTTTCCCTCTGAGGAGTTGATTGCCTCCTTGACTTACTTGGGCTCATCGTTGGTGGAAATTAGTATGAATGCGAAACATAAGTCTAGTGGAATATACCTTTTGACTGGTTTTCTTACTCTTTTTGACCTCCTTACAACCAAGGTCTATTTTTCTACCTATTCGTATGATTTAATCGACTCATCTGAATCATCTTTTCCATTCCTCAGTTCAAACTACACTGTCTTAGGATTATTCCCGGTCTGAACAATTTCCTTAGGCTCAGACTTACTTTCGACTTATTTGAAGACCACATCTCGACTGTACACTTTTTTCCTTGATGCAGGATCCCATAGCTTATATCCTTTCATTCCTTCTTTGTATCTAATGAAAATACATTTGACTTCCTTCTTGTCTATATTTCTCCTCTTTTCCTTGGGAACATGCACAAATGCATCACAACCTAATAATTTGATATGTGAAATTGAAGGCTTCTTACCTGACCATACCTCATGTGGATTCATGTCGACTAGCACTGATGAAGGAGACATATTCAATATATATTTTGTAGTGTCGACTACCTGTGCCCAATATTCTTGTGCTATCCCAACACTAGTGAGCATGTTCCTTTCCTTTTCCATCAATTTTCTATTCATTCTCTTGACAACTCCATTTTGTTGTGGGGTATATTGTGTGGTAGTTTGGTGTGCTATTCCACACTACTTGAAGAATTGATCAAATTATTTTCCACATAATTTACCACACTTGTCAGTTCTCAGCACCTTAATCTTCTTTTATCTGTCTGGTTTTCTACAAGAGATTTAAACTCTCTGAATTTACCGAAAATCTCTAATTTTTTCCTTAGGAAATATCTCCATGACTTCTTGGAAAAATCATATATGAAGGAGACATAATACAAGGATCCACCAAGTGAAGGCATTGCAACATTGCCAAACACATCACTATGAACCAACTCTAGAATCCCAATTTCCCTTGTTGCTCCAGATGGGAACCTCATCCGACTTTTTTTCCATTCCATATATACAATGTTCACAAAATTCAACTTCTAAATTACATGTAGGAAAGTTTTCGACCATACCTTTTTTATGCATAGGCGCTCGAAGTCCTTTTTCTCCAATGTGTCCCATCCTCTTATGCCATAACATGGTTGGGTCGACTTTATGATGACTTGTTGAGTTGGTTTGAATCGACTCAGCCCAATTCAAGTTGAGTTGAGTTTACTTCATGAACAACTATGTTGTTGCATCCAGTTGAGTCGACACTCCCTAACAACTTGTATAGGGTTCCAATCTGAAATCCTTTCATTAAGACCATCACACATATAACCATCTTGTACCAATCCTTATGAAATATAGTGTACATTCCATCATAATTCATCTTACTGATAGATATCATGTTTCTTTCCAAACCGATAATGTGTAGCACACCTGGAAGGGTTCTACTCCTCCCATCCTGTAGTATCAGTGGAACTCTTCCTTGTTCGACAATTCTAGTTTTCGGGTCGTCCCCTAAGAACACTTCTCCTCCTTCATATCATTAATATTTGCAGAACCATTCTCTATGTGGTGTCATATGATAGGATTCTCCTAAGTCGATCAACCAAACATCTTGATCCAAATGTGTACTGGTCGACGCTAGGTACACATCGCCTCCCTTATCTAGAGTCGTTTTTCTCATAATTGACTGCTTCTTGTCAGATCCTATACTGAATTCCATTTCCTTAGACTTTTCGTCCCTTTTGTAATGCTTATATTTACCACATTTACAACATCTTCTTGTCGAATGAATTGAGGATTTATATCTACCCTTCGACTTAGACTTTCTACTGGAGAATTTTCCTTTATCTTTGTCAACTGGTCGAACTCTCACCACTAAATAATCTTTGGTCAATCCTTCCATTCTCTTTCTTCTCATTTCTTTAGATAGTAGAGATGAAACCACATCTTCGATCACTAATGTGGTTGTATTAATCCCTATAGCCATGACTAATCTATCCCAGGAGTCTGGCAAAGAACATAATAGGCTAATACATTTCTCCTCCTTAGTATTTTAATATCCACATAATATAATTGGATTATAATAGTATTAAACAAATTTAAATGATCAGTGACCGAACCGCCATCACTCATTCTCAGAAGATACAATTTATTTCCGAGAAACATCTTGTTTACCAGGGATTTTGAGAAGTACAATATTCCCAACCTGTCCCACAATTTCTTGGTTGAATATTCACCTCATACATTCAACAAAACTGAATCTACAAGACAAATTCAAATCGTACTCCTTTCTCTTCTCATGATTTTCTCCCATTCTTCCGTAGACATACCTATGGACATGGTACCTAGACAGACTGCTTTCCATTTTTCTCAATCTACAAGGAGATCTTCAATTTTAAGCTTCCAAAGCTCAAAATTCTGGCCATTGAATTTTTCGATCTCTATTCTCGATATGCTCGCCATTATTTAACACAATATTTAAATATTTATAACTTATGAATCTTACTAAACCTAGATTTTAGCTCAACACCAAGGTTGTTAAAACAATCTCTGATACCACATGTTAGGAAATGAAGAAATGAGACACACTTCCACGCTAAACCTAGCAGAAGAGAGGAAGAAAGATTTAATCAAGAATGTAAATGGCACAACAACCACACAATACAAATATTTTACCTTGGAAACCCAAAATGGGAAAACCAACATTCCTTGAGAGTTCTTCTCCTTTTTATCTTATTCATTCAGAATAAAAGGTTACATGTCTAACCTTGTTCCACGCCTAAGGCACAATCGACATCAAACCCTATTGCTTACACAAGAACAACCTTGTAGCCAATTTTTCTTATATCTACATGACCAAAAACCTCTAAAATTATTCATTCATTCATTAGCTTTTACAGGCTTACAACACGAATTCTTCATAGGATTTACAATAGGAAAAACTCTAAATAAAATGTGCCCCCAAAATGTTACATATCGATGCATATCATTGGCTACAAATCCCGTGAATCTCGGGATTATGTTACACTCGAATACCAAGTCAGATTACCCATCGAATACAAGTTGACCTTCATTTGGTCTTCATTTATTCAGCACACGCTCACCTATCGACCTCTTGTCGGTTGACCTCTTCGAATTGATGCTGATGTATTTACCATGTCAAACCACCTCGACCTTCGACTTCAACTTTACCTAGTCAACTAAAATTAAACTTCGAATTTATTTCAAGCCACCTTGAATTTGTATTTACCTGTTCAAACTAACTCGACCTTTGAATTCGAATGTGAGTTGATCCACCTTGAATTTCATTGCAAAGTATAACAACCCAACAATGTGGACTTTGACCTTTGACCTAGTTTTACTGGAACTTTGAATGCTCATAACTTTTCAATATGAACTCCGTTCAAGGAAAACTTTTCATCGTTAGAAAGATGACAATGAGCTCTACACATTGATTCCATTTTAGGGATAATATGGGTTAGCCAAATTTTGAACATTTATGAACCATTTTGGACCTCTATGGACATTTTGAATCCTCCTTGACCTCTGTGAGCATTCCTAGATCCTCTTCGATAATTCCTACCCATTGAAATACTTTTGGACCACCAAAAGTATTGATTACTCAACAACTAGGTGAGGATAGAGTTCCCTCACCCTTTTGACCTCCATTCATTTGGCCTTACTTGTTTTTACCCCCTTAAGAAAACTCAAAGATATTCCACATCACCTTGCTATGAAGTTCTAATTCTTCTATCGATAATGACATCTTCCTGTAGATCATCCAAATATTCTGGAGCAAAATCATCAACTAATAGAATGTAAATACTTCCATCTTCATCTATAATCATAGGAGACTCATACAACTTCAAATTCTCAACATTTACTACTAAATACATTTGCATGCAGGCTGGTAGATCTAAATGAAAGGCATTAGTACCAATCTTCTCCAAGATCTTGAATGGACCATACAAGATTGGCCTTAGGTTTTAACCTTCGCCTTACATTCTATATTTGCTGATATGTAGCCATACATCATCATCAAATTTAAATTGATGATCAACCCAATGTTTGTCATGCCTTGCCTTGTACTTGGATTGACTCTTCTCCAATTGTTCTTGTACTGCTTGATGTACCTGCTGAATATTTTGAATGAAATTTTTATCTTTATCTATATCATCCTATCCATATTCTTTACCTGCTTCTCCAAAAAAAAATTCCATAGATGTCTTAGGAAAGTACCCCAAACATACTTCAAAAGGATTTTTCTGAGTAGACGAATGCATCTCATGATTGTAGGAATGTTGTATATAAGCTAATTATTCATCCTATAATTTAGGATGCTTGCTACAATATCCTCGAAGTAGATGTACCATTGTTCTGTTTACCACCTCTGTCTGTCCATCTGTCTGTGGATGAAAAGTCGTGCTCTTCTTCAAATTAGTGTCCATCAGTTCCCATAAATGAGACCAAAATTTTCCCAAAAATCGAGTCTCAATATGATATTATAGATGTAGGAAGTCCAAAATGAACCCATACATTAGCAAATAATGTATGCACTATCTGCTCAAATGTGACTTGTTTCTTGCATGGAATTAGAATACACATATTGCTGAATTTGTCCACCAGGACATACATATAATCATGACCTGTCCTAGACATTGAAAATCCCCCTACAAAGTCCACAAAGATACTTTTCCATGGCCGAGAAGGTACTGGAAGTGGTGTATATAATCCTATCTTTTGGTTGCTAGGATTACTTGTGGCACACATAACACACCCTTTGATATACTTGGAAACTATCTCGTTCATCTGAGGCCAATAAAAATACCTTTGTAACTATACTACTATATTACCAACCCCGAAATGACCAGAGATGAGAGGTATATGAGCTTATCTGATTACACTTGCTCTTTCATCTCTTGGTATACATAGTTTCCAAGATGATATAACAAAATTTCATGCATATAATAATCTAATTGCTAATTTCCGTGAGTTAATGCATCATATACTTCTTTAAAATAAACATCCCTAGCATATTGTTCTACATAAATTTCATGTGCTAAGGGATTATACCTGAGTATTGTGGATGTATTAATTACTGGTCTTGACAACATATCGACAACCTTGTTATGAATACCCTTCTTATAATTGATTATCAAATGAAATTGTTGTAGAAAACCCATCAACTTGAAGTGTTGTGACTATTGTATCTTGGTTTGTGACTGCAAATACGGTAATGGCTAGTGATCGATATGAATTATGATCTCCTTTCCCATTAAGTAATGCTTCCATTTCTTTACACTTTTTACCAACTCATACAATTCCTTATAATACGTTGGATAGTTAATCACATCTTGAATGAAAGTCTCATAATGATAACATATAGGTTTACCTCGTTGCATCAAGACTGCACCCATGGCATATCCTCTTGCATCAGTTTCAATCTTAATTGGATGTTGAATATTTGGCAGTGCCAAAACTGGTGTGGTGCTTATCTTTTCCTTCAATGTCTTGAAGGATTTTTTCTTCTTTCCTCCCCATTGAAAGACTTGTTTAACCCTTGTTAACACATGTAGAGGTGTTTCTCAAGATGATATTTTAGCAATGAATTTTCTCCAGTACTGTACTACTCCTAAGAATCTCCTGACTTCGGTGGAAGTAGTTGGCTTGGGATATTTTACAATGAATTCTACTTTTGCGGGATCTATCTTTAGCTTACCATTCCCTACACTCTATCCCAGATACACTAGACATTTTTTGCCAAATTCACATTTAGATAACTTGATATACAACTTTTCCTTTTTCAAGAGTTCAAAGACTGTCTTGACAAAATATATATGATCTTCCCATCTTCGAATAAATATCAATATGTTGTCTAGATATACAAGAAAAAAATCATGTTTATAGGGTCAGAACACATCATTCATCACTCTCATAAATTTTGCTGGTGTGTACATAACCCAAATGTCATAACTAACCATTCGAACAATCCTTTCTTGGTTTTGAAAGAACTTTTCCATATGTTGCCTTCTACAATTCTGATCTAATGGTAACCACTTCTCAAGTCCATCTTAGTGAAGTACACAAAATTCTTTAATTGATCTAATAAGTAATAAATTTTGGGAAGAGGATAATGGTTCTTTACCGTAATCTTGTTCAGGGCTCAGAAGTCAATACACATCCTCCACGTGCCATCTCTCTTTGGAACTAGTACAATAGGAGAACCACACAGAGAGGATCTTGGCCTAATAATTATTTTATCGATAAACAACTGAACTTTCTTATTTATTTATGCATTCTCGATTACTGATGACCTGTACATTCCAATGTTCAAAAGATGAGCATCTTGCTACAAACATATTTCATGTTCAACCTCTCTCTTAGGAGGCAACCCTATAGGTTCATGAAACAAATCATCATAATTAGATATGATGTTGATCAACTATTTCTTACGATTTGGATCACAACCTAATAAATCATCTGTTATGTATTCTTCTTTCTATTTCACTATCATTAGAAAAGAATATTTACTTGCACTCACAAGTCTCTTCATTTTCCCTGTGCTCACTAAAAAAACATTATTTTTGATGTGATGAGCTCTGAAAATATATTCAATTCCTTCCTTGAAAATATTATATTTATTCTCTTCTCGGCATAATACAACCTTCCTATCAAATAGATATGGAATACCCAAGACAATGTTTCAAATGTCAAGAGGCACAACATCTAACTCGACCTCATTAAAGAATTTAGCTGTAATTGCAAACTTGATCTTACATTGCTTTGTTACCTGCAACTTAGCATCATCACACACCCAACCTAATGGATATTTATTTTGTGAGGTGTCATATTCAAACCCAACTTCTTAGCAATTGCTTTGAATATTGGATTAACTTGAGATCCACTGTCAAATAAAGTAGATACCTTGGTATGCTTGACTATAACTTTGAAATGAAAAATCTCACTTCTCTTCTGTTATCAATATCACTTTCCACTTTGGTGGATTGAACTAAATATTTTGAATTAATAGTTGATACACCTTTTCTTTCTATGGCCATGACATAATCTGTACAAATCAAAATATAGTTTCTCTTGTGAGACATGGGTGAAATTGGTCCTACGAAGTCAAGGGCCCATTTTTTGAAAGGTTCTATCATAACTTGGGCACACAAGGGAATTTCTTCAGCTGACATAGGTATTCCTATCCTTTGGAAACTATCACAACTTCTCACATACTTGGCAACATCTTTGAAAATTCTAGGCCAATAGTAACTTGAATGTAACACCTTATATGTTGTACGTTTCTCAGAAAAATGGCCACCACATGGTCCATCATGACAACTTCGTAGTATTTCTGGTACGTCATCCTCTCGGACACATCTACAAATAATCAAATCAGGACCTGTACAAAAAAGGTCATGGATAACCCAAGAGTAATCAACACTTTTCGTGATAAATTTACGCTTTTCATGAGGTGACAAATGAAACAGTAACTTCCTAGTAGCCAATTAGTTTGCCATATCTGCAAACCACAGGGTATTTACAGAGAGGGAAAACAGGTGCTCATCTGGGAAACTATCATCTACAAGAATATCATCATCCTCATTTTTTATGTGTGAAAGTAAATCAACTACCAAATTCTCCTTTCCAGGTCAGTTATGAATGATGATATTAAACTCTTGCAATAGAAGGAGCCACCTAGTCATTCGACCATTAGTTATGGATTTATTCATGAGAAATCTAATGGAGGAATGATCTGTATGTACAAATATCTCGTAACCTATGATGTAGTGGAGAAACTTGTTAATAGCATGAACAACTGCCAAGAATTCCTTCTCGGTAACTGTGTAGTTTAGCTCATTAGGGGACAAGTTCTTGCTCACAAAATAAATGGCATAGGACTATTGGTCTTCTTTCTATCCTAGTACTCCTCCTATTGTGGTGTTGGATGAATTAGTGTATATGTGGAATGGGAGAGCCCAATTTCCCCCCTTAAGAACTGGTGCCAGAGACAACTTAGATTTCAGAGTTTCAAAGGCAGTTTGACACTGCTCAGTCCAAACAAAATCAACATATTTTATTAACAATCCACATATGGGTGCAACAATCTTTGTGAAATTTTGAATTAATCGACGGTAATATCCGACATGTCCAAAATATATTCTCACCTCTTTTCGAGTTTTGGGGGGTGGAATTATGACGATGAATTCAATCTTTGCAGGATCGAATTTAATTCCTTTAGGTGAAACACGATGTCCTGGAACCACTCCTTCAGTCAACAACATTTTACATTTTTCATGACTTAGAGACAGGTTCTTTCCCTGGCATCTGATAAGGAATTTTTCTAGGTTATCTAAGGCTTCCTGGTAAGTATTTCCATATACTGTGAAGTCATCCATATACACATCCACACAATCATGAATAAGATCAATAAATATCCCCAGTAATGCTCGTTGAAATGTAGTAGGAGGATTACAAAATCCAAATGGTAAGACCCTATAGGCATAGGTGCCCCAAGGACAAGTAAAGGTTGTCTTGTCCTGATCCTCGCGTGATATGAGAATTTGATTGTACCCTCTTTATCCATATAAAAAGGAGAAATACTTCTTTCCAGACAGGGTATCCAAAACTTGGTCGATGAAAGGAAGAGGAAAGTAACCCTTCAGAGTGGCTTTATTGAGCTCCCGAAAATCAACACAAATTCTCCATTTCTCGGTCACTTTCTTCGGAACCAATACAAGAGGGGATACACACTTACTGTCGGAGATGGGATAAATAAATATGAAATTTAATAAATTTTGGATCTCCTCCTTTACTATATCTTTGAGTGTTGTGTTCATCCTTCTCTAGGGTTGCCTAACATGTGTTACCTCTCACTAGGTGTATATGTGATGGATGTATGTGTCAGGGTATATACCATTCATGTCGATATATTCCCAGGTGAATGCTCTTATTTTTTCTTTAAGGATACTTACTAACTATTTTTGTTGGTTTTTACCTAGCCCGAAGTTTATATGTAAAAAAGTTTCTAGACTAATCTCGCAGGGCATAGTATAAGATGTGGTAGACTCATCTATATCGAAAATGAAATATGTCAAAGGAAAAATGGATGGGTCCAATTGTTCCTGAAATTCTTTCCCAAACATGTGCTCAAATTGGGGAAACGATTGTGGAAAATCAACACATGTAATAGCATAAATGAACTAGTTTAGCAAATTTTCCATTGTGTTCTCATGAAGTGCCCATGCATGGTCACTTGGAAATACGAGTTCTTCCTAGTCCTCATTCTCGTATGGACATTCAAGCCACCATAGATTCTCCATGATAGGTTGAGCTGGAGGGTATATGGTGAGCTTCTGGAGAGAGAGTCCATTTGAGATGGTCATTTCTCCCTCTCTATAGCCAATAAATGCATTGACTGTGGCTAACCAAGTTCTTCCCAAAATGACGGGATGGACTTTGGTAGGATCCTTTGAGTAAATGACAAGAAAGTCTAGTGGGTACTCCCATGAAGATAAATTAACTATGATATAATCCAAAATTCCTTCAAGTATAACCCTAATCTTATCTTCTAATTCCAAAATGGTTGGGGTAGGTCTAAGAAGAGGTTTTAACTGTAATTTCTCCAAGGTAGTAGAGGTCATAACATTGATGTCTTCCCTTAGGTATATGAGAGTGTTTCCAATGGAAAACTCATTAATAATTATGGTCACTATGGGGTTTCCTGGGTTCCCATATTTTTCTACCTTAGGCTGCTCTCATATATACTCAAAAAGTTCTCCTATCAAATGTACTGTAGGAGGGTGCTTCTACTTCCTACTTGGATTATTAATACAAAATTATTTGACCACCTTACTGTAGATTGGAATATACTTAATGTATTGTAGTAATGGAATCTTGACACAAATAATATTCAATTCATTCAAGATGTGAAAATCCGATCGAGTGGTAGGTTTCTCGATTACTAATATTTCTGGATAAGGAGGGGCCTTTGTAATTTGTGAAGGTTCATTTTGGGGAAGCTTGGGTTCTTGGTCCTTAGGAATAATAACATCTTCCCACCTAGTGTCATCCTTGGTTTGTTTGGTGGTTTCCTCTTCTTCTTCTTCCTAGATGACTACTGAAGGTCTCTACCTGTCCATAACGTTTTCTGATCTTAGTTGAATCTCCTGTAATGGAACAGGATTAATAACATATGTCGAGAAGGCCCGCATCTCAACATTGTGAAGAGGTTGAGTGGGATTATTATTTGGATTGGTAACTGATTGTGCCAGTAATAATGTTGGTCTTGGGGAGCTTACATTATGATATTGTTGTGGTTGTTGTTGTAGAATAGGAGGTAAAGGTGGTGGAACAAAACCTGGCAGAAACTGCAGAGTGTTTGGTGGAAACTAAGGATAAGGATGGTTGGACATAGGGACAAGTGGAGCTTAAGGGTTCCCTTGGTTATTCCCTCCTCTCCATCCTTGAGGCCAAGGATGTTGGTACCGTGTAGACCATTTTTTCCAACTTGGTGAGTTCCACTGTTGTTGTTGTTGATAATAGGGTGGAACTTGAGATTGTGGATTTGGGTATGTGGGATGGTTCCTAGGCTACCATGGCCTCCTAGGTGCATAAGAGGATTCCCCAGGATCCCCACTCCTATAGATGGCTAACAAATCGGGAAATGATGGAAATTTTTCAGTTGAATGGTCTTCTGTGGAGAAGCCACAAACTGAAATGTTATCTAATGGGCATTCCCTTGAGGAATTCTTCCTCCTGCATCTTGGGCAATATATGCTCATTGTTGCATTTTCCTCTTCTTGTTTCTTTTTAATCTTTAGGGTGTCCAACTGGGAACCTATTGTTCTTAATATATATGTATTGAAGTTTTCTAAAAGGTTCCCTATCTCTTCTCTTGTGATACCACCTGAACTAACTGGTTTTAAGTTTCTATTATAAGGGTCCTGAACATTCTTTCCTGTTTTAGCTCTACTCCTCGAGTAATTATTACACATTTCACATATTTTGGTGAATGGTTTATGAGAGATGTCACCTGATTCCACCAGGTTAAGCATCTATAGGTATTCTTCTAAAATTCCCTTAAGAAAAAGAGCCCTAACTGCATCCTCTGGGAGGTCATGGTATTTTGACTTCTGGGAGATGTATGCAAACCGTTCCATATAGTCCTCGAGATTCTCATCTTCTAATTGTTGGATTTTGAAAACATCGTTACGAGATTCTTTGGTTTTGTAGTAGTCTTGGTACTTTTTAAGAAAGATATCTTTCTTGGATTCCCAATACCTAATATTGGATTCTTTTTAAAATTTAGGGTGTCCAACTGGGAACCTATTGTTCTTAATATATTTGTCTTGAAGTTTTCTAAAAGGTTCTCTATCTCTTCTCTTGTGATACCACCTAAACTAAATGGTTTTAAGTTTCTATTATAAGGGTCTTGAACATTCTTTCTTGTTTTAACTCTACTCCTCAAGTAATTCTTACACATTTCACATATTTCGGTGAATGGTTTATGATAGATGTCACCTAATTCCATCAGGTTAAGCATCTCTAGGTATTCTTCTGAAATTCCCTTAAGGAAAAGAGCCCTAACTGCATCCTCTGGGAGGTCATGGTATTTTGACTTCTGGGAGATGTATGCAAACCGTTCCATATAGTCCTCGAGATTCTTGTCTTCTAATTGTTGGATTTTGAAAACATCGTTACGAGATTCTTTGGTTTTGTAGTAGTATTGGTACTTTTTAAGAAAGATATATTTCTTGGCTTCCCAATACCTAATACTGGATTCTCCCAACCCCATGAACCATATTAGTGCAGATTCCTTGAGGGTGGCATGAAAGAGTTTTAGTTTCTGGGCATCTTGTAAGTAGTTGTAGCTTCTACACAATATGTCGAATTCAAATAAGAAGGTATCTGGATCTTCAATTCTTTTACAGTAAAAGGTGGGCAGTGTTGAGAGGGGAATATTTTTCATATTCACATTTGGGGTGGTGTCCAAAATTAGAAAATCAAAGGTAGTTTCTGTCTGGTTTCTAGCTTCTTCTTCCTCCTCATGTCTTACATTGTTTTGACCCTTCAGATTATCCATACTGGTTTGGTTTCCAAAAGAGAGTACCTAGGTGGTTTTATCTTTGAAGAGAACAAGGTATCCCTCTGATGTGAAGGTATTCCTACTGTTTGGCTGTTTGGGACTCTACTCGAGTCGGTTGAGGTTATTGGTGCCAAAGTTTCTGTGTCAATTTGAGAGACAATTATGTTGGTTGAACTACCAAACAAGGTATTCACCTGTTCAGGGTCTATGATGTCTTCAAAGTTAGGATCTCCTGATGGTGGTAAGAAAACAAATTTTGAATTATTTGGTTCTGCGGAAGGCTCGAGTGGTATTTCCTTTTGTTCCACTATCAATGATGCTTCAATTTTATGTTCTATAGTGATCCTTGTGTTAGTCTCTTCAGAGACTACTTTAGCTCTTTGGTTTGAGCTAGCTCCTATTTTTCAGCATTGGTCTGTGGAATTTATGAGTGGAATGTTCCTTCCCCCAAAAAGGTCGGAAGGAACCTTGGTTGAAAGGTCTGATTTAGATTTAATGTATCCACCTTTTGGGTCTCTATCTCTGTTCATGAAATAAAATGAAAACAAAAAGAAAAAATACCATTGGGTTTGGGGGAACTTGCTATAGTAGATGTGCATGTTCTTACCTCTCGTCTTAAAGTTCTCCCACCAACAAATTAATGCTAATGTCTAGAAATGATCTAATTCCTACCTTGAGACAAATCCCTAGCAATGACACCAAAAATGATGGGTGTTCTATATGCACCAAAAACACACTAAAAACCTTCAATTAAATTCTCAACCCGCGGTAAGTAAACTTAGAGTTGTAGAAATATATATGCCAAGGTAGAAAGGTTGGAGGTAGTATAGTCTAACTAAGGAAATGGGCTATCTAAGGGATAATTTGTTCAAGAAAAGACTATTAATGATCAAACCCTATTAAGAAACTTAAAATATTTATCCTAAGTAACTTTTGAACAAAGGATCGATGGATAGTATTAAGAAAGAAAATGAAAACCCTACTTAAAGAAAACTAACTTAATGATGACAATAAGTAAAAAAAAACTATCTACCTAATAAGCAATAACAACAACAAACTACTTTAATTAACCTACTCAAATTCAATAAGCAACTATCCTATTAAAGAAAATAAACAAGAAAGAAAATACCCTATCAAAGCATGTAAACAAGCAAGAAACTACCCTATCAAAGAAAGTGAACAAGCAAGCAAACAACTAACTAACCTATGATAACTTCTACAACAAATAAACTAATCAAAATTACTCAATAAGCAACTAATCAAACTAAAGCAAGTGAACTCTATTCTTAAATTAAACTTCATAATTACTTCTAATTTATGAAACAAAATCTTAATCTACTAAATTAAAAGCATTATGACAATAAAAGTAATTAACAACTACTCTTTAATCTACGAAAATAAAACTATTCTTTAATCTACCAAAGCAAGAAGACTATCTAATCTACAAAAGCAAGGAAACTCAAATATAGTGTTGATGGTTATGTGAATGTCTCCGGTGTCTTATAATATCACGACGACACTTAAAAATTAACGATAACTCAAGAGGGATGAACTCAATATTGACTTCGATAGCAAAGTGAAAAGTATGAACAATCCAATGAGAACTTAGCCATGATAGAAGAAACATCAACTACCCTGCATACCCATGTGATTATTCAATCATGCATTAATCATCAACAATATAAAAACACTAATCTATTGAATTCAATTGCATTCTATACTAATGTAAGCAAATTCATACTACTTAGATTCATGACTGAACTAAACTAAATAATCAAGCTTTGAATTAAAATTGCAACCCATATCTACAAAATGAAATTGCATAAAGTAAACTAGACTAATTCTATTTTAACAATTCAAATTGCAAAAGAGGAAATGCTCATAAACCATAAATCAAATTCTATTTCTGTTTCATCATATGACAAGTAAAGAAATAAGCAAACTATCTAACAACTATATGAGAAAACTAAATATCAATTAGATAAACAAACTGACAATGAAAACTAAAATTGACAACTATCCATCCACCGAAGCTTGCCAAAGAAACCATAAACTAGAAACTCTGTTTTTATACTCTATTTCAGCATAAAGAAAATCTAGCTATCCTCTAATTACATACAGGGTTAGTAACTAAGAACTTGCAAGTTCATTTCCTATCAACTAACAGATCATTGCATATTCACACTAGCCTCCATAATAACTCACAAAACTGAACTAAACTAATTAAATTATGAACAACAATTTATACAATAAATAAACACAATAAAAACTCATGTACAGTAAATAAACAAAATGACGATTACACTACTCAAATTCACAAGAAAACTGACTAAATATTCACCCAGACTGCCCGTGGGACCCCCAACAGGTCGTGGCTACTCTTCAAGGACGAATCATGAGCTCAGTTAACACAATTTCAACATTTAAAATAAAGAACGCAGTTTTACACAGTTTTAGCAAAATATGTCTAGAATTGGCAAAACAAAGCTTAACTATTCTTCTCATCTCCTCACTATATATCTGACCACTGATGTGGTATTTATAATGTTTACAAGCTAAGAGGTCGACCACTGGAAGGGTCGACCTTCTCTAAAACCAACACATTTCATTCAATGCATCTTAATCGTCGGTGACTTCTAGAAACAAGACGAGCCAATAATCGCCCAACATAACAACCCAATCTGAGTTGTTAGAAGCTTAGTAGTTGAAGGCCATGAGAAAAAATAAAACCCATGTCTATGATTTGCCCATCGATGGCCGCCGATATGATAACCACCAAATCGCCCATGGTTTTAGTGCAGGATGGAGTGTCGGATGGAGTACCGAACTGAGTGCCGGATGGAGTACCAGACGGAGTGCCAGATGCAAAAACGAGATGGGATTTTTCCTTGTGACACACAGAACGTGAATTAGTTTCTTGAGATGATTAAAACATGCTGAATTACACTCAAAATCATCATAAAACATGAATCATGCATACCTGGTATGAATCATGGCGGTTTAACACAAAAAATATTCAAAACTCTTCAAAAAACTAAAATACATATACACATTTGGTAAAAAAGGATCCAATCTGCATCATTATATTAACCATATTGCGGGACCAACACCCCTGGTCAAGGAAGTCTTCCAAAGAGTGGGATGTTTTAATTTTTCCAAAATATGCAAAGGGGGCACCCTAAGGTGGCTAGAGAATTTTCTTTGAATTTTGATGGAACCAAAACTGAAGTTGGGACACTAGAACTTGAGGTATTTGAAGCAACCATAGCAGAAACTATTGAGATACCAAATACTGTTGAAAGGTGGTTTAAGGCCATGAACCTAGATGCATACTTCTCTAAAGAATTCCTTAAACCATAATGTTAGGGATATAATCTATCAAAGGGAGTGCCCAAGAGCCACACGATTGAAGGATTTGATAAGATGCTAAGGGTAATCCAAAGATATTTTACCTGTGAGGGCAGGTTCAATATGATTTATTAGTACCGAATTATACTTTTGTTTCACTTCACAGGAAAATATCTCATGAATCTACCTTTCTATTTGTTTAGAAGCATTGGAAAAACGACTGATAGAGTCTAGGCTAAGTCCAAGGCAGTCGAAACAAGTGTTTTTCACTCAGGGATAATCAAAATTCTTGTGATGGAGGAGTTAAGGAAGAAAAACATTATCTGGGAGAATTTTATTTCCTCTGCACACTTTAAATTGAATGTTTCTTCTACCCCACAATCCAAAGTACAAATCCCTCTTTAGGTTGATAGTACTGTACAGACTGAGACCAACAAGAAAAGGAAGAGAAAAGGCATTGTAAAAAATTATGAAGAAAATAAAGAACAAGAAGAATAAGGGGAATCTCATTACTCTCCACAAAGAGAGGTTTCAGCCAAACCAGCTCCAGAATAAGTAGAAGTTCCATTAGCCAGAGCCATGGGAAAAAAAGGAAGGATATTACTTTCCCCCTCACCCTTTGTTGCAGTTGAAACTAGATTTAGTAGTCCTTTCACAAGGTCATTAGTAAAGAAATAAAGTATTGAAAAGGAAGACATAGTGGAAGCTCCCATCAAGAGAAAAGGTAAAGGTAAAGATGAAGTTGTTGAAAATCACATTGAGGTTATAGACATAACCACTCCTCCAGAAAACCCCACCATCAAAAGGCTGGACATAAAAGTTAAAGAGGATAGAAGTGAAATTGCTAATTTGAAAGGAGAAGGGTTGGTTGAAAGGAAAAATTTAAGTGACCTTATGGACATGTATCTAGAAACTATTAATAAGGCCAAGTTTGTAGCAAAGAGATTTATGCCCCTCCACAGGAAACTGGAGAATTTATACAGATAAAACATGGATTTACAAGCTCAGATCGGAAGACTTAAACTGGAGCTACAACCTTTTAAGGAATAACTAGCCCAAATAAATTTGAATATGTTGGCCCAAGCTGCCACAAGGAGAAGTTCCAGGCTTAGAAAGTAATGGATGAAATACCTTAAGCAATCTTATTTTTGGAAATGTTTGTTCCTTGAATTTTTTCAAATTTTGAGGAATTATGATGCGTATGATTGAGGTTTTCACTCATGCACCAAATTATGAAATTTATACAAGAATCCCTAAATCTGAAGAAGGTTTTTTGGGTGTTTTAGGGGTTTACTAGACAATTTTTTCAGCTACAGGAAAGTTTTCAGTGCCTTGTGTTGCGAACTAGTTTCAGTCAAGCGTTGTGAACTTCACTGTGAACTGGCTGATACAGTCAGCGTTAGAGGATATGTTTCAAAATCATATTTTGATGGTTTCAAGAAGATGAACTATTTCCAGATGACTAGGGGAGCATGGTGCATCTGTTCGGAGGTTAGTTTAAAGCTGGAGGATACCCGGAAAGAAGAGGAATGCGCTAAAAGGACACCTCATCATCCAATATTAAGGTGTTAGGATAGTTTTCCAACATTAGCCTTTTTTGTATGAGTTTGTTATTTTCAGTTTGTACAGGTGTAATTTATTCAGTTTTGGATGGGAGAATCCTATGCTAGAGGATGGAACTTGCATTGTATGCTATTATTCCATATCTAGGCTATAAAAGATGCATTAGAACTCATTGTGTAGGTTCAAATGGTTGATGTAAAAAACTCTTTTTGGTGGTATTAATATAACAAAGCCTAATTTTGTTTGATGTATCAGACTTGATGATTTTTGTCTAATGGAAGTCAATTTTCTCTCTTTCCATCTTGTTTCTCTCTCACTTTGAAATTTTACTGTCATTGAATGATTCAAATGATGTTTTGTAGCTATATTGCAATGGAGGTTTCATTTTGATGCCGTTATAACATTTTTCATAGTTTTAGCTTTTATTTAAGAAGTTCTTGTATCAAAATCTTTTCCTCCCTTTGTCTACTAGTAAAGCCTGATGCTAGTGGTAGGCTTACTACATTTTTCTCACTAAATTCTTCTTTCTATCCACATTAATCCTTAAAACCCTAATCCAAGTTAGACAAGACCTCTTTTGTTGATGCGTTTTATCTATAATTTCTCGTGTTTTAACATTTCTAGACTACATTTTATCCATTTGACACCACATTTTAAGAATTACCTCATAAACCTATTGATGGGTACCGAGCTTGCACTTTAGCAGTCAAAGTGTAACTTTTAGTTATAACATTCTTAGCACCGCTACCATGAAACATATTGAAAACATTGAAAATAGATGTATCAATTATTCATTTCAGTTATAAATAAATACTAATTCTGAGGGTGCATAGTAATCAGTACATTGAAGACAACAGTTTGCACCTGGTGCCTCCACTATTTCATTTGTGGCTCCTAAAGGCAGACACGCAAGGTCTACCCACATATACCTCTGGCTACACATGAAGCTGACCGAAAGAAGATCATCAAGAAAGGAAAATCTTCTCAGCTGTTGTTTAAGGTACTACTGGTTATTTTCTGGATTCTACTTTTAAAACACCAGTAGATGTATCTAGTACTCCTGTTTTACCCTTTGTTGAAACTCCTAGAAATTTAAATCTTGAAAGAAGAAATTTTTGAAATTTTTGAGGTTCTTGCCTCACCTGATGTTGTAAGTTTGTTTACACTTGAGAGATTATGGGATTTTCCTACCCTAGGTTCTCCTTCTCCTCCCTCTCTTAAACTTGTCGT
>JASDQU010100307.1:210668-267954 GCA_032191745.1 Picea mariana | reverse complement strand
TGGACATAAAAGTTAAAGAGGATAGAAGTGAAATTGCTAATTTGAAAGGAGAAGGGTTGGTTGAAAGGAAAAATTTAAGTGACCTTATGGACATGTATCTAGAAACTATTAATAAGGCCAAGTTTGTAGCAAAGAGATTTATGCCCCTCCACAGGCAACTTAAGAATTTATATAGATAAAACATGGATTTACAAGCTCATATCAGAAGACTTAAACTAGAGCTACAACCTTTTAAGGAAGAACTAGCCCAAATAAATTTGAATATGTTGGCCCAAGCTACCACAAGGAGGAGTTCCAGGCTCAGAAAGTAATGGATGAAATACCTTAAGCAATCTTAGTTTTGGAAATGTTTGTTCTTTGAATTTTTTAAAATTTTGAGGAATTATGATGCATATGATTGAGGTTTTCACTCATGCACCAAATTATGAAATTTATACAAGAATCCCTAAATCTGAAGAAGGTTTTTTGGGTGTTTTGGGGGTTTACTAGACAATTTTTCAGCTACAGGAAAGTTTTCAGTGCCTTGTGTTGCGAACTAGTTTCAGTCAAGCATTGTGAACTTCACTGCGAACTGGCTGATACAGTCAGCATTAGAGGATATGTTTCAAAATCAGATTTTGATGGTTTCAAGAAGATGAACTATTTCCAGATGGCTAGGGGAGCATGGTGCATCTGTTTGGAGGTTAGTTTAAAGTTGGAGGATACACGGAAAGAAGAGGAATGCGCTAAAAGGACACCTCATCATCCACTATTAAGGTGTTAGGATAGTTTTCCAACATTAGCCTTTTTTGTAGGAGTTTGTTATTTCCAGTTTGTACAGGTGTAATTTCTTCAGTTTTGCATGGGAGAATCCTATGCTAGAGGATGGAACTTCCATTGTATGCTATTATTCCATATCTAGGCTATAAAAGATGCATTAGAACTCATTGTGTAGGTTCAAATGGTTGATGTAAAAAACTCTTTTTGGTGGTATTAATATAACAAAGCCTAATTTTGTTTGATGTATTAGACTTGATGATTTTTGCCCAATGGAAGTCAAGTTTCTCTCTTTCCATCTTGTTTCTCTCTCACTTTGAAATTTTACTGTCATTGAATGATTCAAATGATGTTTTGTAGCTATATTGCAATGGAGGTTTCATTTTGATGCCGTTATAACATTTTTCATAGTTTTATCTTCGATTTAAGAAGTTCTTGTATTAAAATCTTTTCCTCCCTTTGTCTACTAGTAAAGCCTGATAATAGTGGTAGGCTTACTACATTTTTCTCACTAAATTCTTCTTTCTATCCACATTAATCCTTAAAACCCTAATCCAAGTTAGACAAAACCTCTTTTGTTGATGCGTTTTATCTAGAATTTCTCGTGTTTTAACATTTCTGGACTACATTTTATCCATTTGACACCACATTTTAAGAATTACCTCATAAACCTATTGATGGGTACCGAGCTTGCACTTTAGCAGTCAAAGTGTATCTTTTAGTTATAACATTCTTAGCACTGCTACCATGAAACATATTGAAAACATTGAAAATAGATGTATCGGTTATTTCAGTTATAAATAAATACTGATTCTGAGGGTGCATAGTAATCAGTACATTGAAGACAACAGTTTGCACCTGGTGCCTCCACTATTTCATTTGTGGCTCCTAAAGGCAGACACACAAGGTCTACTAAAATAAAATCATCAAGAAAGGAAAATCTTCTCAAGAAGGATTCTCAGCTGTTGTTTAAGGTACTACTGGTTATTTTCTAGATTCTACTTTTAAAACACCAGTAGATGTATCTATTACTCTTGTTTTACCCTCTGTTGAAACTCCTAGAAATTTAAATCTTGAAAGAAGAAATTTTTGAAATTTTTGAGGTTCTTGCCTCACCTGATGTTGTAAGTTTGTTTACACTTGAGAGATTATGGGATTTTCCTACCCTAGGTTCTCCTTCTCCTCCCTCTCTTAAACTTGTCGTGACCAAAGAAGAAGAAACCTCAATTCCCTTGGAATTTCCACCATCCTCTTCCAAGACTCAACATCTCCTTGTTAAAATTGAAACCTCACCATCCTATATTCCTCCTTCTCCCAAGATACAAATCATCCAAACTGAATTTGTACCAATCAAGGCCCATTCTCCTCCTTATTCTCCTAGAATTTATAATCCTCCTCTTCATAATCCAATGGCAGGTGCAAATATTCCTAGAAATAGGATGGATGCTATAGTGGATGCTAGGTATGCCCCTCTTTTTTTCCCTCAACCTATGAATGCTCTCCCAGCTGGAGACTATCTTAAGTACATGCCCAAGTTTACAGGGGAAGAGGACATAACTGCAAAAGAGAACCTTACAGCCTTTTATAGCTATGCTGACAATCTTAATATTTAAAATGAGGATGTTTGGATGAGATTTTTTGTACAAAATCTTGATGGCGAGGATAGGAAATGTTTTAGGGGTTTAACTCCTAGATTTGTGGATGGAATTGAAGATCTCGATGATGCCTTTCTGAGGCATTGGGGAGATAAGAAATATTTTTTATATTACATTACATAGTTTGGGTCACTCAAGAGAAAAGAAGGGGAATATGTTTCATATTTTTCAAAGAGATTTAATAAAATGTACAGTAAAATTCCCACAGAGATTAAGCCTACTAAAACCTTTGCCAATATAACCTATGCCAGTGCATTTGACCCTGAATTATGCCTCCTATTGAGAGAATGGATATTTAACTCATTAGCTCATATGAAAGATGCATCCTTGAAGGTGGAATCAAATATAGTGGCAGCTGATAAGCTCAGAGGAAAATCTGATAGAGATAGGAGAAAAAATCGAGTTGAAGCCTCAAACTATGATTCTTCTAGTGTTAATCCTCAATTAGATGAACTAACAAATCCGGTTAAATCACTTTCTGCTGAAATGGAAAAAATGAATCTTGAGGGAAGAAAAAATAATAGAAACACACAAGATAATGGTAATAGAGGAAATTTCAGAAGACAAAATAATGCCCCATAGATCCTTCAAAGAGATCAGAGAAATAGGGAGGACCAAAAAGTGCAGACCCCTCTTCAAAATAACATGGTAGATGATGAAGTAGGAGAGAATGAACAGATAGATCCAAAAATTCACTATGTGGGTGATACCTCCTCATCCCCTCATCTAACTTAGTATGCATATGAGGAGTCTCTTATGGTAAGTCAGTTGAATGAATTGAGTAAAGGAGAGAAAACTAATGAAAAAAAAAAATACAACTTGAGGTATAAAAAGAAGGATGGGAATCCTAGTACATCATATCAACCCAAGAAAGCATAAAATTCTACTAAATTTACGGCTTCAAGAAGAAAATAAAAAGAGGATAAAAACCATCAAACAACGATTAAGGCCACTATTCTAGAAATTAAGGAGATTTTGAAATTTGCCTCTTCTTTCAGTTTTGAGAATGAAATTCAAAGGATAAAAATTCCAGTACCATTTTTAGAACTGATTAAAAATGAATTATTTAAAATCTATCTTTCCAAGATGTTGCAACCTTAATCTTCCTCCAATTCCATAAACTCAGTGAACCTACAAGATGAAAAACTAGCAATCATATTGGGACCTTTGGTAGAATATATGGATGATTCTTCTCCTCCTTTTTACACATCACTGAATATTCATGATAAAGTTTTGCAAAAATTCTTGATGGACTCAAGTGCATCTCATAACCTCATCCCTAAAACTTTCATGGATGAGATAGGTCTAGAAACTACTAAAACCTATCATGACCTATACTCATTTGACTCCAAAAAAGTAAAATTCCTTGAAGTGATCGAATACCTGGTTGTTACCTTGTTTCAATTTCCCATGAAGAGTGTGGTCATGGATATTGTAGTGGATGATGTCCCCCCTAAGTTTTGTATTCTATTGTCAATATATTGGATTAAGAGACTAGGGGGAACTTTGCAGGTGCACCTTTCATATGTCACTATTCCTTTGTTTGGAGGAGAGCACATAAGGCCTTACAAGGAAACACAACTAGCTTACATCATCAATGATGAAGCTAATCCTACAAACCATACAATTTATATTGTTGACACTAATTTAGGATCTAGTATCCTACAATTCACTGATGCTCCTCAGTCACGCATTGAAATCCAAAAAAACCCTATTGAAACTTGTGATACACCTCCTCAAAATACCCTAGTTTGGAAGATGTTTTTTGATGGGGCCTTTTCTAAAGAAAGTATTGGTGCTGGAGTGGTTTTTATTTCCCCAGATCAAGAAATCATATCTTTGTCTTATAAAATTGAATTTGAAACCACAAATAATGCTGCAGAGTATGAGGCTCTTGTCTTGGGTTTGAGGGATGCTAAATATATGAAGATTGAGAAGTTAGCAGTTTTTGGGGATGCTAAACTAATTATGCATCAGGTTAAAAATATGTATCAAGCAAAACATCCCAGATTAAGGACTTACAAAAATTAAGTTTGGGATCTAATTGACAATTGTTTCTTATCTTTTAACATCTGTTTTGTTCCAAGGGAAGAGAATGCTATGGAGAATTCTTTGGTTGTTTCTACAAGTAACTTTAAGATTCCTTTGCTCCCTAAGTTCAAGTATGATGTGGAAGTAAAGTATAGACCCTCTATACCTGACAATGTCAAACATTGGAAGGTCTTTGAGGATAATCTTGAGATTAAGAGATTCCTAGAAACAATGGAAGAGTTTTCTTCTCTTCATATTGATGTTTTCCTGAATAAAATTGCAGACCACAAGTTTGTCCAACTTTCCAGTAACCATATTCCCAAAGGATTGGTCCCTTTGGAGAGAATATTTGATAAAAATGATGTTGCTGTGAAGGTTAAAGCTTCAAATGAAGAAGCTCATGTGACAAAATGCAACTTAGGTGCAAAGGAAAATCCCAAGTATGTCAAATTGTTTAGTAGTTTATCAAATGAGCAAAGGGATGTGTATGTGAAGTTATTAAAGAAGTTTTCTGATGTATTTTCTTGGAAATATAAAGATCTACAATCTTATGATACAATCATCATTGAACATAAAACCCTTTGAAAGATGAGACCAAGCCATTTAGGCAGAAACTAAGACAGATAAATCCCATGTTGTTACGTATTATGGAAAAGGATGTCAAGAAGTTGCTTGATGCTAAGATCAACATACCTTTAAGGTACTCTGAATGGGTGGCCAACCTAGTCCCTGTGCGGAAAAAGAATGGTGAAATCATACTTTGTGTTGATTTCATAAATTTAAATAGAAGTTCTAAGAAAGCTAATTATCCCTTGCGTAAGATGGAACATATTTTGCAGAAGGTGACTAGTTCAACAAGGATGTCTATGATTGATGGATTCTCAGGATACAATCAGATCTCTGTCCTACCTGAAGATAGAGAGAATTTTTTTTTCACTACCCCTTGGGGCACATTTATGTATGCTAAAATTCCCTTTGGTCTAATGAATGTAGGAGAAACCTTCCAGTGAGCAATGGATATTTCCCTCATTAGGGAGAAGGACAATTTTTTGGTCATCTATCTGGATGACATTATAGTTTTCTCAAGATATGATAAGGAACATTATCATCATTTGAAGAATGTTTTCTTGAAATGTAAAAATTTTGGGTTGTCTCTCAATCCTAAAAAGTCTTTGTTTTCTATGAAAGAAGGCAAGTTGTTGGGACAAATTTTCTCAGTAGAAGGGGTAAGGATTGATCCAAGTAGAGTAGAGGCCATCAAGACTCTGTCTATTCCTAGATCCAAGAAGGAGATCCGGTCTTTCTTCGATAAAATATTATTTTTGAGAAGATTCATATCTAAATTTGTTGAATTGGTTAAGTTTATCACATCTATGCTTAGAAAGGGAAATGAGGTGAAATGGATTGTTAAAGCTCGTATTCTTTTGATCAAATCAAATAGGCATTGATTGAGGCACCTGTTCTCATTAGCCCTATTTACTCAAATGAATTTATAATATTTTCTTTTGCCTCACACGACACGTTGGCTGATGTCCTTCTTCACAAAAACACAGATGGGATGGATTATCCCATTTCCTTTTTCAACGGCGCATTAAGGGATGTAGAGGTGAGGTATGATATTATGGAAAAGAAGGCTTATGCTTTCGTTAAATACATTAAAACATTTAGGGTATATATTCTGCATTCCAAGATTATTTCCTATGTCCCATCAACTTCTGTGAAGGAAATACTAATGCATCCCGACATAGATGGAAAGAGAAGCAAGTGGTTTGCCAAAATTCTAGAATTTGACCTTGAAATGAAGGCTACTAAGTTGGTGAAAGGAATAGTTTAGATAGATTGTTGGATGAATCAAATTGCAAAGCACTGGGGGTTAATTTCATGAACCTAAACTATGAAAATCAACAAATTGATATCTCTGTTAAAATATCACATATCAGTCCCAACTTGGAAGAATGCACTTGGTACAAAGACATGATTTATTTCTTGCAAAAGTTGCACCCTCTTAATGGTTTGGAGAAGAACAAGTTGAGAACTTTGAAACTAAAGGCAATCATATATTGTCTCATTGATCACATACTGTATTGGAAAGATTCTCTAGGGGTTCTCTTAAGACATCTAGATCTGAAAGAGGCTCAAAAGACCATAACCGATTTTCATGAAAACTTGTGTGGGGGTAATCATTTTTGGAGGACCATAGCATATAAGATTCTTAGAGATGGGTATTTTTGGCCTAGCCTTTTTACTGATGTTTGTTCAAATATTAGGGCCTGTGATAAATGTCAGAAGTTTTTAGGAAAGAAACAACTGAAATATTTTCCTCTAAAGCATGTGGTGGTTTATGGTCCTTTCTAACAGTGGGTACTTGACTTCATTGGGGAAATTAATCCATCTTCAGGTGGTCAACATCGATGGATTTTGAGTGCAATTGACTATTTCACTAAGTGGATAGAATCCATAGCTACAAGGAGTGCCTCACACAAGGTAATTATTAGTTTTATTGAAGATATTATGTCAAGGTTTGGCTTCCCAAGCAAGATTGTTACCGATAATGTTGCATCCTTCAAATTTGAACCATTGGTGAAATTTTGTCAGAAGTATGGGATTCAACTAGTTCGTTATACCCCTTATTACCCCCAAGGCAATGGTTTAGCAGAATCTTCTAACAAGAGACTTGTAAATATTATTAAGAAGTTACTGGAGGAAAAAAAGAAAGCATGGGACTCAAAGATGAAATTTTCCATATGGGCTGATAGAGTCACTACAAAGACATCACTTGGTATTTACCCCTTTCATCTTGTTTATGGGATTGAAGCTATTTTTCCTACTCAGCTTGCCTTTCCTTTGGAAAATTTTCTTTAGGATCAACAACGAGAACCATATTATATTTTCAGAAGGATGCATAAGCTAGTAGAAGTACAACAGACCAGGGAGAAACTCGATAAAGGACAAAGCCATCAACAAAATATCAAGAAAGCTTTTGATAAGAAGGTAAACAAAGGATATTTATAGCTGGGAGATTTGGTGCTCAAGTGGGATGCACCAAGGTAATACAGGTAAACATGGTAATTTCGAAGTCTTGTGGATTGGTCCTTTCAATATTTCTAAAGTTTTTCAAAATAATACTTATAAATTACAAAACTTGGAAGAATATGAAGTTTTTGGTAGCCTAGTTAATGGGCACATTCTGAAGAAATATTTTTCTTAATCCATGAGTGAATTTCCCTTCCATTGTAAATATAATTTTTATTTTTGTTTCTGATGAATAAAAGACCCCATATCCCTAGGATAAGACACTGAAGTTGCTTGTTCTTGGCAGCTCATAGGGAGCATGCCATCCCCTGTGGATCCAATCTTATCAAAAGAAATTGATTGGGTCAATTTATCCTTTAGGTTTTTTATTTTTTTCATTAGTGTTGCTTCAATTTTTAATTTTGTCCTCTTCCTTATAGTCATTTTGGGTTTTACCAAAAATAAAATTAGTGTTGATGTCTACCAATTACCCTTGGGTTATATCTTCATATTTATAACAAGATTATACAAGCCATCACCTTTATCATCCTTATACCTACACCACCACTCTGACATTTCAACACTTCCACGATGTACTAAAACCTCTCCACTTTGTCCCTTTACCTGTTAGACAGTCAAATCATATTCTTTTTGTACATTTCCATCTCATCAGATAATTCACATTGCTTTCCCTAGTACATTATGCTTTCATCACCATAATTTCGCTTATGGGCCTTGTCAACCAGATATCCTTGTTTTCAACACTTTTTTTTTTTTAAATATAGCCTGGGATTTCGTCATTAAAGTTTTTAACCTTTCTTCCAAGATTTCAAATTTCTTCTAGCTCGACGCTGCAAACATTGGTGCTTTCAGACATGTGTGTTGGCAACCCTACATGTTTTTTCTATTTGAATGACAAACGTCACTTCTTGTAGCTGCCTTCACCTCATCCTGTAAATATTGTCATTTGGGGATTATTACTGGATTACAATAGATGGTGAATAATTGTATTTGCTATTTTTTGTTTTGTTCCATGTTTGATTCATGACTGAAAGCATGAATCAATCATGAGAACTTGGTTTCGTATTATATCCCTATTCAAAGCATGTTTCTAAAAGATCATTGTTCGTACATCTACTTCATAATTCATACTTGAATGATTTTCCTTTTGAGTTTGTTGAATGTCGATATAATACCAAATGTTGATTCACATTTGAATTGTAAACATATTTATTTTGAACCCTTTGCAAATCGACTATAGTCATTCCAAGACATGAAAATTAATGCACAAGCACTATGTCCTGTACCTGATCTAGGGATGATTTTAAGGATGGAAATTTATTTTAAAATGTAGAAACCTTGGAGAATCTTACTAATCCTTCATATGCCAACTATAAATGTTTGGTGATATTTTTGTAAAAATATTCAAATTTCTAAGGATTTTATATAGTTTTTATAAAATTTTGGCGATTTTTAAGGTAAAATAATTTTATCTTATAGAATTTGGGTGAATCATTTTTAAAATAGAGAATCTCGTTTTTGGAAAAACCGTGAAAAATTAGCCCATGCGAGAAATTTAGCCCCTAAAATCATCCATGACCTGATCTATGGCTGGCAGAATGAATTGACAGGATTTTCATTATGAGTTAAAGGGTTTGAGTTATGGTATGTACTCGAGGTGTTCATTACCAGGAGTGTTCAAACTCCATAACCAAAACCTTCATGTTTATACTATGATCGCACAGGGATTTTGCTTGTTTTGTTTCCATTTCATCCGCTCAGAATTGTTCCTTTTACTCCCGCCATCTAAACCCACAACTAGCTTGAGTCACCCCTTTTACAGTCTGGTCATACTCTTAATGGATCCTGTTGTCTGAATAGAGCTGAATGGCTCTCAAGCATTTTTGTCTCATGATGATGCGGTTGAGGATTTGAAAGGCCAGGGTTGGGATACTTTCATTAAGAGGTTCTAAGGGTATAACCCTTGCGTGGCTAAGGAATTTGCACAAATATTTGATGGATGTAGAGAGAAGGTTGTATATATTTAGTTGGAGGTGACTGAAGAGTTTTTGAGTGAAGCCACAGGGCTCCCTCTCACCGGTCAGAAGCGGTTCAAGAATTTGAAGATCGAAGAAGTGCCCTGGGGCCTCTTCGTGACCTCCAAAAATATTGAGTGTTGTGAGAAAGGTATTCCTATTTCTCTGCTTAAGGTTAGATGGCATTGTCTCTTATCAGTTCTTAAACATTTTATAACCTGTGAGGGCCATTACGGCCTGGTTTTTCTTTATCATGTGCGATTGCTTATGCACTTTATAGGTTTTCCTTTGAATGTGTCGTTTTATTTGCTGAGGAGTCTGTACAAGATGTCAAAGAGGTGTAAAAAACAGAGCTTTGAGGCTAGTCTCTTTCACCACGGTTTAATTAAAATTCTTTTGGTTCATCGTTTGATAGTCCTGGGTGATGACTGGGATGGGTTCTTAGCTCGAAATAGATTTGCAACAGTCTCTCCTGTAGAAACCAGTGTTGTGGGTGGACCACTGATAAGGAAACCGTTTGATGGTTCAAGTAAAAGGCCAGGATTTTTGAAGGAGAACCCTCGTGAAGAGGCATTACCTGACCAGTTTTTACATGGGCAACATGATGTTGGTTCTGAGTCAAATGAAACCCCTATGCATGAATTAGTTGTTGGCCTTAAATCCACTATAATAACCGATAGAAAAAAACATCACAAACAATTAAAACATAACCATGAGGCGTTAGGGTTTTGAAATAAAAGGGCTGGTCGACTGTTGGCACCAGGTCGAAGGGGAAAGAAGAACGATAGTGGGAAAGAAAGCGTGCATAAAATTGAAGTAACAACTGGCAAAAGAACAACATGCACGCATGCAAGAAAGCGTGCATAAAGGAAAGCGATAGCTGGAGCAAGAACAACACACGTATGGGAGAAAGACCTAATGAAAGAAGGGTTAGGGTTTTGGTAATGTTCTAAAAAAGGCTGAAGAGCCCAAAATGCTTAAATATAGATACAAAAATATCATATAGCATGGCTTGCTAGTAGTTGTTAGTAGTTCTTTAGTGTTTTTGGCTGTAAGAACTGATTTTGTAAGCTGTTGAGCTAAGAAGATACAAGGGAAGGTAGATCTGAGGATTAGACCACCATATGTGGAGCCCGGTGAGATCTAGTTTGCCTCACATAGATCTTACCCAGTTTTGTGAATAATTGTAAGCGCATGGCGCCATGAATACATAACTTCCATAATAAAAGAGACAAGAGCCAAATCTTTGTGGATGTAGCCCAGGAGGGGGTGAACCACGGTAATACTCGTGTAATATGTTGATTGTATGCATGTCTCTTCTTTCTTTCAACAATTAATGGTTAAGCTTAATGAATGAGTTAGCACATTATTATGAATCTATTTATACTCTGCTAGAATTAGACTATGAAATATACGTATGCGACTTAAAGGGATAAGTAGTTTACCTTATAGCTCACGATACCTGGATTTAATCAAGAAACCCCTATACCCTACTCTGTCCTAGGATGTAAACACCTGAGTGTTACAGTCACCCATTTAAAGCTATCTCAGGTGAGACTGCGCAGTGCCTTCTGGGTGCTGTGTTGCCTTCTGGTTTACTAGGAGGGCCGATAGTTTTAAAGGATTTGTTGGAACCCCGAATGACATGAACCCTGGGTCAATAACTCAAACAACCCGAGAAGGGAAATATTAAACCAACAAATGGTTCCATTGTCGTGTTAAGAGGAACTACAGAGGACTGAGTAGATGAGATAGAACGAATAATAACCAAAGGAGCAGAACATAAGGGCAATGAGCCATTAGAAGGGGATGTTGAGACCTTGTAACCCCATGAGAGAAGAAATCGAGGGTTGGTTGAGAACTAAAGAGATATAGTTTTCACAGAAAGACAATAGAAACCCTAGGATCACACCGCGTAAATAATTGGATAAATATGTATTTACGGATTTACACGAAGACTTTTTCTGTGATTTTCTGCATCTACTACAGGAGTGGATATTAAGGTTAAAGAATAACCACGTGATGAACTGGATTCGACAACTAGATTGGACTCCAGTACAGATCCAACAGCTGCAGCAGGTGAACAACAAATTCACCCGCGCAGTCGACTTTTGGCTTGACAGTATTGTAGCAGGATTTATCACAGAATTTGCAGTAGACACAATAAAGTCATTCAGTGCAGCCGAGCAAGAGTTCCTATGAGGACCCATAGGAAGGCACATTTGATCACTGTGTACTTCTATCAAGATATTTCTATATAACAAAGGTGTAATGACAATGGAATCAAACAGCTAGACTTCCCTGTGTGCATGGGGGAAGGGGGGAAGCACTGATATAGAGAGGAGGAATGGAAGAAGGGCAGGATAAAGAGAAGAAATAAGAGGAACCCTTGGACCCAATATTGATGGATGACTACCAACTTAAGTGGATCTTGGCATCATCAGGCACGACACGTAGCAGAGCACCCTACCAATATAAGGTGAATACCAAGAAGAAAGCTGTAGTTGAGAGGGAGGGCTTGGAAAGTGATTAGGAAGAGGTAGAGGATATCCAGGCTGTAGAGAAGATTGAAGAAATGTTGTGTGCCATGTATGAGAGGAAAACAAGAGGCTCAAGAACAAGAGGAGAAGATAACCATCCCTTTTATACTAATGTCAGTGTGGAACCCATAAACCCATGTGAGACCAATACAACAAAGAGAACACCACCGTTTAGAAAACCAAATTTCGGAGGAAGTCCGACAACAGGAAGTACATCTACACAAAGAGAAACAACTGGAGGAGCCAGTTCAAGCAACCTTAGTCAAGTATCTACACTGTGTGGAGGAGGGAGTAGCTCAATATTTGGAATGGAAGGACACGATCCTACTATCATATTACCATAGTTTCAAGGAGAAGCAACAGAAGACCTTGAGAAGCATCTATTCATTTGTGCAAATATCTGGGAAGCAAAGTAGATCACTGATGAAGACATCAAACTTACGCAGCTAGCAATCACGCTAAGAGACCGGGCACTAGACTGGTACATGAGTCTATACACGAACAATGTTCCCGGAACGACACGAACATTGGACGACATTAAGAAACTATTGATAAATGATTTCCAGAAGTCGATATCAGAGGATCAATACATGAATGAGATGATTGAAATAAGACAAAAACCAGGAGAATCGGTATGGGATATTGATCAAAGATTCAAGCGATTAAAAGGAAAGTTAGAATACCTTATGACCGATATGCAACATCGACACCTGTTAAGTCAACTCACTACTCCCACACTTAAAAAATCCATTACGACAACAAAAGTTTCAGACATAGGAAGAGGCTCTGTAGGCAATATTGCAATTGGAAGAGAATCAATACCAGTAGATGGACCTAGCTATCGAAGAACTGAAAGAGGATCCGAAGAAATTAACATTTCAGCTGAACCAGAATAAAAATAAGGACAAACGAGAAGCAGTTTGGTGCACAACCTGCAGGATAGAAGGACACCATAAGAATGAATTCCCAACATTATCATAGTGTATGGCGACAGGGATGCCAAACCCACTACCATAGGGAGGATTATGGTGTGAAATATGAAAGAAATCGGGTCACGACCCTTACCACTACACAATGATGCATAAATACCAAACAGTCCCAAAGAAATCATATTTCACCTTTTGCAAGTTAGTCGGCCATGACGACAAAGATTGCAGAACTATGGAGCTGATGTGGGAAAGAATATTAGACACATACAGGGTACAGGCAAAAATGATGACGGGGCAAGCAGTACCACAATTCACTCAATCCCCAGCCCCATACAACACCACACAGCAACAGTATAATACTGCGCCTTAGTCGTACAATAATGCACATCCACAATACAACCCGACACATCCCCAGTACAATACCGCACAATATAATCAGGCACCACAGTATAATGCACCATGAGGAGATCACAAAGGATATATAGAAGTAGTACGATCCAGAGGAGGTTTCAGACACGGTAGAGGACCAGACACATGTCACAATTGCCAGCAACCAAGACATTATGCACGGGAGTGCCCACAACCACCAGTGACTTGTATGTATTGTCACGCATCGGACCACGATACGGAGGAATGCCCGACATTACTTGTAAATATCCAGGAAAAAAGGAATCAAAATAACCAGAATATTCAGTGGATTTCAGTCAAAGCAAGAGATGACGGATGAAACATCAACATAGTCACCCGAGGAGGAATGAAAACAGGAAATGACGCAGTTTGACAAGAGCCAGTGCAGAACCAATGGGTAAAGAAGAACACTGACCCCAAGAAGAAGTTCGACACACATAAGGAGAATAAGATCTTTACAGAATCCCAACAATAATTCCAGAAGGAGAATGTTGCGCCGACTACACAACAGAGAAAGGAAGCTCCAGAATATGAAATGCCACCATCACTGGACCATACCAACAGAATACAACCCAAGGAACAAGTAAGTACTATCAAAGACTTTTTGCAATCATGCCTCAAAATGTTAAGTGATCCTTCATCTGTCAAAATATTTCAAAACATCCTAGAAAAATGTAGCAATGAGATGAAACATAAGCCATAATTGAAAACTGTCAACCACCTACACACAAGAAGAAGAACAAGTAGGGAATTTAGACTAAATGATAACATTGGGGATTTCAATATGGGAGATATTATACTAGATTTAGGATCCGAAGTGAATTTAATACCAAAAGATACATGGCAATGTATGGGAGAACCTACACTAGGATACTCAACTGTTCAATTAAAGATAGCAAACCAACATAGAGTCCTACCAATAGGTAGACTGAAAGGAGTGACGATAGATCTAGATGGTGTGCGCACTACGACAGATTTTGAAGTCATCAAAATAGCAGACGACACCACACCTTTCCTGACGCTACTTGGTCTGGATTGAGCGTTCGATAACCAAGCCATAATCAACTTAAAAAATAGAAAATGACATTTGAGTCGGGGAACTACATGGTCATAGCCCCGCTCGACCCATCAGAAGACGAGAAGTTCGTAGAACCCACTTTTCTAGATTTAGAAGAGATCAGCCAGTTGTACAGAAAAACTGTGCGTGATGCAGACTACATAAACCCAACTGCAGACAGGGTACTCAGTTGGCAAAGAATTACTTCATGTACAGCAGACTCAAACACCGGGTTGGAAAACTGCTAGCAAAGACTACACGAAGTATCCATGAGAAGGTGTGCCAGAATAGACTGTGAAGTAAGGTGGATTGGCACAGAAATCAGAGAACCACCCAGTTTTCACGGGCTAAATGATTTGGAAACTTTCTTGACATAATATAAAGATGAAGTATTAGAAAACCAGAGATTTCTAGCATTGGATTTAGCACTAAAGGCTACACCCGCAATATGGTGGGGTGCACACAAAGAAACTATCATATATTGGTACCAATGTAAGAGATTACTATGCATAAGGTTCGACGCAGAACAGACAAGTAACAAGCAACATAAATATGAAAGACTAGGAACACCAGCAGAACACTTGGAGGAGTGTAAAACGCTATGGAAAATGACGCCACCAGAGGAATGGTCTCACCACTTAATTTTTACTCTAGAGGGAATACGAATGAATTGGTATACGAACTAGGAAATGCGTACAGGAACCAAGACATGGGAGACACTCCAAAATAACTTTACAGTCACTTTATCATTCGAGCATGAGAATCCCAACATAGACGTGGCCCTGAAACATATCAGAAACGTCATATTCATTAAAGAACCGGAAGTATAATCTATCATAGAGGTACAACAACGAAATAAGAAGACAGTCAAGGATCTACTGTCATGCTACCACATACATGAGGAAGCAACAGATGAATATGATCCACATGATATTCAGATAGAAGAAGTTGAAGGCGAGAGAGATGTTGAAGGACCATCCTTAGAGTCAGAGGTCATATCTATGCCAATCAATATAAAGAAGGTTAACATAGGGACCACCGAGCAGCCAAAAATGGTCAGCATTGGAGATTACAGGGACAAACAGACACTAGAAAGAATCAAAGAATAGTTGCACGAATACAATGAACTTTTTCCCACAACCTTTACAGAGATGAAATGCATAGCCAAAGAATTAGGAGAAATGAATATACCACTTAGACCTGATGTGAGACCCATTAAACAACGACCATATAGATTGAATCCCATATATAAACAGAAAGATAAAGATGAGATCGATAGGATGAATGAGGCCGGAATCATCGAACTAGTCGAAGAATCAGAATGGATAAGCCTGATGGTAGTACATGATAAGAAACATGGAAGAGGGATTAGGATATGTGTCGACTTGAGGAAGTTGAATGATGCATGCCTACACGACCCATTCCCCACACCGTTCACGGATGAAGTACTCGAGAACGTAGGAGGCCATGAAGCCTACTCATTCACCGATGGATTCTTAGGATATCATCAGATTAAGATAGCACATGAGGATAGACACAACACCACATTCACGACATAATGATGATCTTATCAGTATACAGTCATGCTATTCAGACTAAAGAATGCACTTGCGATATTTTCTAGAGTGGTCATCGCAACATTTAAGGAATTCATCCATCAATTCCTCGAAGTATACATGGATGATTGGAGAATGTATAGCTTACTAAGAACCCATGTGGAGGTTTAAGAATGATGTTAGAATGATGCAGACAATGCCAAATATCACTGAATATCAAGAAATGCATCTTTGGAACACCATTTGGGATACTATTGGGACACATAGTATGAAAATAGGGTTTGCTAGTGGATCCGACGAAAATTGTAGTCATTGTTAACCTACCAGCACCAAAAATAGTCTTCCATCTAAGAGAAACAATAGGATATACATGATATTACAAGAAATTCATCAAAGGCTACATGCAGATTACAGCGCCAATGGAAAAAATGTTAAGGAAGGATACAAAGTATCAATGGAACAACGAGTGCCAACACAGTCTAGATAACCTGAAGGAAAAGATGGTCACCACACCAATATTGGTATTTCCAGATTGGGAGAAGACATTCCATGTACATGTAGATGCATCAATGATAGAACTTGGAGCTATCTTAGCGCAACCAAGAGAAGGAGACTTGGATCACCCGATAGTGTTCGCAAGCAGAAAATTATCAGCTTCAGAACAAAATTATAACATGAAAGAAAGAGAAGGCCTAGATATGGTTTATGCACTACAGAAATACAGACATTATCTATTAGGAAAACACTTTAAGATGTTTACAGATCACTCAGCCCTGAAATACCTAGTCAACAAGCTAGTGTTGGGGGGGAGAATCTATCGATGGTTATTTCTATTTCAAGAATTCAACTTTGAGGTAATAGTTAAACCAGGAAAATTGAATGTAGGACATGACCACCTATCGAGGGTCAGAAATGGACAGGAACCAATGAATTTAGAAGACAACTTTCTAGATGCACAACTATTCTTAGTACAGATTGCTGACGATTAGTTCGCAGAGATCATCCAGTACTTGAGCACAGGTGCTGTGCCACAAGGATATACCACTGTGAAAAAAAAGAACCTGGTAGTCCGTGCAACTGCCTATCAACTGATTGTAGGGAATCTATACAAAATGGGTGCAGATAGCATCTTACGACAATATGTACTAGACCACATATGACCAAAAATTTTAGCATAATCCCATGAAGGAATAGCAAGAGGGAATTATGCAGGAAAAACTCCCGTGCATAAGGTACTACGCATGGGATTATGGCGGCCAATGATCCATCGAGACTTGAAATAATATTGTCAGCAATGCGATGTTTGTCAACGAGTTGACAAACCCAACATAAGGGATGAGATGCCACTACGACCGCAAGTGACACTTCAGGCATTTGAAAAATGGACAATAGACTTTGTGGGACCCATTAACCCACCCGCCAAGAGAACAGGGGTGAGATACATTATCATCACGATGGAATACTTAACGAGATGGGCGGAAGCCGCACCAGTAAAAGATTGCAGCGCAAAGACAACTGACCACTTTCTTTTCGAACAGGTAATTACTATATTTGGGTGCCCAAGATTTCTGATGAGCAACCAAGGAATGCACTTTATCAACAACACCATCCAAGTGATTCTTTAAGAATTCGAAGTTAATCACTAAAAAAGCACACCGTATCACCCACAGGCTAATGGCATGGTAGAAGCCTTCAACAAAATTCTAGAGAATGCCCTGACGAAGATATGTAATGTCAACAGGGACGATTGGGATCTCAAGGTACCAGTAGTACTATGGGCATATAGGAATACATGCAAAAAGTTGACAGGTCACACACCATTTAAACTGGCCTATGGTAAAGAAGTAGTAGTACCATTAGAATTTCTAATACCTAGTCTACGTGTAGCAACTATCACACAAATGGCAGAATGAGGCGCAGTCCAGGAACGACTGGATCAATTACTGTCAATGGAGGAAGACCAAATCTTGGTAGGATTCCATCAACAAGTACATAAAGTGAGGGATAAAGCATGGCACAACCACCACATCAAGAGAAAGATGTTCAAGAAAGGAGATCTAGTATTGCTCTATGACAGTAAAGCGCGACAACACCCTGGGAAGCTGAGGATGCATTGGATAGGACCATACAAGGTAAAAGATGTCATAGACAGAGGAGCTATACAATTGAAAGATATAGCAGGCATAGACCTCAGAGGAATGATCAATGGGAGCCGACTGAAGCTATACAAATATAGTTGAGTACTCATCGTACAGTTAAAAAAAAAAAAAAAAAAGAGGGAAAAGACAACGGCCATATCGGAAAGTGAAACAAGAGGGAAAAGGAAAGTCAGCAAAAGCACACTGAAAGGACATCATGAGGCAGAATTAAAGCAAGGAAAGGACGTATGGGATGTCACACTAAACGTGCCAACTGGCGATGAAAAAGTAGCCATAAGGGTAGGTACAAAACCACCACGGATGCAGTGAACCCACACTTATGGTGCATTAATCACACAAGGTAGGAAGCGTCCTCAACAAGCCTCATGGCACACCCATACAACACACGAGAATAGAAACAATTAGTCTATTTTCAAAAGAAGAACAAAGAAAGAGAAATAACATCCCAAACGCATAGAGCGAGATCACAAAGCTTATTCGAGCTATTTGAACTAAACAAACATTCGACAAACACCAGTATGGCACCACCAAATTTCACAGAACTAGGCCAGACAGTCAGATCAACTAGGGTTCAAACTAGGTCACAAGGAACACGAGAAGAAAACAAGCAACAACCACTGGAGATCATTTATATTGATGAAATCCCGTCGCCGGAGGATATTCCAGTCGAATCAAAACTGATCCAGGAAGAAATCCCACAACCCCAAGAGGAAACCATAAAAGAGGATACGCCAGCAGCAGCGCAGGAGCTTCAAAACCAAGCAGTAGGAACTCATCAGGAAGGACAGCTAGAAAATGCTGAAGCAACCATGGAAATAAACGGAAGCACACAGAACCCAAAAGTAGAGCTCCAACCAGAGGCTCCAAAAATACCCATCCCAGACTTTTCTTTTTCAGACTAGCTGATTGGTAAAATGGGTAAATCTTGGGAATAATGGATGGAGAAGGAGAAACTAGAAGCTGCTGGAACTTCAAATTAGCCAACACAGTCGAACTACAAGATTTAGATACCGAGCTCACCTTGAAAGAGACCAGCTGCAAAGATTGTGTTTCCTCGCACACCAGAAGGCAACACAATCATGTCGGGAAGCTCAAGTTTTCTGACCATGACGTAGCAGATGAAATAAAATATCCAGAGCTTGGACCACAAGTATTTTCAAATACAATAGCCGTGAACCCTTTCGGAGGAACTATCACTAAGCCATGCAAGTGGGAAACCGGACTAGACAGAACCAAAATCTTAGGATTGCTGAAGATACCACACTTTGGCAGAGGCCAATATGCGACAGCATGCGTCAAACAACTGTTAGTAGTTACGCATGGAGGGGATGTATGGCTGGATAAACCTGTCTCCATAACTATTGAACTCATTAGGTAAATTACAGGACTACCCATCTGAGGTATGGATCCCGTGCTGATACTGGACGACACGTCCAAGGAAAAAGCATTGGCAGAAGAAATGAAGAAGAAATATGGCACCGAAAGGGGAACAAGAGGCATTATAATCAGGCGAATTAATGATGCCGTGACACAACTGGGAGAAAATATCTTAGCATGCAAACTGCTAATAAAATTCCTTAAAGATGAAGTACGAGAAGGAGTTATCGCAATTGCAGCCCAGTGCGCAGAAGGCACCTTCATGAGTTGGGAGCCATATCTGTCAAAATTATTCCAAATCGACTGTAAAGACGTTCAAGAAGTAGGTACAGAGTTTCACTACTCATGGCTTCTTACTCTCATCGCTTTCATGGGATGGAAAGAACTAGACTATGTGATCTTCTATACCACACCACAACCAGGAGGAGCGAGATATCGCATCTTGAAATCCACACCACTTTGCAAGCATAAGAAGGGAAATGGAATTATACTTGAAGCTTACCTACGGGAAATATAGGAAGCAATCAACCGAGCATGGAGGATAACACCAGAGGTTGTCACACGATTTAGGGGCATCGCCAATTTTTGGGCTAGATGACAAGCCATGTGGATACAACCGAGATAGGACCCACATAAATAGTGGCTATAGATGCGCTATTGCATCACCGAGGGAGACATCGAGATGATCATCCATGAGTGGCCAGATGAATGGAATATCCCAACCATACCCAGAGAAGTACCGGGACAAACAATAGAAGGAGGGGTTCCACAGCTGTAAACACAACCTCCACAAGTCCCCGTACCCAAGAAACCAAGAACGAGCCAAAACAAGTTAACTCAGACAGAGGGTGGCTCAGAGAAGCCAGGGCCCATAAGGGGAGAACAAAAACCACTCAGCCAACCAATGCACAATAAAATTCGACTAAGGGAGCACATGAAACTGTGATGAACCCCATCACATAGGAAATAGGGGGAACCGAGAGACCAACGGTACAGGAAACAAGTTCATGTAAGAAATCAAAGGCACAACGATCACTCCCAAAATAATAATCACAGAGGACGATGATGAGATGATTGCCAGAATGGTCCAGGATTGTCTCGCAGAGGAATTTGATCATGCAGCACACCACAGGGATAAACTGCAGAAGGAGCTGGAATAAATGGGGAAACTCCTGAAGAAATTTGGAGAAGCACATATTACAAGTAGCAGCAAAGGCACAATGCCATTGAGTGCACGGACCACAGAAAGAATGGAGGTAGGAGAACGCGACTCAGTTCTTCTGAAACCACATTCCATGGTTTACATAAAGTCGAGCATGCTATGAATGGATGAGATTGTGGGACAGACACCACTAAAGGAGTTGGATTAGATTTAGTTGGTCCTAACACGGATGCCAGCAAAGGCCTTATACCAATTGTAGGTTCACGTCGACCATGAGATACAGTCTCGAGCACATAAAAACGTGGTCGAGCTACAACATGAAACAAAGAAGCAGGAAACAATGGAAACAGTTTGCGCACAGGCCAAATATGAAACGTAGGAGGAAAAAGAACACAGGAATGAGTTGGAACACAGAGTGAAAGACATTTTTGAGAAACTCCCAACTACTGTGCAAGGAAGTGAACTCCCAGTGGAAGAAAAGATCGATCAGATTGCACAGGCAATTAATCAATATCAGAAGGAGATCAAGACTCTCCGTGGACAGATTATACCAACCACTCCACCAGCAGTAAATGTGCAGAGGAAGCAGGAAGGAACAATGCAACTACAGGATCTAGAAAAATAGGTCAGCACAACAGTCGACTTGTTGGATAAAGAAGCACAACTCTGGACAAAGATGGAAGAGGACCCACAGGTCCAACAATGGGACAATGAGGAGTAAAGGATCAATGCAACTATCCAAGAATTCAAGAAGCAATAGAAAACCATCCCCATCCCAGAACGGGTCAAGGGAACACAAGAGTTAAAGAAGTTACAGGCAGAACTTCTCACTGTGCAAACATGAAAACATGAGCATCAGGCTCAAATAGAACCGTTGCAGGAATGGATAGCAGCAATACTAGAGCAGGAAGAAGAATCCAGAACACAGTCTGCACAAACTCAGTTGGAATTTTTAGGACTAATCAATGAAGAAGTAGCAGCACAAACGGTTGATATTATCAAGGAGAAAACTGTGCAAGCACTGACAAAAGAAACATAATTGCAGGAGAAGTTCCAGACGATCACCAGGGAGATCGAGGAAGCACAATGCAATTAGGTGACTCAGGACGAGTCACATGTCAGTTTTGGGGGCCTTTTGTCACCTAGACTAAGTGGAAAGAAGGACGATCATGGGAAAGAAAGTGTGCAGGAAACTAAAGTGACAACTGGAAAAAGATTAGCACGCGGGAATGCAAGAAAGCATGCACAATGGGAAGTGATAATTGGAGGAAGAACAACACGCGCATGGGAGAAAAACCTAGCGTAATAAGGGTTAGGGTTTTGGTAATATTATGTAAGTGGCTGAAGAGCCCAAAATGTATAAATATAGATACGAAAGTATCATATGTGTGTGTTTCTTTGGGTAGTATTTGTTGTATTTATCGTTTTTGTTTTTATGTTAGTTCCTATGAAGATTGCGATTGTTATTGAGTGATTTTTCCAAGTATTTCTGTTGGCGATACCTGAGGATTTTGAATTGTATTAACAAAGTTTTGTAAGATGTTGAGCAAGAAAGATATGAGGGAAGGTAGATCTAAGGATTAGACCACAGGCTGTAGAGCCTGGTGCGATCTAGTTCGCCTCGCATATCTCTTACCCGCTTTTGTGGAGAACTGTAAGCGCGTGGCGCAAGGAGATCAAGAACTACTATAGTACAAGAGCAAAGAGAAAAATATTTGTGGACGTAGCCCAGGTGGGTGAACCATGGTAACATTTCTGTAATATGTTGAATGTTTTCATAACTTTAACTTATTTCAAGCAATATATGACTACGATTGATGAATAACCAAACACATTATTAAAATCTATTTATATTTTGAGTTATATGCATGCGATTCCTAGGAACAAGTAGATTATAGTAACAATTAGCAGAACATGGCCTTAATCAAGAAACCCTTTATCTCCTACTATGTCCTAGGCTGTAAACACCTGAGTCTTACAGTCAACCATCCTTAGCTATCTCGAGTGAGACTGCGCAGTACCTTATGGTCACTGCGTTGCCTCCTAGTTTACCAGGAGGGCCGATAGTTAGAGGCTTTGTTGGAATCTTGAATGACATGAACCCTAGGTAAATAACTCAGATAACCTGAGAAGGGAGTCGATTAAAACCAATAGTAATCATATTCTTATGAATGCGAGTAGCCATCACATCTCTTCTCAGAGATAAGCTGCCAGCATTCTAGCGAGTCTTTCACTCTGTATTTTTATAGTCTCTGCACATTTCTTTCATTATTAGAAATAATGTATTACTGTATATCTGTGTTTATGGTTGCATCTTTGATACATTCCTATTATATTATTGAATATCTGTGATATCTCTTTGCATTTCTTTATTATATCTCCTCTCAATGGTATCAGAGCAAGCTGTTCTTGATCGTTTTTTTAGTGCATGTCCCCGACGAGGTCCGAGTATAGAAATTTGGGTCTCGATCTTATCTCTCTTGAGGAAAATCGCTCTCATACAACCAATAAACCCTCAATGGCAGAAAAAAAGAAAAAAGATAGAGCAGACGATCCTATAAGACTGTTTCTTGAGCAAACTCTCATGCGACAAAGGGGCAAAATGATGGAGAATTTTTCCCACATCCTTCAACGCCTCTCGATAACATCAGGCGCATCTTCATTAAGCGACCACTTTGGAGGCACCTCGCCTTTTAAGGTACATGTCAATTTTGATATTCCTATATTTGAAGGTCATATAGATGCGGATGCCTTAGATAAATGGTTAAATATGTTAGAAGGTTATTTCTCTGTGACAATTTTTCAACAGATAAAAGATCATCTTCACGCTCCTTAAGGCTCTCCCCCATGTCAAAAATTGGTGGGAAACTTATTGGGAGCAGAGTTCCACAAAGGAGTCTAGAATATATGGGGCCGAGCCCACTTGGGATTTTTTTATGGATGCGATAAAGGAACAATATTACCCTGTTGGAAATTATGAGGACCAGTACATGAGATGGACCACACTGTGGCAAGAGAGGGGCCAAGAATTTTCAGAGTTCACCAACACCTTCCATACCTTGCGCACCAAGATGGGTATCAAAGATTCTGAACGACATTTGGTTCTGAAGTACCGTGGGGCTATACACAGATACATCCAAACTGAAATGGATTTTTTGGACATCTCATCACTCGGTGCTACTTATCGATATGTTGCTAAAATCGAGAAAAAATTTAATCACCAGAACAAACGAGATTTCAGGTTTGAAAATCTGCAACAACGAAAGTATGAAAAAGATGACCCTAACAAATAGTCTCTTGAAAACCATTCCAAGCCACATGAAAAGAATGGTCACAGGAAGACAAAGAAGGACACCGGAAAATGGTGCAATTTCCACAAAATCCCTTGGCACAACACTGATGAATGTTGCTCAAAATAGTCATTGGTGGCCAAGATCAAAGACAAGGAGCCAAAACCTGATTCAGAATATGATTCTGAAAATACTGGTAAATGACAGATCATTGACATAGACCCCACTGCTATTATCACGACCACGACAATTCAACCAAAAGAACCAACAGATCTTGATGAGGGGGAACATATTTTTCATTCACAGATGTGGGTGAAGGGGACCCTGCTTCATTTTGTTGTTGATAGCAGAAGCCAGAAGAACCTCATCTAAGTAGAGGTCATCAAATAGTTGGGATTGTCGACAACACCACACCCGCAACCATACATAATCGGGTGGCTTCACCAAGGATGAGATCACTTTGTCAGCCAACAATGTCGATTTTCATACGACATCCAACCCTTCAAGGATGAGGTATTAAGTGATGTTTCCCCATTGGATTTTTGTGATGTTCTCATGGGCCAACCATGTATGTGGAGACACCATGCTGTTTATGAGTCTCGACCTCGTAGTGTCATTGTTACATTGGGGGGTCATCTCTACAGAATACCAGAGGTATTTCCGACTATTGTTCCACCTAAAAAGTGTCGCAAGGTAGTATCTCATATTGCAAAATTCAGCTTCTTCACAATTTGTTCAAAAGGGGAACAGAAGGACACTACAACCACTATAGCCTCGCCCCAAGCACCTTCTATCAAACAGAAGCAGGTAGACAAGGTTGCAGCAAAGTGCAAAGATTCGTTATGCACATCATCGTCTCATGTAGCCCGACTTGTCTAACAACCTCAACCTCAATAGCTTCGTGACATACTTCCACAAACTGAACAACGCGACATCTCCTACAAGGCAAGTAGCTCACCAAGATGCAGATTTAGAAAACGCTTTTCCCTCTCCCTCAGGAAATCAATGCAATGGAGGAAATTTATTCCTAATAAGGGAGGATGATCCAGGTGGATATTGGTGGCCACCCACCTTTTCTGACTGGTTCAAAAAAGTTTTCTGGAAATTTTGGCAATTTACTATTTTTAGCAGTTTTTAACTTTCGGGGCCATTTAGAGGGACCAAGTGAAGGTTTTTCTATATTGAGGATCTCAATGATAGCCGAAGGCATGATCGAGCCCCTAAAATGAATCTCCTCTATGATACCTTTCCAACGAGCTATCATACGCCTAAAACGGATATCATATGCAAACGTTACGACCCCGGGAAGTTGATGGACCAACTTACCCTAACGGGGCCCACATGACTTTTGGTGCTTCATCTTCGAGGGTTAGGTTTTTAGATGTCTGGGGTTTTTGGAATTATGTTTTATTGTAAAAATGCCTTTAGAGCCTCATTTTAATCATCTTCTTATGAATGTGAGTAACCGTCACATCTCTTCTCAGAGATAAGATGCCACCAATCTAGCGAGTCTTTCACTCTGTATTTTTACAGTCTCTGTACATTTCTTTCATTAATAGAAATCATGTATTACTGTATATATTTGTTTTTGGTTTCATATCTGATACATTCCTGTTATATTATTGAATATCTGTGATATCTCTGCGCATTTATTTATTATATCTCTGCTCTCATTTCGTGTCGAAAATAATCCGGATCAGTGGTATTAGAGCAGGCTGTTCTTGATCATTTTTTCAGTGCATGTCCCCAACGAGGTCCAAGTATAGAAATTTAGGTCTCTAGCTTGTCTCTCTTGAGGACAATCTCTCTCACACACCCAAGAAAACCTCAATGGTGGAAGAAAATAAAAACAACGGAGTAGACGATCCTATAAGTTTGTTTCTTGAGCAAGCTCTCACGCGATAGAGGGATGAAATGATGAAGAATTTTTCCCACATCCTTCAATGCCTCCTGATAGAATTAGGCACATCTTCATCAAGTGACCACTTTGGAGGCACCTTACCTTTTCAGGTACAAGTCAATTTTGATATTCCTATATTTGAAGGTCAGATAGATGCGAATGCCCTAGATAAATGGTTAAATTTGTTAGAAGGTTCTTTCTCTGTTCACAATTTTTCCTACAGAGAAAAGATCATCTTCGCACTCCTTAAGGCTCTCCCCCATGTCAAAAATTGGTAGGAAACTTACTGGGAGTAGAGTTCCATAGAGGAGTATGGAATATATGGGGTCGAGCCCACTTGGGATTTTTTTGTAGATGCGGTAAAGGAAAAATATTACCCTGTTGGCAACTATGAGGACCAGTACATGAGATGGACCACACTATAGCAAGAGAGGGGCCAAGCAGTTTCAGAGTTCACCAACACCTTCCATACCTTACGCACCAAGCTGGGTATCAAATACTTTGAATGACATTTGGTTCTAAAATACCGTGGGGCTATACACATATACATCCAAACTGAAATAGATTTTCTAGACATCTCATCACTCGGTGCTGCTTATTGATATGTTGTTAAAATTGAGTAGAAATTTAAGAACTAGAACAAACAGGATTTCAGGTCTGCAAATCTGTAACAACCAAAGTATGACAAAGACGACGCTAAAAAAAGGTCTCCCGAAAACCATTCCAATCCACATGAAAATAAGGGTCACGGGAAGACAAAGAAGGACACCAAAAAAATGTGTGATTTCCACAAAATCCCTTGGCACAACAGCGATGCATGTCGCTCAAAACAGTCATTGGTGGATGAGATCAAAGACAAAGATACAAACCCTGATTCAGAATCTGATTATGAAAATACTAGTAAAGGACAGATCATTGACACATACCCCACTGCTATTGTCGCAACCGCAAAAATTCAACCAGAAGAACTAGCAGATCCTGAAGAGGGGCAATATATTTTTCATTCACATATGTGGGTGAAGGGGACCCTGCTTCATTTTATTGTTGAGAGTGGTAGCTATAATAACCTCATCTTAGAAGAGGTCGTCAAATAGTTGGGATTGTCGACAACACCCCACCCGCAGACATACACCATCGGGTGTCTTCGCCAAGGATGAGATCTCTGTGTTAGCCAACAGTGTCAATTTTCATACGGCGTCCAACCCTTCAAGGATGAGCTATTATGTGATTTTTCCCCACTGGATGTTTGTGATGTTCTCTTGGGCCAACCATATATGTGGAGATGCCATGCTATTTATGAGTCTCGACCTTGTAGTGTCATTGTTACGTTGGGGGGTCATATCTATAGAATACCAGAGGTAGTTCCGACTACTAATCCACCTAAAATGTGCCACAAGGTAGTATCTCAAACTACAAAATTCGACTTCTTCACAATCCTTTCAAAAGGGGAACATAAGAACACTGGAACCACTACAGCCTTGCCCCAAGCACCTTCTATCAAACATAAGCAGGCTGATAAGGCTGCAAAAAAAAGAAAATATTTCTTATGCACATCATCCTCTCATGTATCTTGACTTGTCGAATAGCCTCAGCCTCAACAGGTTCATGACAGACTTCCACAAACTGAACAATGCGACGTCTCCCGCAAGGCAAGCAACTCACCAAGATGTAGATTTAGAAAACTCTTTTCTCTCTCCCTAGGGAACTCAACGAAATATATATCATTGATTCCTAAGGAGGGAGGATTGATCCAAGTGGATATCAGTGGCCACCCACCTTTTCCGACTAGCTTAAAACAGTTTTCTGGAAATTTTGGCAATTTAATATTTTTAGCAGTTTTTAACTTCTGGGGCCATTTTGAGGGCCCAAGTGAAGGTTTTTCAATATCAAGGTTTTAAATGATAGAAGAAAAAATTATTGATCCCCCAAAATGAATCTCCTTGATGATACATTTCCAACAAGCTATCATACGCCTAAAACGAAGATCGTATGCAAAAGTTACGACACCGGGAAGTTGATGCACCAACTTACCCAAACGGGGCCCACATGACTTTTGGTGCTTCATCTCATAGGGTTAGGTTTTTGGATGTCTAGGGTTTTTTGCATTCTGGTTTATTGTAAAAATGCCTTCAGAGCCTCACTATAATCATCTTCTTGCGAATGCGAGTATCCGTCACATCTCTTCTTAGAGATAAGCTGCCACCATTCTAGCGAGTCTTTCACTGTATTTTTACAGTCTTTGTACATTTCTTTAATTAATAGAAATTGTGTATTACTGTATATATGTGTTTATGGTTGCATCTCTGATACATTCCTGTTATATTATTGAATATCTGCAATATCTCACTGCATTTCTTTATTATATCTCCGCTCTCATTTTGTGCCGAAAATAATCCGGATCAGTGGTATCAGAGCAGGTTGTTCTTGATCGTTTTTTCAGTGCATGTCCTCGACGGGGTCCGAGTATAGAAATTTGGGTCTCTAGATTGTCTCTCTTGAGGAAAATTTCTCTCGCACACCCAAGAAACCCTCAATGGAAAAAGAAAAGAAAAACAACAGAGCATATGATCCCATAAGTCTGTTTCTTGAGCAAGCTCTCACGCGATAGAGGGACAAAATGATGGAGAATTTTTCCCACATCCTTCAACACTTCCCGATAGCATCAGGCACATCTTCATCAAGCGGTCACTTTGGAGGCACCTCAACTTTTAAGGTACAAGTCAATTTTGATATTCCTATATTAAAAGGTCAGATAGATGTGGATGCCCTAGATAAATGGTTAAATCTGTTAGAAGGTTATTTCTCTGTTCACAATTTTTTTTCGAGAGAAAAGATCATCTTTGTTCTCCTTAAGGCTCTCCACCATGTCAAATATTGGTGGGAAACTTACTGGGAGTAGAGTTCCACAGAGGAGTCTAGAATATATGGGGTCAAGCCCACTTGGGATTTTTTTGTGGATGCGGTAAAGGAACAATATTACCATGTTGGAAACTATGAGGACCAGTACATGAGATGGACCACACTACGGCACGAGAGGGGCCAAGCAGTTTCGGAGTTCACCAAAACCTTCCATACCTTGCACACCAGGCTGGGTATCAAAGACTCCGAACGACATTTGGTTTTGAAATACCGTGGGGATATACACAGATACATCCAAACTGAAATGGATTTTATAGACATCTCATCACTTGGTGCTGCTTATCGATATGTTTTTAAAATTGAGCAGAAATTTAAGCACCAAAACAAACAAGATTTTGGGTCTGCAAATCTGCAACAACCAAAGTATGACAAAGACGACCCTAACAAACAGTCTCCTGAAAACCATTCCAAGCCACATGAAAATAAGGGTCACAGGAAGACAAAGAAGGACACCGAAAAATGGTGCGATTTCCACAAAAGCTCTTGGCACAACACTTATGAATGTCGCTCAAAACAGTCATTGTTGGTCGAGATCAAAGACAAGGAGCTGAACCCTGGTTCAAAATATAATTCTGAAAATACTGGTAAAGGACAGATCATTGACACAAATGCCACTGCTATTTTCGCGATCGCGACAATTCAACCAGAAGAACTAGAAGATCTTGAAGAGGGGGAAAGTATTTTTCATTCATAGATATGGGTGAAGGGGACCTCGCTTCATTTTATTGTTGATAGATGAAGCCAGAAGAAACTCATCTCATCACAGGTAGTCAAATAGTTGGGATTGTTGACAACACCACACCCAAAACCATACAACATCAAGTGGCTTCGCTAAGGATGAGATCTCTGTGTCCGCCAACAGTGTCGATTTTCATACGGCATCCAACCCTTCAAGGATGAGGTATTATGTGATTTTACCCCACTGGATATTTGTGATGTTTTCTTGGGCCAACTATATATGTGGAGACACCATGTTGTTTATGAGTCTTGACCTCATAGTGTCATTGTTACATTGGGGTTTAATATCTATAGAATACTAGAGGCAATTCCGACTACTGGTTTTCTTAAAAAGTGCCACAAGGTAGTATCTCATACTGCAAAATTCATCTTCTTCACAATTTATTCAAAAGGGGAACAAAAGGACACTGCAACCACTACATTGTCGTCCCAAGCAACTTCTATGAAATAGAAGTAGGTCGAAAAGGTTGTAGCAAAGTGAAAAAATTCCTTCTGCACATCATTCACTCATGTAGCCTAACTTTTCAAACAACCTTAGCCTCAATAGGTTCGTGACAAACTTCCACAAACTGAACAACGCGACGTCTCCCGCAAGGCAAGCAACTCACCAAGATGCAGATTTAGAAAAAACTTTTCCCTCTCCCCTGGGAACTCAATGCAATGGAGACAATTTCTTCCTAAGGAGGGAGGATTGATCTAGGTGGATATCAGTGGGCACCCACCTTTTTCGACTTGCTCAAAACAGTTTTCTGGAGATTTTGACAATTTACTATTTTTAGCACTTTTTAACTTCTGGGGCCATTTTGAGGGCCCAAGTGAAGTTTTATCTATATAGAGGTTCTAAATTATATCCAAATGGATTTTTGATACTCCAAAATGAATCTCCTCTATTATACCTTTCCAACGAGCTATCATACGCCTAAAACAGAGATCGTATGCAAAAGTTACGACACCAGGAAGTTGATGAACCAACTTACCGAAACGGGGCCCACATGACTTTTGGCGCTTCATCTACTGGGGTTAGGTTTTTAGATGTATAGGGTTTTTTGCATTCCATTTTATTGTAAAAATGCCTTCATATCATCATTGTAATCATCTTCTTGTGAATGCGAGTAGCTTTCACATCTCTTCTCAGAGATAAGAAACCACCATTCTACCGAGTCTTTCACTCTGTATTTTTACAGTCTCTGTACAATTATTTCATTAATAGAAATCATGTATTACTGTATATATATGTTTATGGTTGCATCTTTGATACATTCTTGTTATATTATTGAATATATACGATATCTCTCTGCATTTATTTATTATATCTTCGCTCTCATTTTGTGCTGAAAATAATCTGGATCAGTGGTATCGGAGCAGGTTGTTCTTGATCGTTTTTTCAGTGCATGTCCCCGACGAGATCCGAGTATATAAATTTGGTTCTATATCTTGTCTCTCTTGAGGAAAATCGATCTCGCACACCCAAGAAACCCTCAATGGTGGAAGAAAAGGAAAAATATGGAGCAGACGATCCCATAAGTTTATTTCTTGAGCAAGCTCTCACGCGACAGAGGGACGAAATGATGGAGAATTTTTCCCATGTCCTTCAATGCCTCGCGATAGAATTAGGCACATCTTCATCAAGATGCCACTTTGGAGGCACCTCACCTTTTAAGATACATGTCAATTTTAATATTCCTATATTTGAAGGTCAGATAGATGTAGATGCCCTAGATAAATGGTTAAATCTGTTAGAAGGTTATTTCTCTGTTCACAATTTTTTCGACAGAGAAAATATCATCTTCGCACTCCTTAAGGCTCTCCCCCATGTCAAACATTGGTGGGAAACTTACTAGGAGCAGATTTCCATAGAGGAGTCTGGAATATATGGGGCCGAGCCCACTTGGGATTTTTTTGTGGATGTGGTAAAGGAAAAATATTACCTTGTTGGAAACTACGAGGACCAGTACATGAGATGGACCACACTACGACAAGAGAGGGGCCAAGTAGTTTTGGAGTTCACCAACACTTTCCATACCTTGCACACCAAGCTGGGTATCAAAGACTTTGAAAACCATTTAGTTCTAAAATAGCATGGGGCTCTACACATATACATCCAAATTGAAATGGATTTTATAGACATCTCATCACTCTATGCTGCTTATAGATATGATGATAAAATCGAGTAGAAATTTCAGCACCAAAACAAACAGTATTTTGGGTCTTCAAATCTGCAACAACCAAAGTATGACAAAGATGGCCCTAACAAACAGTCTCTTGAAAACCATTCCAATCCACATGAAAAGAAGGGTCACGGGAAGAAAAAAAGGACACTGGAAAATGGTGTGATTTCCACAAAATCCCGTGGCACAACACCGATGAATGTCGCTCAAAACATTCATTGGTGGCCGAGATCAAAGACAAGGAGCCGAACCCTGATTCAGAATCTGATTATGAAAATACTAGTAAAGGACAGATCATTGACGCATACGCCACTGCTATTGTCGCAACCATGACAATTCAACCAAAAGAACCAACATATCCTGAAGAGGGGGAATGTATTTTTCATTCAAAGATATGGGTGAAGGGGACCCTGCTTCATTTTATTGTTGATAGTGAAATCCAGAAGAACCTCATCTCAGAAGAGGTCGTCAAATAGTTGGGATTGTCGACAACACCACACCCGCAACCATACAACATCGAGTGGCTTTTCCAAGGACGAGATCTCTGTGTCAGCCAACCATGTTGATTTTCATACAACATCCAATCCTTCAAGGATGAGGTATTATGTGATTTTGCCCCACTGGATGTTTGTGATGTTCTCTTGGGCCAGCTATATATGTGGAGACACCATGTTGTTTATGAGTCTCAACCTCATAATGTCATTGTTACATTGGGGGGTCATCTCTATAGAATACCAAAAGTGGTTTCGACTACTGTTGCACTTAAAAAGTGCCGCAAGGTAGTATCTCATACTGAAAAATTAAGCTTCTTTACAATCTGTTCAAAAGGGTAACATAAGGACACTACAACCACTACAGCCTCACCCCAAGCACCTTCTATAAAAAAAAAGCAGGTCAACAAGGTTACATCAAAGAGAAAATATTCATTTTTCACATCATCCTCTCATGTAGCCTGACTTGTCGAACAACCTCAGCCTCAACAGGTTCATGACAGACTTCCACAAACTGAACAACGCGACATCTCCCGCAAGGCAAGCAACTCACCAAGATGCAGATTTAGAAAACGCTTTTCTCTCTACATATGGAACTCAACACAATGGATACCATTTCTCCCTAAGGAGGGATGATTGATCGATGTGCATATCGGTGGCCACCCACCTTTTTTGACTGGCTCAAAACTGTTTTCTGGAAATTTTGGCAATTTACTATTTTTAGCAGTTTTTAACTTCAAGAGGCATTTTGAGGGCCCAAATGAAGGTTTTTCGATATAGAGATTCTCAATGATATTTGAAGGCATTATTTATCCCCCAAAATGAATCTCCTTGATGATATATTTCCAATGAGATATCATACGCCTAAAACAAAGATCATATGCAAAAGTTACGACCCCAGGAAGTTGATGCACCAACTTACCCAAACGGGGCCAACATGAATTTTGGCGCTTCATCTCCTAGGGTTAGGTTTTTGGATGTCTAGGGTGTTTTTCATTTCGTTTTATTGTAAAAATTCCTTCAGAGCCTCATTGTAATCATCTTCTTACAAATGCGAGTAGCCGTCACATCTCTTCTTAGAGATAAGCTACCACCAATCTAGCGAGTCTTTCACTCTGTATTTTTATAGTCTCTGTACATTTCTTTCATTAATAGAAATCATGTATTACTGTATATATGTGTTTATGGTTGCATCTATGATACATTCCTGTTATATTATTGAATATCTGCGATATCTCTCTGCATTTATTTATTATATCTCCACTCTCATTTCATGCAGAAAATAATCTGGATCAGTGGTATTAGAGCAGGTTGTTCTTGATCATTTTTCAGTGCATGTCCCCGACAAGGTCCAAGTATAGAAATTTGGGTCTCGATATTTTCTGTCTTGAGGACAATCTCTCTCACACACCCAAGAAACCCTCAATGGTGGAAGAAAAGAAAAATGATGGAGCAGACGATCCTATAAGTCTGTTGCTTGAGAAAGCTCTCACGCGACAGAGGGATGAAATGATGGACAATTTTTCCCACATTGTTCAACGCCTCCCGATAACATCAGGTGCATCTTCATCAAGAAACCACTTTGGAGGCTCCTCTCCTTTTAAGGTACATGTCAATTTTGATATTCCTATATTTGAAGGTCAGATAGATGCGAATGCCTTAGATAAATGGTTAAATCTGTTAGAAGGTTATTTCTCTGTTCACAATTTTTCTGATAGAGAAAAGATCATATTCGTGCTCCTTAAGTCTTTACCCCATGTCAAACATTGGCGGGAAACTTATTGGGAGAAGAGTTCCACAGAGGAGTCTAGAATATATGGGGCCAAGCCCACTTGGGATTTTTTTGTGGATGTGGTAAAGGAACAATATTACTCTGTTGGCAACTATGAGGACCAGTACATGAGATGGACCACACTGTGGCAAGAAAGGGGCCAAGAAGTTTTGGAGTTCACTAAAACCTTCCATACCTTGCGCACCAAGATGGGTATCAAAGACTTTGAACGACATTTGGTTCTGAAATATCATGGGGCTATATAGAGATACATCCAAACTGAAATGGAATTTATGGACATCTCATCACTCGGTGCTTCTTATCGAGATGTTGTTAAAATCGAGTAGAAATTCAAGCACCAGAACAAACAGGATTTCGAGTCTGCAAATCTGCAACAAACAAAGTATGACAAAGACAGCCCTAACAAATAGTCTCCCAAAAACGATTCCAAGCCACATGAAAAGAAGGGTCACGGGAAGACAAAGAAGGACACCGAAAAATGGTACAATTTTCACAAAATCCCCTGGCACAACACCGATTAATGTTGCTCAAAATAGTCATTAGTGGCAGAGATCAAAGACAAGGAGCTGAACCCTAATTATGAAAATAATGGTAAAGGATAGATCATTGACATAGACCCCACTGCTATTGTCATGACCACGACAATTCAACCAGAAGAACCGACAAATCCTGAAGAGGGGGAACATCTTTTTCATTCATAGATGTGGGTGAAGGGGACCCCGCTTCATTTTATTGTTGATAGCGGAAGCCAGAAGAACCTCATCTCAGCAGAGGTCGTCAAATAGTTTGGATTGTTGACAACACCATAGCTGCATCCATACAACATCTGGTGGCTTCGCCAAGGATGATATCTCCGTGTTAGCCAATAGTGTCAATTTTCATACGCCATCCAACTCTTCAAGGATGAGGTATTATGTGATGCCCCACTGGAAGTTTGTGATGTTCTCTTGGGCCAACCATATATGTGGAGACGTCATGTTGTTTATGAGTCTCGACCTCGTAGTGTCATTGCTACATTGGGGGGTCATCTCTATAGAATACTAGAGGTAGTTCTGACTACTGTTCCACCTAAAAGGTGCCACAAGGTAGTATCTCATACTTCAAAATTTAGCTTCTTCACAATCTGTTCAAAAGGGGAACAAAAGGACACTGCAACCACTACAGCCTCACCGCAAGCACCTTCTATCAAACAGAAGAAAGTTGACAAGGTTGTAGAAAAGTGCAAAGATTCCTTCTGCACATCTTCCTCTCATGTAGACCGACTTGTCGAATAGCCTCTCCTTAACAGGTTCGTGAAATACTTCCACAAACTGAACAACGTGACATCTCCTGCAAGGCAAGCAACTCACCAAGATGCAGATTTAGAAAATGATTTTCCCTCTCCCCCGGGAACTCAACGCAATGGATACCATTACTTCCTAAGGAGGGAGGATTGATCCAGGTGGATATTAGTGGCCACCCACCTTTTTTGACTAGCTCAAAACAGGTTTCTGGAAATTTTGGCAATTTACTATTTTTAGCAGGTTATAACTTCTGGGACCATTTTGAGGGCCCAAGTGAAGGTTTTTTGATATCAAGGTTCTAAAATATAACCAAAGGAATAAATGTTCCCCCAACATTAATCTCGTTGATGATACCTTTCCAACGAGCTATCATACGCCTAAAACGAAGATCGTATGCAAAAGTTACAACCCCGGGAAGTTGATACACGAACTTACCCAAATAGGGCCCACATGCCTTTTGGCGCTTCATCTCCTAGGGTTAGGTTTTTGGATGTCTAGAATTTTTGACATTTCTATTTATTGTAAAAAGTCCTTCAGAGCCTCATTTTAATCATATTCTTTCGAATGTGAGTAGCCGTCACATCTCTTCTTAGAGATAAGATGCCACCATTCTAGCGAGTCTTTCACTTTGTACTTTTACAGTATCTGTACATTTATTTAATTAATATAAGTCATGTATTACTTTATATCTGTGTTTATGGGTGCATCTTTGATACATTCCTGTTATATTATTGAATATCTTTGATATCTCTCTGCATTTCTTTATTATATCTCCGCTCTCATTTCGTGCCGAAAATAATCTGGATCAGTGGTATCAGAGCATGCTATTCTTGATCGTTTTTTTAGTGCATGTCCCCGACGAGGTCCGAGTATATAAAGTTGTGTCTCGAGCTTGTCTCTCTTGAGGAATGTCACTCTCGCACACCCAAGAAAGCCTCAATGGTGGAAGAAAATAAAAACAACGGAGCAAACGATCCTATGAGTCTGTTGCTTGAGCAAGCTCTCACATGACAGAGGGACGACATGATGGATAATTTTTCCCACATCCTTCAATGTATCTTGATAGAATTAGGTACATATTCATCAAGCGACCACTTTGGAGGCACCTCGCCTTTTAAGGCATAGGTCAATTTTGATATTACTATATTTGAAGGTCAGATAGATACGAATGCCCTAGATAAATGGTTAAATATGTTAGAAGGTTATTTCTCTGTTCACAATTTTTTCGACTGAGAAAATATCATATTCGTGCTCCTTAAGGCTCTCCCCCATGCCAAACATTGGTGGGAAACTTACTGGGAGTAGAGTTCCACAGAGTAGTATGGAATATATGGGGCTGAGCCCACTTGGGATTTTTTTGTGGATGCGGTAAAGGAACAATATTACCCTGCTGGAAACTATGAGGAACAGTACATGAGATGGACCACACTGCGGCAAGAGAGGGGCCAAGAAGTTTCAGAGTTCACCAACACCTTCCATACTTTGTGCACCAAGTTGGGTATAAAAGACTCTGAACGACATTTCGTTCTGAAATGTCGTGGGGCTCTACATAGGTACATCCAAACTAAAATGGATTTTCTGGACATATCATCACTCGGTGCTGCTTATTGATATGCTGTTAAAATCAAGAAGAAATTTAAGCACCATAAAAAATGGGATTTTGGGTCTACAAATATGCAACAACCAAATTATGACAAACATGACCCTAACAAACAGTCTCCCAAAAACCATTCCAAGCCACTTGAAAAGAAGGGTCATGACACAACACCGATCAATGTCGTTGAAAACAGTTATTTGTGGCTGAGATCAAAGACAAGGAGCCGAACCCTGATTCAGAATTTGATTATGAAAATACTGGTAAAGGAAAGATCATTGACACATACCCCACTGCTATTTTCATGACCGCGAAAAGTCAACCAGAAGAACCAGTAGATCCTGAAGAGGGGGAACATATTTTTTATTCACAGATGTGGGTGAAGGGGACTTCACTTCATTTTATTGTTGATAGCGGAATCCAGAAGAACCTCATCTTAGAAGAGGTCGTCAAATAGTTGGGATTGTCGACAACACCACACCCACAACCATACAACATCAGGTGGCTTCACTAAGGATGATATGTCCTTATCATCCAACAGTGTCGATCTTCATACGACATCCAACCCTTCAAGAATGAGTTATTATGTGATGTTGCCCCATTGGATGTTTTTGATGTTCTCTTGGGCCAACCATATATGTGGAGACACCATGCTGTTTATGAGTGTTGACCTTGTAGTGTCATTGTTACGTTGGGGGGTCATCTCTACAGAATACCAGAGGTAGTTCCGACTACTGTTCCACATAAAAAGTGCCACAAGGTAGTATCTCATACTGCAAAATCCAGCTTCTTCACAATCTGTTAAAAAGGGGAACAAAAGGACACTGCAACCACTATAGCCTCGCCCCAAGCACCTTCTATCAAACAGAAGCAGGTTGAAAAGGTTGTAGAAAAGTGCAAAGATTCCTTCTGCACATCATCCTCTCATGTAGCTCGACTTGTCAAAGAGCCTCAACCTCAACAAGTTCATGACAAACTTCCACAAACTGAACAACGCGATGTCTCCCACAAGGCAAGCAACTCACCAAGATGCAGATTTAGAAAATGATTTTCCCTCTCCCCTGGGAAATCAAACCAATGGATACCATTGATTCATAAGAAGGGAGGATTGATCCATGTGGGTATCGGTGGCCACCCACCTTTTCCGACTGGCTCAAAATAGTTTTCTGGAAATTTTGACAATTTACTATTTTTAGCAGATTTTAACTTCTAGGGCCATTTTGAGGGCCCAAGTGAAGGATTTTTGATATTGAGGTTCTCAATGATAGTTGAAGGCATGATTTAGCCCCAAAAATAAATATTATTGACGATACCTTTCCAATGATCTATCATACGCCTAAAACGAAGATCGTATGCAAAAGTTACGACCCCAGGAAGTTGATGCACCACCTTACCCAAACGGGGCCCACATGACTTTTGGCGCTTCATATCCTAGGGTTAGGTTTTCGGATGTGTAGGGTTTTTGGCATTCCATTTTATTGTAAAAAATCCTTCAGAGCCTCATTGTAATCATCTTCTTGCGAATGGGAGTAGTCGTCACATCTCTTCTTAGAGATAAGCTGCCACCAATCTAGCAAGTCTTTCACTCTGTATTTGTACAGTCTCTGTACATTTATTTCATTAACATAAATCATGTATTAATGTATATATGTGTTTATGGTTGTATCTCTCATACATTTCTGTTATATTATTGAATATCTCTCTACATTTATTTATTATATCTCCGATGTCCTTTCGTGCTGAAAATAATCCGGATCACTGGTATCAGAGCAGGCTGTTCTTGATCATTTTTTCAGTGCATGTCCCCGACGAGGTCTGAGTATAGCAATTTGGGTCTCAAGTTTGTATCTCTTGAGGACCATTGCTCTCGCACACCCAACAAACCCTCAATGGCAGAAGAAAAGAAAAGCGACGGAGCAGACGATACTATAAGTTTGTTGCTTGAGCAAGCTCTCACGCGACAGAGGGATGAAATGATGGAGAATTTTTCCCACATCATTCACGCCTCTCGATAGCATCAGGAACATCTTCATCAAGCATCCACTTTGGAGGCACCTCGCCTTTGAAGGTGCATGTCAATTTTGATATTACTATATTTGAAGGTCAGATAGATGCGGATGCCCTAGATAAATGGTTGAATCTGTTAGAAACTTATTTCTCTATTCACAATTTTTTCGATAGAGAAAAGATCATCTTCGTGCTCCTTAAGGCTCTCCCCCATTAGAAACATTGGTGGAAAACTTACTGGGATCAGAGTTCCATAGAGGAGTCTGGAATATATGGGGCCGAGCCCACTTGGGATTTTCTTGTGGATGCGATAAATGAACAATATTACCCTATTGGAAACTATGAGGACTAGTACCTGAGATGGACCACACTGTGGCAAGAGAGGGGCCAAGAAGTTTCGAAGTTCACCAACACCTTCCATACCTTGCACACCAAGCTAGGTATCAAAGACTCAAAATGAAATTTGGTTTTGAAATACCGTGGGGCTCTACATAGATACATCCAAACTGAAATGGATTTTCTGGACATCTCATCACTTAGTGCTTGTTATCGATATGCTGTTAAAATCGAGCAGAAATTTAAGCACTAGAACGAATGGGATTTTGGGTCTGCAAATATGCAACAACCAAAGTATGAAAATTATGACCCTAATAAACAGTCTCCCGAAAACCATTCCAAGCCACGTGAAAATAAGGGTCAAGGGAAGACAAAGAAGGACACCGGAAAATGGTGCGATTTCCAGAAAATCCCCTGTCACAACATCGATGAATGTCGCTTAAAACAATCATTGGTGGCTGAGATCAAAGATAATGAGCTGAACCCTCATTCAGAATCTGATTCTGAAAATACTGGTAAAGGACAGATCATTGACGCAGACCCCACTGCTATTGTCACAACTGCAACAATTCAACCAGAAGAACCAATAGATATTGAAGGGTGGGAATGTCTTTTTCATTCATAGATGTGGGTGATGGGTACCCTACTTCATTTTATTGTTGATTGTCAACAGAGGTCTCAGCAGAGGTCGTCAAATAGTTGGGATTGTCAACAACACCACACCTGCATCCATACAACATCGGGTGGCTTCGCCAAGGATGAGATCTCCGTGTCAACCAACAGTGTAGATTTTCATACAACATCCAACGCTTCAAGGATGAGGTATTATGTGATGTTGCCCCACTAGATGTTTGTGATGTTCTCTTGGGCCAACCATATATGTGGAGACGTCATGTTGTTTATGAGTCTCGACCTCATAGTGTCATTGTTACGTTGGGGGGTCATCTCTACAGAATACAAGAGTTAGTTCTGACTACTGTTCCACCTAAAAAGTTCCGCAAGGTAGTATCTCATACTGCAACATTTAGCTTCTTAACAATGTGTTCAAAAGGGGAACAAAAGAACACTGTAATGACTACAACCTCTCCCCAAGCATCTTCTATCAAATAGAAGCAAGTCAAAAAGGTTGCAACAAAGAAAAAATATTCCTTCTACACATCATCCTCTCATGTATCCTGACTTGTTAAACAACCTCAGCCTCAATGGGTTCATGACAGACTTCCACAAACTGAACAACACGATGTCTCCTGCAAGGCAAGCGGCTCACCAAGATGCAGATTTAGAAAATGCTTTTCCCTCTCCCCTGGGAACTCAACACAATGGATACTATTTCTTCCTAAGGAGGGAGGATTGATCCAGGTGGATATCAGTGGCCACCCACCTTTTCTGACTGGCTCAAAACAGTTTTCTGGAAATTTTGGAAATTTACTATTTTTAGCAGTTTTTAACTTCTGGGGCCATTTTCAGGGCCCAAGTGAATGTTTTTCGATATTGAGGTTCTCAATGATATCCAAAGGCATTATTGAACCCCCAAAATGAATAACCTTGACTATACCTTTCCAATGAGCTATCATACGCCTAAAACGAAGATCGTATGCAAAAGTTACGACCCCAAGAAGTTGATGCACCAACTTACCCAAACGGGCCCACATGACTTTTGGCACTTCATCTCCTAGGGTTAGGTTTTTGGATTTCTAGGGTTTTTGGCATTCCGGTTTATTGTAAAAATGCCTTCATAGCCTCATTGTAATCATATTCTTGCGAATGCGAGTATCCGTCACATCTCTTCTCAGAGATAAGCTGCCACCATTCTATCGAGTCTTTCACTCTGTATTTTTACAGTCTCTGTACATTTATTTCATTAATAGAAATCATGTATTATTGTATATATGTGTTTATGGTTTCATCTATGATACATTCCTGTTATATTATTGAATATATGTGATATCTCTCTGCATTTCTTTATTATATCTCCACCCTCATTTCGTGCCGAAAATAATCCGGATCAGTCCTTGCCTTGCTTTAACTCTGCGTCATTCTGTCCTGTCAGCCTGCTTTTGCCGACTTTGCTTTTCCCGCTTGTTTCCTTTTTTGATATGGTTGTTATCATTTCCCTCGTTTCTTTTTTTTAATTATTCTTTACTACGTGGTGGGTGGTCGACTATCCTTGTACAACTTTAGCCAACTCCCATTGATCATTCCTTTGAGGTTTGTGCCTGCTAGATCTCTTAACTGTACATATCCTCCATTCATGACATATTTTACCTCGTATGGTCCTCACCAATGCATTCTGAGCTTTCCTGGGTGCTGCAACGATTTACTGTCGTAGAGCAATACTAGATCTCCTTCCTTGAACGTCTTCCTCTTGATGTGGCGGTCATGCCTTGAGCATCCTGTCGATCTCATCTTTAACTTTTTGTTTCTAGATGGGGTTCAGTCTGTATGGTCGTTTTTTAATGGGTATCGCATCAGGTTTGAGTGTTATCTTCATTTCTCCTAATTCTTCGACTATTCCTTTCATCTTTGTAAAGGTTGTGGGAAAAAGGTCGCTGTATTCGTGCAACAATTCTGTGATGCTTTCTAGTGTTTGTTCGTCCCAATAATCTCCAATGCTGGCCATTTTGGGCTGCTCGGTGGTCCCTATGTTAACCTTATTGATATTGATTTGTGTAGAGATGACCTCTGATTCTAAGCGTGGTCCTTCCACCTCTCTCTTTCCTTCGACTTCTTCGATCTGAATATCACGTGAATCATCTTCATCTGGTGCTTCTCCCTATACCTGGTAGCATGACAATAGTTCCTTGACTGTATGCTTATTCTACTGTTGTACCTTTGTGATAACTTCCACTTCTGATTTTGTAATGAATATGACATCTATGATCCATCTCAGGGCCGTGTCTATGTTGGGGTTCTCATGCTCGAATGAAAAAATGGCTGTAAGGTTCTGTTGGAGTGTTTCCCATGTCTTGGTTCCTTTTCGCATTTCCTGGTCTATATACCAATTCGCTGGTATGCATTCTAAAGTATGACTGAAGTGGTGAGGCCATTCTTCTGGTGGCGTCATTTTCCATAGTGTTTTACATGCCTCCAAGTGTTCTGCTAGCCTTCCTAGTCCATCATATTTTTTTTCGGTTGTTCCATATCTATTCTACGTCGAACCTTATGCACAGTAATCGTTTGCATTGGTACCAATTTGTGATAGGCTCTTTGTGCGCACCCCACCATCTTGCGGGTGTGGATTTTAGTGATAAATCTAGTGCTAATAGTCTCTGGTTCTCTGGGAATTCGTCTTCGTATTGTGTCAAGAAAGTTTCCAAATCATTTAGTTCGTGAAAACTGGGTGGTTCTCTGATTTCTACACCAAGCCATCTTACTGCATGGTCTATTCTTGCACACCTTCTTGTGGATACTTCGTGTAGTCTTTGCTTCCATTTTTCTAACCCAGTGTCTGAGTCTATTGTGCATGAAGTAATGCTCCGCCAACTGAGTATCCCATCTACAATTGGGTTTATATAGTCTGCATCGCCTGTAGTTGTTCTATACAACTGGCCGATTTTGTCTAGATCCAGGAAAGTGGGTTCTACGAACCTCTCGCCTTCTGATGGGTCAAGTGGTGCTATAACCCTGTAGTCTCTTGACTCAAATGTCATTTTTCTAGTTTTCAAGTTAATTATGGCCTGGTTGTTGAATGCCCAATCCACACCAAGTAGCATTGGGTAAGGTGTTGTACCATCTACTATTTCGATGACTTCAAATTCTGCCTTGGTGCGCACCCCATCCAGATTGATGGTTACCCCTTTCAGTATACCTATTGGTAGGACTCAATGTTGATTTGTTAGTTTAATTGAACAGTTGAGTATCCCAGTGTAGGTTCTCCCATGCATTTCCATATGGTTTTTGGTAGTACGTTCACTTCAGATCCTAGATCTATTATAATATCTCCCATGTTGAAATCCCCAATATTAGCATTGATTATAAATTCTCTACTTGTTCTTCTTCTTGTGTGTAGGTGGTTGACAGTTTTCAGTTCTGTATTTTTTTCCCTCTCGCTACTACATTTCTCTAGGATGTTTTGCAATAGTTTGATAGATAAAGTATCACTTAACATTTTGATGCATGATTGCAAAAAGTATTTGATAGTACTTACTTGTTCCTTAGGTTGTGTTCTGTTGGTATGGTCCAGTGATGGTGGCATGTCATATTCCAGGGATTCCTTGTTCTATTGTGCAGTCAGTGCTATGTCTTCCTTCTAGAATTTTTTTCGGGCTTCTGTAAAGATCTTCTTTTCCTTTTGTACATCGAACTACTTCTTGGGGTCGAGGTGCTTCTTTACCCATTGGGTCTATGTTGGGTCCTGTTGAAATGCATCGTTTCCTGTTCTTGTTCCTCCTCAAGTGACTATGTTGATTTTTCGTGTGTCATCCCTTGCTTCGATTGAAATCCACTGAACATTCTGGTTATTTTGGTTCATTTTTTCCTGGATATTTACGAGTAGTGTCGGACATTCCTCTGTATTGTGGTCTGAAGCACAACAGTACATAAAGGTAGATGGTGGTAGTGGGCATTCCCGTGCATAATTTCTTGTTTGCTGGCAATTGTGACATGTGACTGGTCCTCTTCCACATCCGAAACCTCCTCTGGCTTGTCCTGCTCCTCTATAGGCTGCGCGATCACCTCGTGGTGCGTTATATTATGGTCCCTGATTATACTGTGCGGTATTGTACTGGGGCTGTGTTGGGTTGTACTATGGCTGCACATTATTATAAGGTTGTTGCACAATATTATATTGTTGTTGCACAGTGTTGTATGGTGCTGGGGCTTGAGTGAACTATGGTGTTGCCTGCCCAGTCATCATTTATGCATGTACCCTATATGGGTCTGAGGTTCTTTCCCACATCAGCTCCATAGTTCGACAGTATTTGTCGTCGTGGCCCATTGACTTGCAAAATGTGAAATATGAGTTTGTTGGGACTTTTTGGCATTTCTGCATCAACATGCAATGGTAGGTGTCGTGACCCAGTTTCTTGCAGAGTTCGCACCATAATCCCCCTTGTGGAAACGGGTTTGGCATGAATGTTTCCATATACTGCGTGAACGTCAGACATTCATTTTTGTGGTGTCCTTCTGTCCTACATGTGGTACACCAAACGAATTCTTGTTTGTCCTTGTTCTTATTCTGGTTCATTTGAAATGTTAAGTTCTTCAGATCCTCTTTTAGTTCTTTGATAGCTGGGTCCCTCTGCTGGTACTGATTCTCTTCCAATTGCAAGGCTGCCTGCAAAGCCTCTGCTTGTGTCTGAAACTTTTGTTGTCGTAGTGGATATTTTAAGTGTGGGAGTAGGGAGTTGAGAAACAGGTGAAGATTTTTCATCTTGGTCATAAGGTATTTTATCTTCCCTTTTAATCACTTGAATCTCTGATCAATCTCCCATACTGATTCTCCTAGTTTCTGTCTTATCTCAATCATCTCATTCATATATTTATCATCCTAGATCGACTTCTGGAAATCATTAATTAGTAGTTTCTTGGTGTCCTCCAGTGTCCTTGTCATCCTGAGAGTACTGTTTGTGTCTAGACTCATGTACCAGTCTAGTGCGTGGTCTCTGAGCATGATTTCTAGCTACGCGAGTTTGGTGTTGTCATCAGTGATCTACTTTGCTTCCTATATCTTAGAGAAAATGAATAGATGCTTCTTAGGGTCTTTTGCTGCTTCTCCTTAAAATTATGGTAATCTGATAGTAGGGTCGTGTTCTTCCATTCTGAGTACTGAGATATTGCCTCCTCTGCGCTTTGTGGATACTTGACTAAGATTACCTGAAATGGATCCTCCAGTTGTCTCTCCTTATGTATATGTTCTTCTTGCTATCGGACTTCCTCCAAACTTTTGTTGCCTAAACGGTGGTGTTCTGTGTGGTGTATTGGTCGCACATGGGTTTATGGGTTCCACACTGACATTGATACGAAAGGGGTGGTTGTCTTCTCCTCCCAATCTCGGGTCTCTTGTTTTCCTCTCATAGGTGGTGCGCAGGATTTCTTCAATCTGCTCCAGAGTCCAGAGATCCTCTACCTCTTCCTCATCGCTTTCCAAGCCCTCCCTTTCATCTATGGATTTGTTCTTGGTGTTTATCTTATATTGGTAGGGTTCTCCACTACACATCGTTCCTGGTGATGCCAAGATCCACTTGAGTTGGTCGTCATCCATCGAGATCAAGTCCAAGGGTTCCTTTTCCTTTTTCTCTTTATCTTTCCCTCCTTCCATTCCTCCTCTTTTTGTCAGTTCTTCCCCCCTTCCCCCATGCGCACAGGGAATTCTAACTGTTTGATTCCATTGTCATTACACCTTTGTTATATAGAAGTATCTTAATAGAAGTATGCAGAGATCGAATGTACCTTCCTCTGGTTCCTTGTAGAAATTCTTGCTCAGTTGCACTGTATGACTTCGCGGTGTCTACCGCAAACTTTGTGATGAATCTTGCCACAATACTGTCAAGCCAAAAGTCTACTGCGGGAGTGAATTTTTTGTTCACCTGCTGCAGCTGCTAAATATGTACTAGAGTCCAATCTAGTTGTCAAATTCGGTTCGTTGGGTGGTTATATGTTAACCTTAAGATGCACTCCTGTAGTAGATGTGGAAAATGACAGAAGAAGATTTTGTGTAAATCCGTAAACACGTATTTATCCAGGTATCTGCGTGGTGTGATTCTAGGGTTTCTATTGTCTTTGTGTGAAAACTCTAGCTCTTTAGTTCGCAACCAACCCTCGATTTCTTATCTCGTGGGGTTCCAAGGTCTCCACATTCCCTTCTAATGACTCATTGCTTCTTCCATGGTTCTTGTCCACTCTATCTCATCTATTCAGTCCTATCTTGTTCCTCTTAATATGACAACATAACCATTTATTGGTTTTAATCGAATCCCTTCTCAGATTATCTGAGTTATTGACCCAGGGTTCATGTCATTCGGGATTACAACAAAGCCTCTAACTATCGGCCCTCTTGGTAAACCAGAATGCAATGTAGCACCCGAAAGGTACTGCACAGTCTCACTCGAGATAACTAAGGATGGTTGACTGTAAGACTCAGGTGTTTACAACCTAGGACAGAATAGGAGATAAAGGGTTTCTTGATTAAGGCCATGTTCTGTGAACCGTTACTGTAATCTACTTGTTCCTAGGAATCACATGCATATAACTCAAAATATAAACATATTTTAATAATGCATTTGGTTATTCATCAATCGTAGTCATCTATTGCTTGAAAGAAGTTAAATCTATGCAAACATTCAACATATTACATAGATGTTACCGTGGTTCACCCCTCTTGGGCTACATCCATAAATATTTGGCTTTTCTCTCTTGGATTATAGTAGTTCTTGGTCTCCCTGCACCATGCACTTACAGTTCTTCACAAAAGTGGGTAAGATCTATGCGAGGCGAACTAGATCGCACCAGGCTCTGCAGCCTGCAGTCTAATCCTCAGATCTACCTTCCCTCATATCTTTCTTGCTCAACAGATTACAAAACTTGGTTCATACAATTCAAACCCCTCACATATAGCCAACATCAATACTCAGAAAATCACTCAATAACAATCACAATCTTCATAGGAACTAACATAAAAACAACAACAATAACTACAACAACTACTACCCAAACAAACACACACATATGATACTTTCGTATCTATATTTCTACATTCGGGCTCTTTAGCCACTTACAGAATATTACCAAAACCTTAACCCTTATTACACTAGGATTTTCTCCCATGTGCATGTTGTTCTTCCTCCAGGTGTCACTTCCCTTTGTGCATGCTCTCTTGCATTCATGCGTGTTGATCTTTTTCCAGTTGTCACTTTAGTTTCCTGCACGCTTTCTTTCCCATGATTGTCCTTCTTTCCACTTCAGTCTGGTGCCAACAATTACAATGAGGATTTGAAGGCCTTTTTACAATAAAATGGAATGAAAAAAACCCTAGACATCCAAAAACCTAACCCTAGGAGATGAAGCGCCAAAATTCATATGGGCCTCGTTTGGGTAAGTTGGTGCATACACTTCCCGAGGTCGTAACTTTTGCATACGATCTTTGTTTTAGGTGTATGATAGCTCGTTGGAAAGGTATCACCGAGGAGATTCATTTTGGGGGACCAATAATGACTTATATTATCATTAAGAACCTCTATATAGAAAAACATTCACTTGGGCCCTCAAAATGGCCCCGAAAGTTAAAAACTGCTAAAAATAGTAAATTGCCAAAATTTCCAAAAAACTGTTTTGAGCCAGTTAGAAAAGGTGGGTGGCCACTGATATCCACCTGGATCAATCCTACCTCCTTAGGAAGCAATGATATCCATTGCAGTGAGTTCCTGGGGGAGAGGGAAAAGCATTTTCTAAATCTGCATCTTGGTGAGCTGCTTGCCTTGCAGGAGACGTCGCGTTGTTCAGTTTGTCACGAACCTGTTGAGGCTGAGGCTGTTCGAAAATTCAGGCTACATGAGAGTGTTATCACTCTGTAATTTCTCATGTTGAGGGATAAATTGACAGAGGTAATTGTTTCAATCGCTTGGAGTCTTGGATCTAGCCCTCCAAGACTTTGAGAGGGCTCTCTCCGTATGATTTAGATTGGTTTGGCATAGGATATTAGGATAGTTATGAGGGATCGGGGTTTTTGTTTTTTAAATGGTTGGTTTGGGACAACAATGAGGGCCATTGGGAAAATTGGGTCTGTGCTTGAATATATGATTCACTCTCAGATCTAGAAAAATATCCTACACAGGGCAAGGTAGTGGAAATGTTGGATTGAATTAAGTTTGAATGGTGTCAAATGAGGAAGAAATAGGGGAGGAAAAAGCCAAGTAAAGGAGCATTTAAGAATTCCTAAATTGAGCTTTTAGAAGAGAAAAATAAATATTATCAAGAACCATATGCAGAGTATTTCTCCAATAAATTCTGCTCTATTAATTTTTTTTTGACAATAAGAGTTTGAAAACAAATGAAATGATAACTGGAAAAACACTTAACAGAGAAAAGAAACGCCACCAACACCTCGACACAAGAATCCTGTCAACAACTTGCCTATTACTGATCGATCATTTCAAGATTACAAAAAAAACTTTCTGGAATGGCAAGGCCCATAGTCCAGCAAAGAAAAACCACTTCCTTCCAGGTCAAACCCTCCCTTCATCTTTTACGTATGCATATATAGAAGAAAAATGCCTCAGCCTTCAAAAGACTCGAGCTCTAATTTTCTGTTTCTAATAATAGAAAACAATTATATGGAATGACACATGTAACCACTAAACTGCCTAATTCCTAGGAACTAACTTAACAAAGAGTGATTTTTAATCTGGAAATGCCACTTGAGCACCTCGAATGCTAGAGGTTGTTAGAATTTGTTGACAGCTAGAGAAACTGTGTTCTAACCACTACCTGAAATGTGGGAAAGATTTTCCATTTGTCATGAATGAATTTAAATTTCCACCTAATGATGATCGAGCTGCCATCTACTCCATGAAATCTGGGATAAATATCTTTAGATTACCTCTTTCCCAACTACTTCCTCGAGTCTTGGATCTACCTCGTTTTGCACTGGCTGAATTGGTGCCTTGACTGCCAGTTGTATTCAAAAGGATGTCCAAAAACAGGGACACTCTACCACTTGTCTGGAAAAAATCTCCTTCAACCTCATGGATATAAAGGTTGTTCCACAATGTTTCCTTGCTTTCAGAACCCATATTTATAATTATGTGGCCATCAATTTCCAGAGTCTTATCATCAACAATCTTCAAGCTCCCTTTGTATACCGCATGAGTTGAATCATACTTAAACATGTAAGCCATGTATTTGGCATCAATGAACGAGTCATTGATCACAACTACTTCAATATCTTCCCTATCCAATGCAACACACAAAACCAACCTCTCAATACGATTGAATCCATTTATTCCAATCTTGTTCCTCTCCTTTCCCGAGCATTTTTGAACTCTAGGATGGATCTTTGTTTCAATAGATCAAATTGGTTGCAAAGTCCTAGCACTCTGACTCTGTAAGGTTGAACCCTGATAAAACTACACAGTAGATCTGAAGAAATTGCTTCCAAAGCATCCGAAAGGCAATCTAACTGTGCCATTAGTGCTTATTATCTTCTATCCATTCGGGTGATTACATTGCTGTAGCATTTCAATTTCTCCCTGTATCTCCTCATAGCCCTCTTCCCCTTCACATAAAGTGATCACTTTGATGGAAACCAGTTCTGAAGTTTTGAGATCTCTAGCTTTATAGACCACTCCATAAGACCCTTTTAATCTTCATTCAAAATCTGTGGAGTATGACTTGCCCTTCGGAACCAGGTATTGAAAACAGTTACCAAATGAGTACAATCATCCACATTTCGAGTGGCAAAACTTAGGCACTGCTGTAACAAGCATCGAGCATCAGGCATTGGCAATGTGGAGATTATTTGTAGAAAAACATCTTCCAAATCCTGATAAGAAACTTTAGAGAATTTGATGGGGTAGGGGAAACACTATCTTTGCAGGTAATAAGAACTGGAAGCCAATCCTTTACAAGTTTCATCTGTACCTTAAGGGAAAACATCATCACATCATCAAGGGATACACAACTTCAGCCGACGACCAATCTATTCGCCAAAGAAATCGATGCCCTTTGAATGATACCCTGCATTTGCTTAAATAAAATAACAGTGAAAGTTTTTGAAAACGATGATGCATCCTTTAGGCTTTAACAATTACATCCACTACAGGTTTACATTTAAATCTGCAACTTAACACCTGTATGCGCATATAAACACCTCTACACACTTGAATTTGCAGGAGCCTCATTCAGGTTCCTCATGCGGCCAAGAGAATCGATCTAGCAAGAGAAGGAAGTCCACGCTCTGCAAACTTATTAATTTCCTTCCTTAAGAAAAGTAAACTTCATTGTAAGAAGAGCAACAACTAGTAGGGTACAATTATGCAATCAATGGTCGAGATGGAGTCGAACGATTGGTGGTTTCTATGAGTATCTATGTTGGTGCCATTCATGTACCAAATTATTCCTGAGCGACGACGTTTCTCCAGCTTGCCTTACATTTGCATTAACCTCAACACAAATGCATCCTTGGCAACATACCTCAGTGTTCATTCGAACTGAAAACTTAGCTAAATGAACATCTAGCACCTATAAATATAAAAAAAAACAATGCCCCGACACCTGGTAAATGCACTTGATAGCTGTTTCAATTTGTTTTATTTTTTAACCTTGTGGAAAAATCCCACATTCACAAGGAGAGAGAATTTATAAATGTTTACATATGCGAACATTTGCATTGTACACTCAACGATGTGAGCCCAAGGATACTACTTGTGTTGGGTGTTGGTGCTTTGACGTTGGCTTGTATGTTGTTGCTGTTTGACCTTGTATTATTGTTGATGTAGGTGCGTGGCTCAAGGATTTGAAGATTGGCCTTTTGGGCCCAAATATTTTGGCATAAATTTAAATGAACTAAATAAGACCCTGTTATTAAAGCTTGAGAGCTAAAAAGTCAAATTTTTTGCCAAAATTTTAAAACTAAAATAAAATTAAACTTGCTCTCAAAATAAGAGCTACGTCCACACCATGAGTTTTAAAGGAACCCGAGAGACCAGAGATTCTTTAAAAAACCAAATTTTTGACAAAAATCCACAAATTAACCTGCGATAAAAGTTGAGAAGTGTTGAGAGTTTTCTGCCACCTTCACATTTTCGCTATGCACCACGAGTCATCTGCGTTATGCCTAAAATATGCCCGAAATAGATATCATTCAGAATACTGATTTTCCCTATAAGTTGTAGGGTCCTAACATAGGCTCCACCTAGGGAAGATAGCTCCGAAGGAGGTGTCTAAAACCACCGAACTCTGGGAACTTGATGATCAGTGTTTTCCTATTAGGCAATGGTGTCCAATTTATGAACTAAAAACTAAAATTTAGACTGAGAATTAATGACTGAAACTTCGTGCTACATATTTTAAAACTGAGAATTCTGTACATCGGAGATCTGATGGTTGAATTGCAATATGAAAAATGTTGAATTGAAGAAATACTTGGAAAATGCTCAAAGTACTAAGCTTATTTGCACACATCTACCTACCCTACTTTGCTAACAGTTACTACTCAATCAGGTAATGAAAAAGTGCCAATGAATCCAACCCAACAGTTGATCCCATAATTGGTCTTCCTCATCATGCTTGATGAAAATCAAAACTGAAATATGTTACATGTAATGGCAACTGGTGATGGCTTGGGTCCTTGCAGAAAAAACATGATTGAACAATTATACTGAAGAGGAGCTCCATATAATTTGCAGCTGGGTCAATAAATATATGATCTATTTGTTGATTCTCCAAGAATTCATTTAGCATTTTAACATGGATGATTTTTCCATCCGTATCCTCAATATTAGACCATGATTGCAACTGTTTAGTTTCAGACTTATGCTTGCAAACAAAATATTCATCAATCGGAAAATCGAAAGACAATACAATCTCTTTTGGTTTTGGAGATGTAAGATTCTCATAAAACAATTTTGGGTTTTGGAAATTGTAGGACTGAATATGAGTATTCAAGATCTCAATATCCTTTTCAAGTCTTTTAGCAAACAACTCGAGAAGACAAATTTTAACTTCGGGAGAAAACTTTCTCGATTTCCAATAGTGAAACATGGCTGTTAACAAAACTTCATCAATTTGAAAATCTGCTAACTCATCCCTGAATTCACAAGATATAGGATTTACCACATACCCTGTCATCTTGAATCATCATCAATGTTATAAAATATGGATCCATTGGCAGTGAATTCGCTCATGAACTTTGAAGCTCGGGATCTTTGAACAATGGAGTCACCGGGTGAATGGTACAACCTTTCTGTGTTTGGCTTCTATTCACCATTAGAGGTCAAATCTGAACTTGAAGTGAACTTCTGGAGAATGTTCCCCAGTATGGTCACCAAAATGTTATCACTCTGTAATTTCTCAGGTTGAGGGCGAAATTGACAAAGGTAACTATTTCAACCGCTTAGAGTCTTGGATCTATCCCTCCAAGACTCAGAGAGGGCTCTCTCTATATGATTTAGCTTGGTTTGGTGTAGGATATTAGGCTAGTTATGAGGGATTGGGGTTTTTGGTTTTTAAATGGTTGGTTTGGGACAACAAGGAGGGCCATTGGGAAAATGGGGTCTGTGCTTAAATATATGATTTACTCTCAGATATAGACAAATCTCCTACACAGGGCAAGGTAGTGGAAATGTTGGATTGAATTAAGTTTGAATGGTGTCAAATGAGGAAGAAATAGGGGAGGAAAAAGCCAAGCAAAGGAGCATTTAAGAATTCCTAAACTGAGCTTTTAGAAGAGAAACATAAAGATTATCAAGAACCATATGCATAGTATTTCTCCAATAAATTCTGCTCCATTAATTTTCCTTTGACAATAAGAATTTGAAAACAAATGAAATGATAACTGGAAAAACACTTAGCAAAGAAAAGAAATGCCACCAACACCTTGACACAAGAATCCTGTCAATATCTTTCCTATTACTGATCGATCATTTCGAGATTACAGAAACAACTTTTTGGAATGGCAAGGCCCATAGTCCAGCAAAGAAAAACCACTTCCTTCCAGGTCGAACCCTCCCTTCATCTTTTACATGTGCATATATAGAAGAAAAATGCCTCAGCCTTCAAAAGACTCGAGCTCTAATTTTCTCTTTCTAATAATAGAAAATAGTTATATGGAATGACACATGTAACCACTAAACTACCTAATTCCTAGGAACTAACTTAACAAAGAATGATTTGAAATATGGAAATGCCACTTGAGCACCTCGAATGCTAGAGGTTGTTAGAATTTGCTAATAGTTGGAGAAACTGTGTTCTAACCACTTCCTGAAATGTGGGAAAGCTTTTCCATTTGTCATGAATGAATTTAAATTGTGACCTGATGATGATCAAGCTGCCATCTGCTCCATGAAATTTGGGATAAATATCTTTAGATTACCTCTTTCCCAACTACTGCCTCGAGTCCTGGATCTGCCTGTTTTTGCACTGGCTGAATTGGTGCCTTGACTTCCAGATGTATTCAAAAGGATGTCCAAAAATAGGGACACTCTGCCACTTGTCTGGAAAAAATATCCTTCAACCTCATGTATATAAAGGTTGTTCCACAATGCTTCCTTGCTTTCAAAACCCATATTTATAATTCCGTGGCCATGAATTTCTAGAGTCTTATCATCAACAATCTTTAAGCTCCCTTTGTATACCACATGAGTTGAATCATACTTAAACATGTAAGCCATGTATTTGGCATCAATGAACGAGTCATTGATCACAACTACTTAAATATCTTCCCTATCCAATGCAACACACAAAACCAACCTCCCAATACGGCTGAATCCATTTATTCCAATCTTGTTTCTCTCCTTTCCCGAGGATTTTTGAACTCTAGGATGAATCTCTGTTTCAATATCTCAAATTGGTTGCAAAGTCCTAGCACTCTGACTCTGTAAGGCTGAACCCTGATAAAACTACACAGTGGATCCGAAGAAATTGCTTCCAAAGCATCCGAAAGGCAATCTAACTGTGCCATCAGTGCTTGTTATCTTCGATACATTCGGGTTTATTACATTGCTATAGAATTTCAATTTCTCCCCGTATCTCCTCATAGCCCTCTTCCCCTTCCCATAAAGTGATCACTTTGATGGCAACCAGTTTTGAAGTTTTTCGATCTCTAGCTTTATAGACTGCTCCATAAGACCCTTTTAATCTTCATTCAAAATCTGTGGAGTATGACTTGCCCTTTAGAACTAGGTATTGAAAACAGTTACCAAATGAGTACAATCATCCACATTTTGAGTGGAAAAACTTAGGCACTGGTGTAACAAGCTTCAAGCATCAGGCATTGGCAATGTGGAGATTATTTGTAGAAAAACATCTTTCAAATCCTGATAAGAAACTTTAGCACATTTGATGGGGTAGGGGAAACACTATCTCTGTAGGTAATAAGAAATGGAAGCCAATCCTTTACAAGTTTCATCTGTACCTTCAGGGAAAACGTCATAACATCATCAAGGGAGACACAAATTCAGCCAATGACCAATCTCTTTGCCAAAGAAATCGATGCCCTTTGAATGATACCTTGCATTTGCTTAAATAAAATAACAGTGAAAGTTTTTGAATATGATGATGCATCCTTTAGGCTTTAACAATTACATCCACTACAGGTTTACATTTAAATCTGTAACTTAACACCTGTATGCGCATCTAAACACCTCTGCGCACTTGAATTTGTAGGAGCCTCATTCAGGTTCCTCATGTGGCCAAGAGAATCGATGTAGCAAGAGAAGGAAGTCCACGCTCTGCAAACTTATCAATTTCCGCCCTCAAGAAAAGTAAACTTCCTTGTAAGAAGAGCAACAACTAGCAAGGTGCAATTATGCAATCAATGGTTGAGATGGAGTCAACCGATTGGTGGTTTCTATGATTATCTATGTTGGCACCCTTCATGTACTAGATTATGCCTGAGCGATGACATTTCTCCAGCCTGCCTTACATTTGCCTTAACCTTAACACGAATGAATCCTTGGAAACATACCATAATGTTCATTCAAACTGAAAACTCAGCTAAATGAACATATAGCACCTGTAAATATTAAAAAAAACAATGACCCAACACCTGGTAAATGCACTTGACAACTTTTGCAATTTGTTTTATTTTTTAACCTTGTGGAAAAATCCCACATTCACGAGGAGAGAGAATTTATAAACGTTTACATATGCGAACGTTTGCATTGTATACTCGACGATGTGAGCCCAAGGCTACTACTTGTGTTGGGCACTTGTGCTTCGGTGTTGTCTTGTATGTTGTTTCTATTTGATCTTCTGTTATTGTTGATGTAGGTGCATGGATCGAGGATTTGAAGATTGGCCTTTCGAGCACAAATATTTTGGCATAAATTTAAATGAACTAAATAAGACCCTGTTATTAAAGCCTGAGAGCTAAAAAGTCAGTTTTTTGCCAAAAATTTAAAACTAAAATAAAATTAATCTTGCTCTCAAAATAAGAGCTACCTCCACATCATGATTTTTAACTTTTTCCCCCAAAGGAACTCGAGAGACCAGAGATTCTTTAAAAAACTAACTTTTTGACAAAAATCCACAAATTAACCTGCGATAAAAGTTGATAAGTGTTGAGAGTTTTTTGCCACCTTAACATTTTCGCTATGCACCATGAGTATTCTGCGTTATGCCCAAAATATGCCCAAAATAGATGTCATTCAGAATACTGATTTTCCCTATAAGTTATTATGTCCTAATAGAGAGGACGATGTGCAGAAGGAATATTTGCGCTTTGCTACAACCTTGTCAACCTTCTTCTGTTTCATAGAAGGTGCTTAAGGTGCGTCAATGATCTGTCCTTTACCAATATTTTTAGAATCAAATTTTGAATTAGGGTTCAACTCCTTGTCTTTGATCTTGGCCACCAATGATTGTTCTGAGCGACATTCATCGGTGTTGTGCCAGGGGATTTTGTGGAAATCGCACCATTTTTTAGTGTTCTTCTTTGTCTTCTCGTGACCCTTCTTTTCATGTGGCTTGGAATGGTTTTGGGAGACTGTTTGTTAGGGCCATATTTTTCATACTTTGGTTCTTGCATATTTGCAGACCCAAAATCCCATTTGTTTTGGTGCTTAAATTTCTGCTCGATTTTAACAGCATATCGATAAGCAACACCGAGTGATGAGATGTCCAAAAAATCCATTTTAGTTTGGATGTATCTGTGTAGAGCCCCACGGTATTTTAGAACCAAATGTCGTTCAGAGTCTTTGATACCCAACTTGGTGTGCAAGGTATGGAAGGTGTTGGTGAAATCTGAAACTGCTTGGCCCCTCTCTTGCCGCAGTGTGGTCCCTCTCATGTACTGGTCGTCATAGTTTCCAACAGGGTAATATTGTTCCTTTACCGCATCCACAAAAAAATTGCAAGTGGGCTTGGTCCCATATATTCCAGACTCCTTTGTGGAACTATACTCCTAGTAAGTTTCCCACCAATTTTTGACATGGGGAGAGCCTTAAGAAGCGTGAAGAGGATCTTTTCTCTGTTGGAAAAATTGTGAACAGAGAAATAACCTTCTAACAGATTTAACCATTTATCTAGGGCATCCACATCTATCTGACCTTCAAATATAGGAATATCAAAATTGAACTGTACCTTAAAAGGAGAGGTTCCTCCAAAGTGGCCTCTTGATGAAGATGTGCCTGATGCTATCGGGAGGCATTAAAGGATGTGGAAAAATTCTCCATCATTTCGTTCCTCAGTCGCGTGAGAGCTTGCTCAAGCAACATACTTATAGGATCACTTGCTCCGTCGTTTTTCTTTTCTTCTGCCATTGAGGGTTTCTTGGGTGTGCGAGAGAAATTTTCCTTGAGAGAGACAAGATAGAGACCCAACTTTCTATACTTGGACCTCGTCGGGGACATGCACTAAAAAAACGATCAAGAACAACCTGCTCTAATACCACTGATTCAGATTATTTTCAGCATGAAATGAGAGTGGAGATATAATAAAGAAATGCTGAGAGATATCAAAGATATTCAATAATATAATAGGAATGTATCAGAGATGAAACCATAAACAAAGATATATAGTAATACATGATTTCTATTAATGAAATAAATGTACAGAGACTGTAAAAATACAGAGTAAAAGACTCTCTATAATGGTGGCAGCTTATCTCTGAGAAGAGATGTGACGGCTACTGCATTCATAAGAAGCTGATTAAAATGAGGCTCTGAAGGATTTTTTACAATAAACTTGAATTCCAAAAACCATAGACATCCAAAAACCTAACCCTAGGAGATGAAGCGCCAAAAGTCATGTGGGCCCCGTTTGGGTAAGTTGGTGCATCAACTTCTCGGGGTCGTAACTTTTGCATACGATCTACGTTTTAGGCGTATGATAGATCGTTGGAAAGGTATCATCGAGGAGATTAATTTTGGGGGTTAAATAATTAATTTAACTATCATTGAGAACCTCTATATCGAAAAACCTTCACTTGGTCCCTCA
>JASDQU010100307.1:194810-210586 GCA_032191745.1 Picea mariana | reverse complement strand
AACTGTTTTGAGCCAGTCAGAAAAGGTGGGTGGCCACCGATATCCACCTAGATCAATCCTCCCTCTTTATGAAGAAATGGTCTCCATTGTGTTGAGTTCCCGGGGGAGAGGGAAAAGCATTTTCTAAATCTGCATCTTGGTGAGTTGCTTGCCTTGCGGGAGACGTTGCGTTGTTCAGTTTGTGGAAGTCTGTCACGAACCTGTTGAGGCTGAGGCTGTTCGACAAGTCAGGCTACATGAGAGGATGATGTGCAGAAGGAATATTTGCACTTTGCTGCAACCTTGTCGACCTACTTATATTTGATAGAGGGTGCTTGGGGCGAGGTTGTAGTGGTTGTAGTGTCCTTCTGTTCCCCTTTTGAAGAGATTGTGAAGAAGCGGAATTTTGCAGTATGAGATACTACCTTGCGACACTTTTTAGGTGGAAGAGTAGTTGGAACTACCTCTCATATTCTGTAGAGATGAACCCCCAATGTAACAATGACACTATGAGGTCGAGACTCATAAACAACATGGCATTTCCACATATATGGTTGGCCCAAGAGAACATCACAAACATCCAGTGGGTCAACATCACATAATACCTCATCCTTGAAGGGTTGGATGCCGTATGAAAATCAACACTATTGGCTGACACAGAGATCTCATCCTTGGCGAATCTACCCGATGTTGTATGGCTCCGAGTGTGGTGTTGTCGACAATCCCAACTATTTGATGACCTCTGTTGAGATGAGGTTCTTCTGGCTTCCAAAATCAATAATAAAATGAACCAGGGTCCCCTTCACCCACATCTTTGAATGAAAAAGACATTCCCCCTCCTCAGAATCTGCTGGTTCTTCTGGTTGAATTTCTACAGTCGCGACAATAACAGTGGGGTCTACGTCAATGATCCGTCCTTTACCAGTATTTTTAGAATCAGATTCTGAATCAGGGTTCATCTCCTTGTCTTTGATCTCAGCCACCAATGACTGTTTTGAGCGACATTCATCGGTGTTGTTCCAGGGGATTTTATGGAAATCACACCATTTTTTGGTGTCCTTCTTTTTCTTCCTATGACCCTTCTTTTCATGTGGCTTGGAATGGTTTTCGGTAGATTGTTTGTTAGGGTCATATTTGTCATGCTTTGGTTGTTGCATATTTACAGACCCAAAATCCCATTTGTTCTGGTGCTTAAATTTATGCTCAATTTTAACAGCATATCGATAAGCAACATGAAGTGATGAGATGTCCAAAAAATCCATTTTAGTTTGGATGTATCTGTGTAGAGCCCCACGGTATTTCAAAACCAAATTTCATTCAAAGTCTTTGATACCCAACTTGGTGCGCAAGGTATTGAAGGTGTTGGTGAATTCAAAAACTAGTTGGCCCCTCTCTTGCCACAGTGTGGTCCATCTCATGTACTGGATCTCATAGTTTCCAACAGGGTAATATTTTTCCTTTACTGCATGCACAAAAAGATCCCAAGTAGGCTCGAGCCCATATATTCCAGAATCCTCTATGGAAATATGATCCCAGTAAATTTCCCACCAATGTTTGACATGGGGGAGAGCCTTAAGGAGCGCAAAGATTATCTTTTCTATGTTAGAAAAATTGTGAACAGAGAAATAACCTTCTAACAAATTTAACCATTTATCTAGGGAATACACATCTATCTGACCTTCAAATATAGGAATATCAAAATTGACCTATACCTTAAAAGGCGAGGGGCCTCCAAAATGGTCACTTGATGAATATGTGCCTGATGCTATCAGGAGGCATTGAAGGATGTAGGAAAAATTCTCCATCATTTCTTCCCTCTGTCGCGTGAGATCTTGATCAAGCAATAGAATTATAGGATCGTCTGCTCCGTCATTTTTCTTTTCTTCCACCATTGAGGGTTTCTTGGGTGTGCTCAGAGTGATTTTCCTCAGGAGAGACAAGCTCAAGACCCAAATTTCTATACTCGGACCTTGTCGGGGACATGGACTGAAAAAATGATCAAGAACAACCTGCTCTGATACCACTGATCTGGATTATTTTCGGCATGAAATGAGAGCGGAGATGTAATAAAGAAATGTCGAGAGATATCGCATATATTCAATAATATAACAACAATGTATCAGAGATGCAACCATAAACACATGTATACAGTAATACACAATATCTATTAATGAAATAAATGTATAGAGACTTTAAAAATAGAGAGTGAAAGACTCGCTAGAATGGTGGAAACTTATCTCTGAGAAGAGATGTGACAGCTACTCGCATTCGCAAGAAGATGATTACAATGAGGCTTTGAAGGCATTTTTACAATAAAACGAAATGCCAAAAACCCTAGACATCCAAAATCCTAACCCTAGGAGATGAAGCGCCAAAAGTCATGTGGGCCCCGTTTGGGTAAGTTGGTGCATCAACTTCCCGGGGTCGTAACGTTTGCATACGATCTCCGTTTTAAGAGTATGATAGCTCGTTGGAAAGGTATCATTGAGGAGATTCATTTTTGGGGATCAAATATTCCTTTAGATATCATTGAAAATATCGATATCTAAAAACCTTCACTTGGGCCCTCAAAATGGCCCCGGAAGTTAAAAACTGCTAAAAATAGTAAATTGCCAAAATATTCAGAAAACTATTTTGAGCTAGTCGAAAAGGTGGGTGGCTACTGATATCCATCTGGATCAATACTCTCTCCTTAGGAATCAATGGTCTCCATTTTGTTGATTTCTCGGGGGAGAGGGAAAAACATTTTCTAAATCTGCATCTTGGTGATCTGTTTTCCTTGCGGGAAACGTCCCGTTGTTCAGTTTGTGGAAGTCTATGATGAACCTGTTGAGGCTGAGGCTGTTTGAAAAGTCAGGCTACATGAGAGGATGATGTGCAGAAGGAATCTTTGCGCTTTACTGCAACCTTGTCGACCTTCTTCTGTTTGATAGAAGATGCTTGGGGTGAGGCTGTAGTGGTTGCCGTGTCTTTCTGTTCCCCTTTCGAACAAATTGTGTAGAAGCTAAATTTTTCAGTATGATATACTACCTTGCGACACTTTTTAGGTGGAACAGTAGTCAAAACTACCTCTGGTATTTTGTAGAGATGAACCCCCAACGTAACAATGAAACTACGAGGTCAAGACTCATAAACAACATGGCATCTCCACATATATGGTTGGCCCAAGAGAACATCACAAACATCTAGTGGGGAAACATCACATAATACCTCATCCTTGAAGGGTTGGATGCCGTATGAAAATCAACACTGTTGGCTGACACAGAGATCTCGTCCTTGGTGAATCCACCCGATTTTGTATGGCCATGGGTGTGGTGTTGTCGACAATCCTAACTATTTGATGACCTTTGATGAGATGAGGTTCTTCTGGATTCTGCTATCCATAATAAAATGAAGCAGGGTCCCCTTCACCTACATCTGTGAATGAAAAAGATGTCCCCCCTCTTCAGGATCTACTGGTTCTTCTGGTTGAATTTCTGCGGTAGTGACAATAGCAGTGGGGTCTGCGTCAATGATATATCCTTTACTAGTATTTTTAGAATCATATTATGAATCAGGGTTTGGCTCCTTGTCTTTGATCTCGGACACCAATGAATATTTTGAGTGATAGTCATTGGTGTTGTGCCAGGGGATTTTGTGGAAATCGCACCATTTTCCAGTGTCCTTCTTTGTCTTCCTGTGACCCTTCTTTTCATGTGGCTTGGAATGGTTTTCAGGAGACTGTTTGTTAGGGCTGTCTTTGTCATACTTTGGTTGTTGCAGATTTTCAGACCCGAAATCCCGTTTGTTCTGGTGCATAAATTTTTGCTCGATTTTAACAACATGTCGATAAGAAACACCGAGTGATAAGATGTCTAGAAAATCCATTTCAGTTTGGATGTATATGTGTAGAGCCCCATGGTATTTTAGAACCAAATGTCGTTCAGAGTCTTTGATACCCAAATTGGTGCGCAAGGTATGGACGGTCTTGGTGAATTTTGAAACTGCTTGGCCCCTCTCTTACTGCAGTGTGGTCCATCTAATGTACTGGTCCTCATAGTTTCCAATAGGGTAATATTGTTCCTTTACCACATCCATAAAAAAAATCCAAGTGGGCTCGACTCCATATATTCTAGACTCCTCTGTGGAACTATGCTCCCAGTAAGTTTCCCACCAATGTTTGACATGGGAGAGAGCCTTAAGGAGTGCGAAGATGATCTTTTCTCTGTAGGAAAAATTGTGAACAAAGAAATAACCTTCTAACATATTTAACCATTTACTAGGGCATCCACATCTATCTGACCTTCAAATATAGGAATATCAAAATTGACCTATACCTTAAAAGGTGAGGTGCCTCCAAAGTGGCCACTTGATGAATATGCATCTGATGATATCGGGAGGCGTTGAAGGATGTGGGAAAAATTCTCCATCATTTCTTCCCTCTGTCGCGTGAGAGCTTGCTCAAGCAACAAACTTATAGGATCATCTGCTCTGTCATTTTTCTTTTCTTCCACCATTAATGGTTTATTGGGTGTGCGAGAGTGATTGTCCTTAAGAGAGACAAGCTCGAGACCCAACTTGCTATACTCAAACCTCGTCAGGGACATGCACTGAAAAAATGATCAAGAACAACCTACTTTGATACCACTGATCCAGATTATTTTCGACACGAAATGAGAGCAGAGATATAATAAAGAAATGCAGAGAGATATGACAAATATTCAATAATATAACATGAATGTATCAGATATGTAACCATAAACATAGATATACAATAGTACACAATTTCTATTAATGAAATAAATGTACAGAGACTGTAAAAATACAGAGTGAAAGACTCCCTAGAATGGTGGTAGCTTATCTCTGAGAAGAGATGTGTCGGCTACTCGCATTCATAAGAAGATGATTACAATGAGGCTCTGAAGGCCTTTTTACAATAAACCGGAATTCCAAAAACCCTAGACATCCAAAAAATTAACCCTAGGAGATGAAGCGCCAAAAGTCATGTGGGCCCCATTTGGGTAAGTTGGTGCATCAACTTCCCGGGGTCGTAACATTTGCATACGATCTCCGTTTTAGGCGTATGATAGCTCGTTGGAAAGGTATCATCAAGGAGATTCAGTTTGGGGGATAAATCATGCCTTTATCTATAATTGAGAACCTTGATATTGAAAAACCTTCACTTGGGCCCTCAAAATGGCCCCAGAAGTTAAAAAGTGCTAAAAATAGTAAATTGCCAAAATTTCCAGAAAACTTTTTTGAGCTAGTCGGAAAAGGTGGGTGGCCACCAATATCCATATGTATCAAGGATGGATGGGATGTCACATTAAATGTGCCAACTGGATATGGAAGAGTAGGTTTAATGGTAAGTACAAAACCGTCACAGATGCATTGAACCCACATTTATGGTGCATTAATCACATGATAGAGGAAGCGTCCTCACCAAGATTCATGAAAAGCCCATACAACACATGATCACATAAGAAGTTAGTCTATTCATGAAAGGAGAACAAAAAAAGAGCAACAACAACAAAAATGAATACAATAAAACCACAGAGCTCACCGAAGCCATTTGAACTCAGTAAACGTTCGACATACACCATTATGGCAGCACTGAAGCTTGCAGAACCAGGCCAGAGAGCCAGATAAACCAGGATTTAGATGAGGTCGTGAGGACCACTGGAATAAAAAAAACAACAACCACTAGAGATCATCAATATTTACAAAATCCATCGCTAGAGGAAATCCCAGTAGAGTCCATACCAATACTAGAGGAGATTCTGCAACCACAAACAGAGGCCATGGAATAGGATACACCAGCAGTGGTGCATGAGCCTCAGAACAAAGAAGAATAAACCCACCAGGAAATACCACCGGAACATACTAAAGCAACCATGGAAGTGAATGGAATGACACAACATGTAGGAGCAGAGGAGAAACCAGATGAGACGCAAGCACCCGCCTTAGGTCACCTAGCTGAGGAGACCACTGGAACTACCAGGGCGTGGCCAGAATGGATGACAAAGGAACAACTAGGATTTACTGGAACTTCGAACCAGCCAACACAATAGTAGGACCGAGTTGAGATACTGATCTCATGTCAAAATAAATCGGCTACAGAGATTGTGCTACCTCGCATACCAGATGGAGTACAGGTGGACCCCTAGCTATTGGGTCACATCGGGAAGCTCAAGTATTCCAACCATGATGTAGCATACAAAACCAAATATCCATAGCTTGCACCATAGGTTTTCATGCAGATAGTAGTTGTGAACCAAATCAGAGAAAACATCACTCAGCCACACCAGTGGGCAGCTAGACTGGACATAACAAGAGTTCTAGGAGTATTGAAGATACCACACTTTGGCAGAGGCCAATATGCGTCGACATGTGTCAAGCAACTGTTATCATTTACGCATGGAGGAGATATATGGCTGGACAAACTCGTCCCCATAACTATCGAACTGTGCACACAAATTATAGGATTAACCACCGGGGGTATGGATCTTGTGCTAATTCTAGACAATAAGTCCAAGGAAAAAACATTGGCAGAAAAGATGAAGAAGAAATATGACACCGATAGGGGAACAAGAGGCATTATACTCAAATGAATCAACAATGTCATGACGCAATTGGGTGTAAAGATCTTAGCCTGCAAAAATGCTAAGAAAATGTTTCAAAGACGAAGTACCGACAGGAGTCATTGCTATTGCAACTCAGTGCATAGGAGTCACCTCCATGATCTGGGTGCCATACCTATCAAACTTGTTCGAAGTATACTGGAAAGACGCGCAGGATGCAAGTGAAGAATTTCATTACTCATGGCTGATCACTCTCATAGCTTTCATGGGATGATGAGAACCAGAAGACGCCATCTTTTGTACCACACCACAACCAAGCATAAGAAGGAGAATGGAATCATATTCGAAGCTTACCTATGGGAGATACAATAAGCCATCAACCAAGCATGGAGAATAACACCAGAGGCTATCGCACAATACAGGGGCATCACCATTTTCTGGGCTAGGCGACAAGCCATGTGGATACAACCAAGGTAGGATCTAGATAAACAGTGGCTATAGATGTCCTACTGCATCACCAAGGGAGATATTCACATGGTCATCAGCGAATGGCCTGATGAATGGAGGATTCCAACCATACCCAGAGAAGTACCGAGACAAACAACAGAAGGAGGGGCTGCGCAGGTGGACACACAGCCTCCACAAATCCCAGTACCCAAGAAACAAAGAACGGTTCAAACCAAGTTGACTCAGGCAGACGATGACTCAGAGCTGCCAGGGACCCAGAATGGGAGGATAGAAAATAGCCAACCAACCAATGGATAGAGGAAACTAGTTGAGGGAGCACAAGAAACCGCAATGGACCCCATCACACAGGAACCAAGGGGAGCTAAGAGACCAATGATACAGGGCGCAGGTGCACGCAAGAAAATAAAGGCACAATGACCACCACCAGACTACACAATCATGGAGGATGATGGAGAGATGATTTCTAGGATGGTCCAAGACTGCCTCGCAAAATATTTCAATCATGCCATGCACCACATGGATAAAATACAGAAGGAACTGATAGAAATGGGATAACTCCTTAATAAATTCAGGGAATCCCAGATCATGAGTAGTAGTAGGGGCATGAATCCATCGATCAGATAGACCACAGCAAGAGTGGAGGTAGAAGAACACGACCCAGTTCTTTTGATACCACATGCACACTCCACGGTCTATATAAAGCCTAGCATGCTGAGAATGGATGAAATTGTGGGACAGACACCACTAAAGGATTTGGATCATATCCAATTGGTCCTAACACAGATTCCATCAAGAGAATTATACAAACTATAGGTTAGCATTGACAACGAGATGCAATCGAGAGCACATAAAAATTTAGTCGACCTACAACAAGAAAAAAAGAAGCGGGAAGCACTAGAAATAGTTTGTGCACTGGACAAATGTGAAACTCAAGAGGAGAAAGAATGCATAAATGAGTTGGAATGCAGAGTGGAAGAAATTTTTGGGAAACTTCTAACTATTGCGCAAGGAAATGAACTCCCAACCATGAAAAATATTGACCATATTGCACAGGCAATTGATCAGTATCAGAAGGAGATCGAGACTCTCCATAGGTAGATTAGACCGCCATGCCCACCAACAGTGAAGGAGAAAAGGAAGCAGCAAGCAACAATGCAACTGTAGGAGCTAGAAAAATAGGTCAGCATGGCAACTGACTTACTGGATAAAGTAGCGTAACTTTGGACAAGGATGTAAGAGGATCCACAAGTCCAACACTGGGACAAGGAGGAGGAGAGGATCAATGCAATGATCCAAGAACTTAAGAAATGATAAAATACCATACCAATTCTAGAACGGGTCAAGGGAATGTAAGAGTTGAAGAAGTTACAGGCAAAAATTATCACTGTGCAAACACAGAAACAAGAGCATCAGGCTCAAATAGAACCATTGTAGGAACGGGTAGCAGAAGTACTTACGCAGGGAGAAGAAGCCAGAAACCAGACAACATAGACTCAGCTAGAATGCGTAGGAATGATGAGCGAGGAAGTGGCAACTCAAACAGTCGACACCATCAAGGAGAAAACCACGCAGGCATTGACAAAAGAAACAGAGTTGCAAGAATAGTTTGAGACGATCACCAAGGAGATTGAGGAAGCACAGAGAAATTAGGTGACTCGAGCTGAGTCACATGTCAGTGTTGGGGGCTTGTTGGCACCAGGCCGAAGGGGAAAGAAGAACGATCGTGGGAAATAAAGTGTGTAGAAAACTGAAGTAACAACTGGGAAAATAATAACACGTGCAGATGAAAGAAAGCATGCACAAAGGAAAGTGACAGATGGAGAAAGAAAACCACATATGTGTGAGAAATACCTAACAAAATAAGGGTTAGGGTTTTGGTAATATTTTGAAAAAGGAGGAAGAGCCTGAAATGTATAAATATAGATACATTTCTTTAATATAGATATAGTGTGGCTTGCTAGTAGTTGTTAGTAGTTCTTTAATGCTTTTAGTTGTATGAACCGATTTTGTAATATGTTGAGCTAAGAAGATACGAGGGAAGGTAGATCCGAGGATTAGACTGCAGGCTGTGGATCTTGGTGTGATCTAATTTGCTTCACATAGATTTTACCCAGTTTTGTGAAGAGTTGTAAGCGCGTGGCGCCAGGAATACAAGACCACCATAATAAAAGAGCCAAAAGCCAAATATTTGTGGACATAGCCCAGGACGGGGTGAACCACGATAATAATCATGTAATATTTTTAATGTATGCATGTCTCTTCTTTCTTTCAACAATTAATGGTTAAGCTTAATGAATGAGTTAGCACATTATTATGAATCTATTTATACTCTGCTGGAATTAGACTATGAAATATACGTATGCGACGTCAAGGGATAAGTAGTTTACCTTATATCTCATGATACCTGGATTTAATCAAGAAACCCCTATCTCCTACTCTATATTAGGATGTAAACACCTGCGTCTTACAGTCACCCATTTAAATCTACCTCAGGTGAGACTACGCAACGCCTTCCGGGTGTTGTGTTGCCTTCTGGTTTACCAGGGGGGCCGATAGTTTTAGAGTCTTTGTTGGAACCCCGAATGACATGAACCCTGGGTCAATAAATCATATAACCCAAGGACAAATATAGTAAAGAAACATCGGCTAATCTCAAGAAGTTTGAGGAATCGATATAAGCTTCATTTGAGCTCGATCGACCTGATCGAGATCAATGAGGTCTTAGATCCTAAAATTGAAAATTTTCTCATAGAAGAAGGTCCAAATTGTCATAAATAGGATACTAACCAGTCGTACAACTTTGTTAACAACCTTCCATCATGCCTTGAGGGTAGCAAGGGATTTACTGGTATTAATATTGGTCAAGGGCTAACAACAAGTAATGTTGATATTCTTACACCCAACTATATGCTCCCTCGACAGATCGCTCCTTCTGTGCATTGCGAGGTGTGCTTGGATTGGATTGAACGATACTATAATGATATCCCCATTTTAAAAGAAAGAATTAAAGTGCTCACAAACCACAATGAATTACTCATAAAATAAATTCATGACCTTAGAGAAAATGAACAGAGACAAGCTAAGCATCTTAAAAAGACAGGCAACATTGTGATAAAGAATGCAGACAATGTAAAGGCCATAAGAAGTTCTGAGATATGTCGATCCATGTTTAGTTATTGGTTAAATGGTAAAACGGTTTTTTCCCTCTTATTATAGTCATGTTATTTTTTAAATCAAATCGGTTAAACTTAGATTTCTTTTACCAATATAAGACTCGCTATAGAATCTCACGATTCTGTAGCCAAGTCATTTTTATATAAAATTTAGTAATTAGTTGTTAATAAATTGTCTAACTGGTTCCTATTTCATTTTTCAGGACATGGTATATATGATGCTGATATTATGGGATGGAACTTGTTCAATCTAGTTGATTAATATCTCCTTTTGTTTATTTTGTAAATAGGAAAAAACTTTCATAAATTTTTGAAGATTTAGTTTGATCATGAGTGGCTGTAGGCCCTCCATATTTGTAATGTTTTGATCTTATGAGATCTGATCCTATCTTAGGAGACAGGAAGTTTAGATTTCAAAAAACTCTTTAAATACTCTCTATTTTGTAAATGAAAGGCATCTTAGCCTGGAACCAAAGATGGATGAATGATATCCCGAGACTTAATGAAACAACGTACAACATTTTGGCTTTAGTCCTTTGTTAATGTTGTTTTATTAATGTTTCATTTTATTTAATCCTGATGCATTAATATGTCTTGTAGATTTAGACTCAATGATATGTTGTGTTTCAAGATATTCCCGTTACAAATAATCGTTCATAATTTGTTGTTCTAGATATTCACACTGTGATCATCTTTTCAATTTGAATATCATAATTTCTATTTGATGTTTAAGTTGAACAATGAAGTGAATGTATTACATGTAGATTTATATTATTTTAATTATTTACGATCATAAGATCATGGAATTAACGTGTGTTCCCTATTCTGTTTCTAAAATCCTGGCTGCCAATACATTCAGTGAATTTATTCAAAATAGTTTAAGTATAAGTCTATTGCATATTTATCTCGTAGGCGTGGCAGCTAGATGCTGTTGATCTATACAGAGGCATAAACACATTAGACAAACTAATATCAGGCTAGCTGCTTTGTTTCCAATTTCTGTCGTTTATATATTAGTGGAACCAGAAAGTGTAGATCGGATTTGACTATCTGTACATCTGTGTTTCATAGTTTAATTAATTCAAATTTTGTTAGATTTATAAAAAGAAAACAAAAAGTATTTAAATGTGTTTTATTTATTTGTTTCTCAAAAGCAATTATTTTCACCTTAATTTCGTAAGTTTCTAGTAAAACTTGCAAATCTATAAATGTTGTTCATAAGTGAGATTTTTATGTTTTCTTTTTCGACGTAAACACATTTACAATAGTTATATTAGAGTATGTATATATATATTATAGTTTTTTTAACATTAGTTAGTTATCCCTTTCTCTTTATTTTGGGACTTTAGATTTTCCAACGGAGCCATTAAACCCGTCAGAACAAGTTACACCAAACGACTTGGGTTACTTAGAAAAACCCAAATTGGACTTGTTCTTCCAACTGACGATTGGTCAATTTCACCCATCAACAAATGGTGCTAGAAGGAGGGCCTGATTGCAATTGATGGCACATGGAATTCGTAAGTCTCCTCCCCCACACACTCTCTCCCCTGTAGTAACACATATTTGCTCGGACAACAATGTTACTTCTGAAACAATAACTACCTCAAATGATAATCTTGAGTTTCCTGTTGAACCATTAACACCATCTTCTCAAGGGGCCAACGTACAAGAAATTTTTCATCAGTCACTCATAAGGACACACAATGCTTTGGCCCGTATCAGATAACCTGGTAGGCCTCTCAATCAACCTTTAGATTTCTCGGATATCCAAGAACAACTTGAAGGCACTGATCTACTTTTAGACCCTTTGGAAGATAATACTATAGATCCTATCGAAACCCCTACTGTTGGAGTTGGAGGATCTAGTATCCCACCTTCCCCACCTGGTTCATCTCCATCCTCTTCGGGAGGAGAATCATCTGATGAAGGTAGTTCCTCGTATGAACCATCTCATCCTTCGACACCACCTACACCCATGGAAAACCAAAACAATCCCACCAGACCCTGGCTTGATCAAGATGTTGTGGCTGTACCTGGACCTCAACACCCATTGCCAAAGCACCTAGAGAAATGGTTACCTAAATTTGATCTGGATTCTAAGCAATCTTCCAAAGATCACATAAAGAATTTTATGTTGGCCATTAGACTCTGAAGTGTAGAGCATGAAGACGTAGTTTGCAAACTCTTTCCTTATACATTTGAGGGAAATCCCTCCACATGGTATTTCTCCCAATAACCCTAGACCATTGTCTCTTGGGACAAATTCGAAACCTGTTTCTTAGAGAAATTTGGAGATGATAAATCTCTTGAAGTCTTGGTTATGGAGCTCTCTAGCCTAAAAATGAACCCTAAGGAGAAAGTAAAATATTTTAACCAAAGATTCCTTACGTTAAATAATCGAATTCTCGCAGATTCAATGCCTGCAGAGAGTCTAATTGTCGCATATTACACCAAATATTTACATAATAATATAGAAATTTGGGTTAAAAGGTCTAAAACTTCTACATTGTTGGAAGCCTTCAAGGAGGCAAACCAAATTGAAAAGGATATATTAATCTTGAAAGACAATCTAAATAGCGAGGCTAAAACAATTTCATCCTCTAAAAAGAAAATAGAAATCCTTACTAGGCCTCCCCAAGCCAAAACCCAACCAGAAACTTTAGACTTAGAAAGCTTGCAAAAGGCTTTCCAAATATTATCAAATCAAGTCGTATACTTGAAGAGATCGGCTGAAGAGACATCCTCAAAAAAATGAAGTTTTAAACCTCCTTTCAGAAAGCCTTTTCATCCCAATTAGCCAAATCTGACCACTTAAGGTCTTAATTTCGAAAGTTTACAATACACTTTGCAAACAATTCTTGAAGCACATGATAACTCTATGCCTCCTGAAAATTTCAAGGATGTAGTTGAGGAAGAAGTAGCTAAAGAAGAGGAATCATCCCCCAATATCTTCGAACTCTTCTCCGACAGTATTTTCCAAGAAAACTTTGAAACTGTCCATCCTTACAACACAAGAAGCAAAACACAGAGAAAACCATCTTCTGAAATGAGTAATAATGTGCCTCCAAAATAGTCGAAACCAACTGAAATAAAATAGAGTTTAGCAGCCCCAGTTTTAGAATATGACTTGATTGAAGATATAAAAAATCTAAGGGCTAATATTTATGTTTACGAGATTTTGAAATTTCCTCTTATTCTGCAGAAAATGATTCAAAATATCGCAGAAAACAGTAAGAACAATGATCTTAGCAGCAAGAAGACTGCATAAATCAGTTCTAAAACAACCAAAATGATCCCCACTAAAACGGCATTCGAACTTCCGGATAAAAGGGATCTAACTAAAAAAACTGTATCAAATGTAGATAAAACTGTTTCAGGGACATCGACAAAAAATCAACAAAATTCTGCTGTTAATACTCATAAAAAAGTCCCACCTTTCTTATTAACTTTTGAAATTTTCATTAGAAATGTACATAATTGCATGGTGGATTCCGACGCATCATCAAATGTGATGCCTTTATCTGTGTGGCAAAAAAATAATGCAGAAGTTCAACCTTCTAGTCTCAAAATCATTCAACTCGATCGGACGAACGTTAAGGTAATCATTGAACTTAAGAATGTTATGGTTAGGTTATCTTCTAATCCTAAGGTTCACCAAATTATTGACATCATTGTTGTTGACATCCTAGAAGTCTATGGTTTATTTTTAAGCACGGACTTGTTCGAGCAGCTGCATGGTTACTTTGTCATAGACTGGGGTCATTTGTGGTTGCTGGAAAATGGGTAGCCAAATAAAATCAGGATAAACCACGAACGCTATCTCAAGCATACCATGACGGATCTGAATGATACAAATGAACCTTTTAATTCATCCACTAATTCATTCGAAATGTAGGGAATGAACACTTTTTTCAGTAACTTCATGACTGAAATTTCCCCCTTCACAGATCGTGGGAAAAAATCAGAACTTATGACCTGCACTCAGTCATCAGCTCTGCCAAGTGTGTCAAACATTGCTGACGAAGATCAAATATGGTGTTTTTACTTTGATGGATCCAAATCCAAAGAAAGAGTTGGTGCAAGATGTGTACTCATTGACCTTGCAGGTAGTAAGACTTTCATTTCCTGTTGATTAGAGTTTGAATGCACTAATAACATTGTCGAATACGAAGCACTCCTACAAGGGTTTAAGAAAGTTTTGGATATGGACGTAAGAAATTTAATGGTGTTCGAGGATTCAGAAATCGAGGTAAGGCAGTTAAGAAACTCCATACATTGATTTCCACCACATCTCAGAAGTTATCAAACCGAGGTATGGAGTTTGATACAAAACTTTTCAACGTTTAACATCAATTCCATTCCTAGACAAAGTAATTCAGAAGCTGATTTATTGGCTAATGTCGCTTCTAAACTTTTTCCCGCAGAAGGCCTCTCTTCGAATGCATTTTAGATTGAATTATTGTTCTGGCAATCGATCCCAGACAACATCACCAATTGGAGAGTGTTCGATGATGACCAACATATCATCAAATTTTTGCATATGGAGGACACTTTCCAAGGTGCAATTATCGATGAAGGTACTCATGATGAAAACCTCCGTAACTTCATAGTAATATCAAATCCTAGATCTCCTGAATCAATGTCCTATATGGTAAACTCTATTCCTAAATCCGTTGTAAGTCTAGAAATTTTTTATGATTTGCATGATAAATTTAGAGGGTCAGTTAATTGTAAAACGAATAGTTCTTCCTTGACTTATGAAATGATAAATCTAGGGACTAAATATAACCCTCAAAATATCAATTTGGGAATGGGATTCTTCAAGCAAGAATGATCTGCCTTTATAAAACTGTTTAAAGAATTCAAGGAAATTTTTTCCTGGACATATGATGATTTGAAAACATTCGATCCTAATATAATACAACATGTTATCCCCATGAAACCACAAAATCATCCGTTTAAGAACAAATTAAGAAAGATGCACCCCAAATTGGAACACACTGTCAAGAAAGAACTAAATAAATTACTAAATGCAAAGATCATTTTTCCGGTGAGATACACACAATGGGTGTCTAATATAGTTCGTGTAAGAAAGAAAAGTGCTGAAATTTGACTCTGTGTCGATTTTCATAACTTAAACCAAGCGTCTGATAAAGACAACTATCACGTTCCTCCAATGGAACAAATTCTTCAACAGGTATTTGGTTCCGAAAGACTATCTCCATTAGATGGATTTTCGGGATACAACTAGGTCCTCATGTCTCCCTTAGACTAGTTAAAAACCACCTTTCATACCCCATGGGGAACTTATGCCTACAGGAAGATGTCTTTTGGGCTTATAAATGCCGGGGCCACTTTCCAGAGAGCAATGGACATTTATTTTCGTGGCCTCATAAACCAATCAGTAGTGGTCTATCTTGATGACGTTACTATTTTCTCCAAAAACAATAAAGATCACTTGTCTCACCTTAGGAATGTTCTAGAACCCTCCCGCAAGTACAACATATCTCTCAACCCTAAGAAGTCAGTTTTTGTGGTGGAAAAAGGAAAAATTCTTGGGTTCATAGTGTCTAGTGATGTAATGATCATCAAT
>JASDQU010100307.1:175180-194727 GCA_032191745.1 Picea mariana | reverse complement strand
AAAAATCCATTCAATCCTTTTTAGGCCAGTTTAATTTTGTCAGAAGATTTATCCCAAGTTTTTCAGAAATGGTAAGACCCTTGAAAAATTTAATTATAAAGGATATTCATTACCATTAGGGACCCCAAGAAATTCAAGCTTTTGATTCTATCAAAAAAGAAATAATTGAAGCTCCTTCCCTGATGAGTCCTAATTTCTCTCGGGATTTCACCCTTTACACCTTTGCCTTCGACTGATCTACACTGTTGTGTTAACACAGAAAAATACTGAAAGCAATGCAGTACCCATTGCCTTCATGAGCTTAGCTTTCAAAGAGGCTGAAATGAATTACTCAGCTGTAGATCAACAAGTGTATGCTGTTTTTAAAGCGGTGAAACACTTCCGGTCGTATCTGCTGAAATCTAGAACTAAAGTCATCGTTCCTTACCTGGTTGTGAGAAAATTATTGGTACAAAAGGAATTGGGTGAAAAACGGGTAAATTTGATGACATTGTTACAAGAATATGACCTTGAAACAACCCCTGCAAAATTGTTAGAGGTCAGGGCCTATGTAAACTAGTGGTTGATTCAGTTCAAGAACATGAAAGTCATTAACATCTCAACTGTAAATCGTCATAATGAGACACAGGTCAGATGTACACAGGTTGTCGTTAATTCTTGGTATGATGACATTAAATTTTATTTAACACACGGATCTACTCCTTATCATATTGATCCTAAAAATAGAAGATCCCTCAGGTTAAAATCTACATCTTTCCAGCTAATAAATGAAGTATTGTTTCGAAAGAATTTTGATGGTGTTCATATGCGTTGTTTGGAAAAAGATGAAGCAGGAAAAGTGCTATCTAAACTTCATGTAGGTGAGGCTGGTGGACACTTCGGTGGAGACACTACTTCTCACAAAGTGTTAATAGCTGGGTACTACTGTCCCACATTATTTAAATATGCCCATGCATTATGTCGTAAATGCATAATTTTCCAAAAGGCTGTTGGACAAGTGAAAAAAGCAGCATTCCCTTTGCAGACTATTTCAGTGGATTCACCTTTTCAGTAGTGAGGTCTCAACAGCATAGGGCCAATTAACCCTGCTTCTTCATAGTAGCATAAATATATCATTACAACAACGGATTATTTTTCCAGATGGTCTGAAGATGCATCTTTGAAAGTGGTAAACACTAATAAGGTAGTATCTTTCCTTAACTTGAATATCATTACTAGATTCGGCATTCCCAAATATTTAGTCTTTGATAACACATATTATTTCTCATACCTCTATATGAATGTATTCACCTTAGAAAAAGGGATTAAATTGAAATATTCTTCCAACTACTACCGCCAAGGAAATGGCCTAGCAGAATCAACAAACAAAAAATTGATCAAGATCATTAAGAGGACAGTTTCTAAAAACCACAAGAACTGGCACAACACTTTGTTTAATGCACTATGGGATGACAGAGTAACACCCAAAGATTCTGTTGGTAACTCTCCTTTATTTATTGTTTATGGGAGAGAATCAATCCTACCTCCTCATGTTCTTCTCCCATCTCTGCAATTATCATAGAAATTCCAGGAAGAGATCTTCCCTCCTCTGGAAAGTCGAATCAATGCCAGATTAAAACTGGAGGAAGTAAGAACACAAGCAAAGAAGAAGCCGGATCAACATCAGTAGATTGTGAAAATATGGTTTGATTCAATCTTCTTCTGATAGAAACTTCGAGGTAGGAGATCTGGTTCTCAAATGGGATAAACCTCATGAGGGAAAAGGGGAACACACCAAGTTCCAAAACTTGTGGTTGGGACCTTTCGCAATCGTTGAAAAACTAGGTCCTAGATCTTTCTGTCTACAAAATTTGGAGGGACATCCAGAAACCTTCCCGTTGAATGGCCAAGCTCTCAAAATGTATTTTTCGTGATGTTTCCAGATCTACCTTGTACATATTTTTCTTTTTTTAATTTTTCTTTCGTTTTTTGTTTTTGGTTCTTTTCATTTTGCTTGATTTTTTGTGTTCTAATTGAATCCATGTCTATGTCACCTTTTAGTTCATGAAAGGAAACCATAATGTATCATCATAAAGTAACAATTAGGGTTATCTCAAAGTATCAGTGTTGTAAGTTGCTAAAACTCAAACTGGCAAAAGGAACTTCCTATTCAGACTAGTCTTCTTGGTTTCATTTTATAATCATGAGAATATGCGATCATCATTAAAACTCTTTACGCTGTCCCTGTTTTTAAAGAAAAAAACTCAATTATGCCTTCCTGTCCCTGCAAAGTTATTCTTATCAGAAAACTGAATTTAAATCATGATGAAGGCCATCAAGCGAAAAATTATGTTGGAAAATATCAAGTGTTATGGAATCTGGAATTTTCAGCATCACCCCTCTCTCCTGACAATCATAAAAATTGTAAATAACTTCTAGAGAGTTGTGGAAGTGTCTGTAAACCCATAAATATACTGAATAGGTTTGAAGGCAGTGGGTAAATGCATGCATGATGCCAAGACAACTTCGCTGGGGTACTAAACAGGCCTGCTAGCAGCGAAGCAATGTCAGGTTCAAGAAAATTATCAGGTATAAATTTTTTATATTAATCATGAAATGCCCTTGATTTTTGAACTGACAATGCTTGGACAGGGTAGAGGCATCAGAGTGGGTTAATTGACATCCCTGCTGAGGATATGGATGCCTGCTAGCAACAACGGCCCTATCAACAACATTGGAGTTATTGGCTTAAATATCGTTTCTCTCGTAATTAAAACTTGTGACCAGATAACATTTGGATAGAAAGACATCTGATAATAGACTGGGTGATGTTTCTGAAATTTGATTGGGATACTGGAATCGCTACTGACTGTTCTTTAAATTCTTAAAACATTCTGGTCCATCCTAACATGAATTCTCTGGTAATACACAGATAACTGCTTCTCCCAGTAAGTCGCCACTGTTGGTAGCGCTACATGTTTTTTTTATTTGAATGACAAATGACACTTCCTGTAGCTGCCTTCACCTCATCCTGTAAATATTGTCATTTGGGGATTATTACTGGATTACAATAGACGGTGAATAATTGTATTTTTTTTTGTTTTGTTCCATGTTTGATTCATGACTAAAAGCATGAATCAAACATGAGAACTTGGTTTCGTATTATATCCCTATTCAAAGCATGTTTCTAAAAGATCATTGTTCTTACATCTCCTTCATAATTCATACTTGAATGATTTTCCTTTTGAGTTTTTTGAATGTCGATATAATACCAAATGTTGATTCGCATTCGAATTGTAAGCATATTTATTTTGAACCCTTTGGAAATCGACTATAGTCATGCCAAGACATGCAAATTCATGCACAATCATCGTGTCCTGTACCTGATCTGTGGCTGGAAAAATGAAATGACATGATTTTCATTATGATTTAAAGGGTTTGAGTTATTCTCTATACTCGAGGTGTTCATTACCAGGAGTGTTCAAACTCCATAGCCGAAACCTTCATGTTTATACTATGATAGCGCAGGGATTTTGCTTGTTTTGTTTCCATTTCATCCACTCTGACTTGTTCCTTTTACTCCTGCCATCTAAACCCACAGCTAGCTTGAGTCACCCCTATTACAGTCTGGTCATACTCTTAATGGCTCCTGTTGTTCGAATAGAGAGAAATGGCTCTCAAGCATTGTTGTCTCATGATGATGCGGTCAAGGATTTGAAAGGCCAGGGTTGGGATACTTTCATTAAGAGGTTCGAAGGGTATAACCTTTGCATGGGTAAGTAATTCAAACAAAAAATTGATGGATGTAGAGCGAAGGTTGGAGATATTCAGTTGGAGGTGACTAAAGAGTTTTTGAGTGAAGCCACAGGGCTCCTTCTCACCGGTCAGAAGTGGTTCAAGAATTCGAAGATCGAAGAAGTACCCTGGGGCCTCTTCATGACCTCTAGAAAGATTGAGTGTTGTGAGAAAGGTATTCCTATTTATCTACTTAAGGTTAGATGGCATGGTCTCTTATCAATTATTAAACAATGTATAACTTGTGAGGGTCGTTAAGACCTAGTTTGTCTTTATCATGTGTGGTTTCTTATGCACTTTATAGGTTTTCCTTTGAATGTGCCATTTTATTTGCTGAGGATTCTGTACAAGATGTCAAAGAGGTATAAAAAATAGAGCTTTGAGGCTAGTCTCTTTCACCATGGTTTAATTAAAATTCTTTATTTGACAATCTTGGGTGATGACTGGGATGGGTTCTTAGCTCAAAATGGCTTTTCAACTGTCTCTCCTGTAGAAACCACTGTTGTGGGTGGACCACTGATAAGGAAACCATTTGATGGTTCAAGTAAAAGACCAGGATTTATGCAGGAGAATCCTTATGACGAGGCATTACCCGATCATTTTTACATGGGCAACATGATGTTGGTTTTGAGTCAAATGAAACCCTTGTGCATGAATTACTTGTTTTCCTTAAAGCCACTGTAAAAACCGATAGCAAAAAACCTCACAAACAATTAAAACAGAAGCATGCAACGTTAGGGTTTCGAAATAAAAGGGCTGGTGAGATAATCTCGACATGTTTGAGGAATTGATCTAAGCCTCATTTGAGCTCGATCAACCTGATCGATATCAATGAGGTCTCAGATCCTGAAATTGAAAAGTTTCTTGCAGAAGAAGATCCAGATTGTCATAAATCGGATCCTAATTAGCCGTACAACATTGTTAACAACCTTCCACCGTGCCTCGAGGGTAGCAAGGGATTTACTGGTATTAAGCTTGGTCATGGGCTAGAAATAGGTAATGTTGATATTCTTACACCCAACTATATGCTCCCTTGACAGATCACTCCTTCTGTGCATTGCGAGGTGTGCTTGCATTGGATTGAATGGTACTATAGTGATATCCCCATTTTACAAGCAAGAACTAAAGCGCTCACAAACCACAATGAATTAATCGTAAAATAAATTCATGACCTTAGAGAAAATGAGCAGAGACAAGCTAAGCTTCTTAAAAAGACAGGCAACATTGTGATAAAGAATGCAAACAGTGTAAAGGCCATAATGAATTCCAAGATATCTTGATCCATGTTTAGTTATTGGTTAAATTGTAAAATGGTTTTTTCCCTCTTATTATAGTCATGTTATTTTTTAAATCAAATTGGTTAATCTTAGATTTTTTTTACCAATATAAGACTGGGTACATAATCTCATGATTCTGTAGCCAAGTCATTTTTATATAAAATTTAGTAATTATTTGTTAATAAATTGTCTAACTGGTTCCTATTTCATTTTTCAGGACATGGTATATCTGATGCTGATCTTATGGGATGGAACTTGTTTGATCTAGTTGATTAGTATCTCCTTTTGTTTATTTTGTAAATAGGAAAAAAACTTTCATAAATGTTTGAAGATTTAGTTTGATCATGAGTGGTTGTAGGCCCTCCACATTTGTAATGCTTTGATCTTATGAGATCTGATCCTGTATTAGGAGATAGGAAGTTTATAATTCAGAAAACTCTTTAACTTACTCTCTATTTTGTAAATGAAAGGCATCTTAGCCTGGAACCAAAGATGTATGAATGATATCCCAAGACTTAATGAAACAACATACAACATTTTGGCTTTAGTCCTTTGTTAATGGTGTTTCATTAATGTTTCGTTTTATTTAATCCTGATGCATTAATATGTCTTGTAGATTTAGACTCAATGATATGTTATGTTTCAAGATATTTACGTTACAAATAATCGTTCATAATTTGTTGTTCTAGATATTCACACTGTGATCATCTTTTCAATTTGAATATCATAATTTCTATTTGATGTTTAAGTTGAACAATGAAGTGAATGTATTACACATAGAATTATCTTATTGTAATTATTTATGATCATAATATCATGGAATTAATGTGTGTTCCCTATTCTGTTTCTAAAATCCTGGTTGCCAATACATTCAGTGAATTTATTCAAAACAGTTTCAGTATAAGTCTATTGCAGATTTATCTTGTAGGCGTGGCAGCTGAATGTTGTTGATTCATACAGAGGCATGGACACATAAGACAAACTAATATCAGGTTAACTGCTTTGTTTCCAATTTCTGTTGTTTATATATTAGCGGAACCAAAAAGTGTAGACCGACTTTGACTATTTGTACATTTGTGTTTCATAGTTTAATTAATTCAATTTTCATTAGATTTATAGAAAGAAAAAAAACATTATTTAAATGTGCTTTCTTTATCTGCTTCTCAAAAGAAATTATTTTCACCTTAATTTCATAAGTTTCTAGTAAAACTTGCAAATCCGTAAATGCTGTTCATAAGTGAGATTTTTATGTTTTCTTTTTCTACGTAAACACATTTACAATAGTTATATTAGAGTATGTATATATATTATAGTTTTTTTAACATTAGTTAGTTATCCCTTTCTCTTTATTTCAAGACTTTAGATTGGCCAACAGAGCCATTAAACCCATCAGAACAAGTTACACCAAACGACCTGGGTTACTTAGACAACCCTGGACCGAACTTGTTCTTCCAGTTGATGGTCAGTCAATTTTGCTCGTCAACAATGCACTACATAAATTGTTGCGAACTGGCTGCCAAAAGTGAGTTGGAGGTTATACCATTTGCAGACGATTTCATTCAGGATCAAGCATATCAATTTTCAAGTCTTAGCCTCCAGGTACTCCATGGGTATTTTTAGCTCTGTTGAAGGACAGTAAAGGTTGTGTTTATCATTTATTCTCCTAGTCACTACGAACTGGTGATCCACACTGCCAACTATCCTACTTACCCTTATTATCAAGAATCTCAACCAATTGCAGATATCTTAGCCTCTTTTTACCAAATATTAAACAACCTTGTTGTTAGGCCACCTTGCCTATCTCATATTTGGCCATTTTTTCTTATGCTATGAACTCTGCTACGATTCCCCTAGTCTGGCGCTGCAAACTCCATTCAATGACCTGGCACTCTCAATCACCTATCTTAGACCATTTATGACCTAGTTTGCATCAAGATATCCATTTTATATTTAGGTTTGTATTTTTGAAATTGAAAATACTTTTGTTGGTAAAGTTATGATAATTTTTTCAAGATAATAGTGAGGTTTTGGGCAAAATATTTTTACGGCAAAGTTGTTTCGTTGTATCTTGTTTTTCTTGTGTAGTATTCATTCATCTCCTTGACTATAAAATCTCCTTTCTTAATCATGGAGGTAAAATAGGATGAATAAAGCTAAAATCTTAGACAAAAGCAACCTTTGAAAGATATTATCCATCAAAACCCTAATTCCTCTATTTTTTTGTTTTGCCTCTTGCATCACTCAAATTGGTGGTTAATTTTTGTTTCTATGACATCAATGGATACTCCACAATAGAAGAAGGCTCACAAGGGAGGGGTTATTGTGAGGAATAAACCCCATGAAATGCATTTGTTTGTTGTTGAACCCATGATCAGGGAAGTCTTCCAAAGAGTGGGATGTTTTAATTTTCTCCAAAATATGTAGAGGGGGCACCCAAAGGTGGCTAGAGAATTTTCTTTGAATTTTGATGGAACCATATACAAAGTTGGGACACTGGAACTTGAGGTATCTAAAGAAACCATATAAACAAATACTAAGATACCAAATACCGGTGAAAGGTGGTTTAAGGCCATTAAGATAAATGCATCCTTCTCCAAAGAATTCCTTAAACCAGAATGTCAAGGAGATAATCTATCAAAGGAAGTGCCCAGGAGCCACATGATTGAAGGATTTGATAAGATTCTAAGGGTAATCCAAATATATTCGACCTCTAAGGGAAGGTTCAATATGATTTATCAGTACCACATTTTACTTTTGCTACACTTCACAGGGAAAGATCTAATAAATATTCCTTTCTATTTGTTTAGAAGCATTGGAAAATGCTTGACAGAGTCCAGGCTAACTCCAAGGTAGTTGACACAAGTGTTTTTCACTCAGAGATGATCAAAATGCTTGTGATGGAGGAGTTAAGGAAGACAAACATTTACTAGAAGAAGTTCATTTCCTATGCACACTTTCAATTGAATGTTGCTCCTACCCCACAATCCAAAGTACAAATCCCTCTTTAGGATGATAGTACTATACATACTGAGACCAGCAGGAAGAGGAATAGAAAAGGCATTGTCAAAAATGATGAAGCAAAAAAAGAACATGAAGAATAAGGGGGATCTCATTACTCTCCACAAAGGGACGCTTCACCCAAACTAGCTCCAGAATCAACATAGGTTCCATCAACCAGAGCCACAGGCACAAAATGAAGGATATTACTTTTCCCCTCACCCTATGTTGCAATTGAAGCTAGAGTTAGGAGGAATTTCACTAGGTCATCAAGAAAGAAAGAAAGTGTTGAAAAGGAAGACATAGTGGAAGATCCCATTAATAAAAAAGGTAAAGGTAAAGTTGAATATGTTGAAAATCACATTGAGGTTATAGACATAACTATTGTAGGAAAATATCCCCGTGGACAGGTAGATTCCCTCTTGAGAGATAGACCTTTAACTCTAAGACAGAAAGTTCTTAACATGGACATTGACCTCCTTTTGGATCTAAACAAGATGATGAATGAAAGAGAAGGAAGAAGGTACGTACCTTATGAACGTCGTTTGTCCCCACCAGGTCCAGGATGAGCCTCAATCTTGAGCTCCTTGTCAGGTCCTGCAAGACAAACAAAAGTACAAAAAAATTCCTACTCTACAGATATTAGATAAAACATAGATCCATCTACTATAAACAAACTTATATGGAACGAATACAGGTTGGAAAGAAATAGGCCAAGCATTGATTGTATTAAAGATAAAAACAACAAAGAATACTTACAACCATAGATGTGAGTGCAACAACTTCATCAAGCCCTCCTTGTCCGAAGAAACAATCCACACATAGAATGTTGATGCTCCAAATGACATCTTCTTCATGGGATCATAAGTTAGATGCTTCACAATTCTTTCCATCCCCTTTCACCATGAGAAGGCCTACTTATATAGGCTTGGAGAGGCCCAACCACTTGAGATATCTTTGGGGTAAGTTGAGGATTTTCCTCCTTCAGTTATGGATCTTCCCTAAGATCATGGCTTAACTGAGGATTCGAAACCAACCACCTTCAGATATTGAGGGGATGTTTCTCTCATTCTTCTCAACAAACCAAATTTCTCCCAGAAAAGGTAGCGCTCCTCCAAAAGGGGCATCAGATCATTATAGTGCTACCCAAAAGAAGGACATCAGGCGCCAACGCTCTCGATAGTGGTAGCGCTCCTCAAAAGAGACATTAGAGTGTTATAGCACTCCCCAAAGAAGGACATGGAGTGCTAGTGCTTCCTGACAGTGTATAGGGGAGCGCTCCCCTCTGAAACTTATTTTTAGTGGTTCTTTCAATGGCAAGAAACTTGTACTTCTAGTAGACTGATTCCTCCTCTTCAAAACTAGTCTTTGAGGTGTCGTAAGTGTAGTTGTCATGTTGTTGGAGGCATGACATAGGCAAGAAGGCAGTATGATGTTAGCAACACTTACAACACTTGCAGTCAAGATGCGAAACTTGCGACACTTGTAATGACAACACTTGCGACACTATCGAAGTGAGTAATTTTGAGGTGTAACAATAACCACTCCTCCAGAAAACCCTACCTTCAAAAGGTTGAACAAACAAGTTAAAGAGGCTAGAAATGAAATTTCTAATTTTAAAGGAGAAGGGTTGGTTGAAAGGAAAAAGTTAAGTGACCTTATGGACATGTATCTGGAAACTATTGATAAGTCCAAGTTTGTAGTAAAGAGATTTATGCCCCTCCATAGAAAACTTGAGAATTTATACAGAGAAAAAAAGGGATTTACAAGCTCAGATCAAAAGACTTAAACTGGAGCCAGGGATGATTTTAAGGATGGAAATTTATTTTAAAATGTAGAAACCTTGGTGAATATTTCTAATCCTTCATATGCCAACTATAAATGTTTGGCGATATTTTTGTAAAAATATTCAAATTTCTAAGGATTTTATATAGTTTTTAAAAACATTTGGTGATTTTTAAGGTAAAATAATTTTATTCTATAGAATTTGGGCGAATCATTTTTAAAATAGCGAATCTCGTTTTTGGAAAAACCATGGAAAATTAGCCCATGAGCTAAATTTATCTCCTAAAATCATCCCTGACTGGAGCTACAACCTTTTAGGGAATAACTAGCTCAGAGAATATTGAATATGTTGACCCAAGCTGCCACAAGGAGGAGTTCCAGGCTTAGAAAGTAATGGATGAAATACCTTAAGAAATATTAGTTTTGGAAATGTTTGTTCCTTGCATTTTTGAAAATTTTGAGGAAGTATGATGCCTATGACTGAGTTTTTCACTCATACACCAAAATATGAAATTTCTACAGGAATCCCTATCTCTGAGGAAGGTTTTTTGGGTGTTTTGGGGGTTTACTAGAGTAATTTGGCAGCTACAGGAAAGTTTGCAGTCCCTGGCGCTGTGATTTGGTTTCTACAGTCAAGCATTGCAAACTTCACTGCGAACTGGATGATACAATTAGCGTTGCGAGATGATACAGTTAGCGTTGGATGATATATTGTGAACTCCTATTTTGATGGTTTCAAGAAGATCAACGATTGTCAGATGGCTAGGGGAGCATGGTACAACTTTTTGGAGGTCATTTTAAAGATGGAGGATACCTGGAAAGAAGAGGAATGCGCTCAAAGGACATCTCATCATGCAATATTAAGGTGTTAGGATATTTTGCCGACATTAGCCTTTTTTGTAGCAATTTGTTATTTCCAGTTTGTACATGTGTAATTTCTTCAGTTTTGGATGGGAGAATCCTATATTAGAGGATGGAAATTGCATTGTATGCTATTATTCCCTATCTAGTCTATAAAAGAGGTATTAGAACTCATTGTGTAGGTTCAAATGGTTGATGTAAGAAAATATTTTTGATGATATTAATATAACAGAGCCTACTTTGGTTTGATGTATCAGAATTGATGATTTTTGTTTAATGGAAGTCAGTTTTCTCTCTTGCCATCATGTTTCTCTCTCACTCTAAAATTTTACTGTCATTAAATGATTCAAATGGCGTTTTGTAGCTGTATTGCAATGGAGGTTTCATTGTGATGTTGTTATAAATTTTTTCAGAGTTTTATCTTTGATTTAAGAAGTTCTTGTATCAAAAGTTTTCCCTCTCTTTGTCTACTGGTAAATCCTAATGCTAGTGGTAGGATTGCTACATTTTTATCACTAAATTATCATTTATATCCACATTAATCCTTAAAACCTTGATCAAATTTAGACAAGACCTTTTTTGCAGATGCGTTTTATCTAGAATTTCTTGTGTTTTCACATTGTTGGATTGAGTTTTATCCATTGGACACCACATTTTAAGACTTGCCTCATAAAACTATTGATGGGTACTGAGATTTCACTTTATCAGTCAAAGTGTAACTTTTAGTTCTAACAGAGTCTAAAGACTATTGTAAATGCTACGATGTATTTCAATGTGTTGGAAATCCACGCGATAGGGATGAGCTTCCACTGTTCCCTGTGACTCAAGTTGAGCCCTTCGACAAATGAGAAATAGGTTTTGTTGGACCCATAAATCCTCCTGTGCATTGCACAGGAGAGCACTACATCATTACCACAACTGAATACCTCATGAGGTGGGACAAATTAGTTCTAATCAAATATTGTAGAACAAAGACAATGACATGCTTCATTTTTTAGAATGTCATCTCCAGTTTCATATGTCCAAGGGTGATGATGAGTGACTAGGGGTCACATTTTTTGAATGAAATATTCAAGAACTCACTAAGGAGTTCATGATCCATCATCAAAAGATCACTCTTTATCACCCTCAAGCCAATGGTACGTCAGTGGAATATTTTAATAAAATTTTAGAACATGGCTTAACAAAATTTTTCAATATGTAGTGCAATGATTGGGATAAACACATCCCAAAAATACTATCGGTATTTGGAACAACATGAAAAAGGATAAAAAAACACACACCATTTAGAATTGTCTATGGAAAAGAAACAGTCATGCCACTAGCATGTTTTGTTCCTAGCCTTCAGGTCACCCTAGCCACCTAGATGATCTATGATCAATATCTTGAGCACATGTTAGATGAGATAATGGAACTAGAGGAAGATTGAATGTTGGTGGGTTTTAGTTGAAAGTGGCTGAAAAATAAAGACAAAAGGCATGGAATGACTATAAAATATGCAAAAAACATTCTCCAACATGTCTATTTGGTATTACACAACAACAAATATTTACAGTATCCAAGTAAGATCCACATGCACAAGTTGGGCCTTTCTGACTAGTCTACATCAATGAAGCAGGTGCCACCAAGGTAGCAACCCTACAAGGTCATCCACTCAAGGGACTCATTAATGGTATTAGGTTAAGGTTTACTATGGACCGCAGAGGTCCCCCATCATTTAAACTTATGGTATAAGTTTTGAATATAGGTAGAGTATATTTAGTGTGGGTTGTACAATAGGTATCATTTATCATAGTATGAATAATTTACCTTTTGAGAAAAAAAAAATTCACATCAGTCAAGTAGGTGTATTAGATAGATTGAAAGTTTGATCAGGTTTCCCGATTTCCAAAACAAACTCGTGCTCTAACATAGATACAAGGTTTGGATTCGATCTAATAATTCATGCAGGTTTTTGAAGAGTTTTTTAGGTGATTCAATCCATTGAAAGGGAAAGTAATCCAATCTAGGAAGTTCACACATGCCACGAGTACATATTAAATTATACCAAACCATTCCCCAATAAGCATCTTCAGTGCATTGGATCTGGTATATCGATCTCCACATGACTCAAATTTCTCAACCACTTTCTACTTGATCTCCAAACAAACCCCCCGTCGAATATTTTTTCCTCCCCTTCACCCTTTTCCCCACCCTCTCTCTCTCTCTCTCTATATATATATATATATATATATATATATATATCACTCCTCTAATTCTCTCACTGGAGTAACTATCCATGCCCCATTCCCTACAAACTTCATTTACAAATTCCTTCCTTATTTCATTGGGATTATCCTGCTCCCCTATCATGGTTTGGATTAGCCGATTGTCCATAATTTCTTATTTTTCAGTTCGATGAAGTAGCTCTAGATACTACACTGCAGTTTTCACAAATATTGTCAGTTTGTCACCCCCTATACAGTAGAGGTCCATTCCCCTCCTGTACTAGATAGTATTATCTCAGTACTTGAAAATTTCTTGAACTATGTTTTATATTCATGACTACTCCCCAACCCCCTAGACAAAATATAATTGAGTTGTATCCACGCATGTTCCCCTTTGCTGATAGGATGAGACCATAATAATGGGCTCACTCATGTCCCTCCTCTCAACCATGATCATCAACCCTCCTCCAAAAGTAGTGCGGTCGGGATAAATTCATCCATTTAATCCCTTGGCTATTATCCCTACTCCCACATCTCATCATTGATCCACAACCCTCCAAAATTAGAGCGAATGAGATGTATTTCTCATTTTGGTCACCCCCCAAAAAAAATACAAGAAGAGTATGATGCTCTCTCTTGAGGGAATCTCACTTATATTCAACAACTAGTGCTTGATGAGGAACTTTAAACAAATCCCTCATTCACATCCACAGACACCAACAAAGGTGCTAGTTCGAGCAACTGGCAACAATCACATCTTGTTTTGAAGAATTATCATCTACTCTTAGTCAAACTATCTGCATGGATAATATGCAACTGTTAGCTCGAGGATGAGCCAAATAATAGTGGCGGGGGCCTGTTGGTACCTAAGGTTTTGGGTTCAATTTTATGCACGGACACATTCAAATTTGTTTCCAAGTTTTACACGAAGAATGACCAGAAGTGCATGCCAAACAATTTTTTTTCAGTTGCACACAAAGCTTAAATTATACCAAGTGCACGTTGGTCCAAGTTGTTTTAGTTGCAATGGAAATAAAAAATATTCCCGCTGAAAGAAAATAATGAATCATTGCGAAGTATTCCCGAATGATTACAACCAACAGCATACAAGGATGTGGGACTACCAAAGAATATGTTCTTCGAGAAATTAAGAGTTCCATTGATATAGAAAGTCTACGTGGAACACTGATAGACACCATAAGTGTGAAAGACAGTGTTTTTAGAAAAATGAGTGCATCAAAGTAGAAGGAGACAATGCTACCCTACAGACAAAGCTATAAAAGGATGTAGTAATATCACAAATAGGGTCTATTAGCTAGATATATTTTGAGGAAAAGAGATTCATTGATTCCTTAGTATTAAGCTCACTTTGATCTTGTTGTAACATTGTAATTCTTTTAAATATATTTCTACATCTATTATATGTCCAAGTGTTCAGAAAAGGTGCATTGCCCCATGTGTTGTAACTATTAGGATTTATATAGAAAATATATGAAGTTCTGTGGCTCTCATATATATTCGTTTTGCGCACTGTATACCTTTTATGTGATGGAATGGCTCTAGTAATAAAGATGCGATAGTTCTGACCCAATATATGTTTATCATGTATGAGTTGAATATGTGTGTGTATTTTTTTCTTCTTAGTCCTAATAATTTCTCAGATATGATATCCATCGATGCCAATCCTGATGACCCTTTGTGTTTTTATTCTTCATCCCTATCACAAAACCTTATGGTATTTGTGATCCTCTCTGCATCTCAGGTGATACCATCCTTTGCCTTGGATGGGTATTGATATGTTGGTGCTTTGGGGTTTTTCTTGGACAACGATGGATGAACCCTGGGTATAAAATCCCCATTATTAAGAAGGATGCATGAAAGCATGGATCAAAATTCCCGACAAAACTATTGTCTCTATTGGTCTCAAATTAATATTAGTGGAAGTATGCATTTTCATCCATTCATACAACAAACAAGGAAATTCAACAAAGAAAGTCTCATGCATATTAGTATACAGATAATTTTATTTACATTCCTTCACATTTACTCTCAAACCTTGAGTTTATCACTGGAAAAAATCATGTTCCCTTTCAGTCAACCAATCTTGAATTTCCTCCCAAGATGGGTACCACCTCATTTTTTTCATTCATCATTCAATACAAGAATTTTAGGTCCCATCGACGAAACCATTTATTGGGTTATTTTATGATTGTGTGCGTCCTTCCTAATGTCGATAGGTTAAGAACCAAGGTTCATCCAAACTTGAACAACAAAATCCCCAAAGCATCAACATATCAATATTTAGCCAAGGATGAGTAAATTCACACCTGATGCTATGAGGATCAGAGAGACCATCTAGTCTTATTTCAGGGATGAAGGGATAACCACTCAAATATCCATTAGGTTTGACATTCATATGTTCCATATATGATAACTTACTATTATTAATATGAAAAAGCAATACACACATATATCTAATTTCCACATAAGTAAGACATTATAGATCATAATTGTTGCAACTCTATTATCTTCGTCATTTAATCAAACTCAGGAAGACATTAAGTAGAAGATAATTAACATCAACAAAGTGTCATATAATCTTTATAGAATTCCCCATATTTACAATACATTTCACCATGTGCATCCTTTCGGACCTTAGACATATGATAGAATAAGATTTACAATCACCAACATTACAGTATTAGAATACTATAGAGGATAATAGAAATTTGTTCAATAATAGGCAACAACAACGAACCAATAAATCAACCAAGTGACTAGCGCTATGAATCAAGAAAAACAACAACCTCTTCTTTGTCATCCTTACTTCCTTTTATATCCTTGTTAGCGATGGAGCTCTGTGTCTATCATTTCTGGGTCCAGTATAGAGGGCCCAAGCGGCCGAAGTGAGATTCTGGGTCCAACGACTGGAACCGTCAGTATAACCAATATGGTAGGATGATGGATGATGCATCTGTCAATAACACGAATTATAGATCATACATGAGGAGTGGTGGCTGTAAATAAGACTAAAAACTCTACAAATGTGTACAAATAAAACCCTAATGTAGGGGGCCTACGCTTAGGCATAAAAATTCTTTAAGTACAACCTGTTGATGGGTTCTTTGAGAGGGTAGCCTTCTTGAGAGGCCAATATGTAGGCGCCTTTAGTGAGGCAATGTTGGAAGATGAAGGGTCCATGCCATAATGACTAGAATTTTCCATGTCCAAGACTATCAAGGGAAATATTGTAGGCTAAGACGAGATCACCTTCATTGAATGAGAGAAGGTTGACATGGCGGTCAAAGGTGGATTTGGACCATTTTTTAGCTGCCTCATTGTGTTGTAATGAAGATTGATGATCTTCATCAAGTGACTCTAAGGTCAACAGGTGCTACTCCATTGGAGAAGTGTCAGGTAATAGCTCAATGGAAGTGCGTAATGTGGGTATTTCGCACTCAATAGGTAGGGTGGATTCGATCCCATGGACGAGGTTTAACAATGTAAAACATGTGGTAGTTTTGAGTACTGTGCGATAAGCCCATAAAGCGGAAAAAAACATATGATGTTAGTTGGTCTTATGTTTGTTGACAGTAAATTGTAGCATGGATTTGAGGACTTTGTTGACAACCTTGACCTGTCCACTGGACTAAGGGTAGTATGTGGAGAAAAACTCATGGGCGAAGCCTAAATTTGAGGTTATTTCTGCAAACATCTCATTATCAAAGTGTTTACCATGATTGGAGACTAACTATAGTGGGACTTCGAACCGGGAAATGACGTGTTTGAAGAAAAAGCACGTTGTTGTGTTAGTGGTGTTGTTTAATGTGGGCATGGCTTCGACCCACTTGGTAAAGTAATATACTACCATGAAAATTTAATTGTGTCCATTACTGGATGGAGGGTGGAAAGTCATGAAGTCTATGCCCCATTTATAGAAGGGATCCGTTGTGATCACTGGATGTAGAAGAGATGGTGGCACTTGTTCTTTGTTTGCATAAATCTAGCATTTGTCACATCATTTGACAATGTGGATGCAGTCATGAAACAAAGTGGGCTACAAGTACCCTGTTCGAATGATTTTTTGTGTGGTGGACATACCCATGAGGTGACCACCGCAAGTGCCATTGTGGAAATCGTTCAAGACTCTATTGGCTTTGTCGATGGTAAGACACCACCAAAGAATGGTATCGACCCCGCGTCGATAGAGAATATCTTCAATTAGGAGGTAGTGGGGGGCTTGATGGCGAATGCATCGATGATCATCGTGAGAGAGATGAGACCCAAACTTCTATGTACAAAGGTAGATGAGAAGGTTTCCATACCAGGGGTCATCAGAGGGGATGAAGAAGAGGTGTTCATTGGGGAAATCGTCATTGATGGGGGAAGTTGTAGCGTTAGAGGGAAAAGACGTAATGAGTTTGGCAAGGACAAGAGATTTCTTTCTTCTGGGAGTAGAGAAATATAGATCATATTCCTGGAGGATAATGATCCATCAAGAAAATTTTCCATTAATCTGTTGTCGACTCAACAAGTACTTCATAGGGTTGAAATCTTCTATGACCTTGGTAGTTCAAAGAAGAATGTAATGCCATATTTTTTGGACTGCAAGGACAACTGCTAATGCAAGTTTATGATAATGATTATACTTCAAGAGTGGCCCTGAAAGGTTTTTACTAATGTACTAAATGACATGTTCATGCCCATCATCCCCTAACTATATGAGGAATCCTGCTATTGAGACAACTTAGGATGACAAGTAGAGGATGCCATCACGATCATAGTCTAGGGGACTAATCAAAGGGTCATTTGATAAGGAGGATTTTAAATCATCAAAATTTCTTTGAGCATGGTCATCCCATCAAAATGGGACATCATGACGCAGTAAGAAGAGAAAACCATGTGCGTGAGTGGCATAGTCTGGGAGAAAGCAACATAAATAGTTGGCTTTTCCATGTAGGCTTTGCAGTTGGCGTAAATTCCTCAGTGGTGGAATTTTTGTGATATCTTGGACCTTGAGGGGATCCATAGTGGTTCGACGTTGGGATATGATGAACCCGAGGAGGCACCCGATAGTGATGCAAAATACACACTTGAGGGGGTTCAAGAGGATATTGAACTGGCGACATCGTTGGAAAATGATTCTTAAGTCGTCTAGATGTTGGGTTCACTTTTTGGACTGAGTAGTGAGGTCATCCAAATAAGAAATGATGATGCAAAAAATATCATGAAAAACATATGTCATGGATCATTGAAACATAGCACTGACGTTTTTGAGTCTAAAAGGCAAGACAGGATAAGAAAAGGTACGCCAAGGGGTAGTAAAAGCAGTTTTATAGTGATCTACTAGATGGATTTGGATTTGATTCTAGCTGAATAATCCATCCATAAAGGACAGTGCCTCATGGCCAACATAGTTGTCAATGATTTGGTCGAAGAAATGGGTTGTAAAGTTGTCTTTGGAATAAGTGTGGTTGATATTGTGAAAGTATGTGCAGATGCGAATAGTTCCCTATTTTTTGTTAACGAGGATGGGGTTCAAGACCCATGAAGTGTACGCAATGGGGTAAATGAACTCGAGAGCACATAGCTTGTAAATTTTATCTTTGATAGCCACAAATTTGGATGGGTGAAGGGGGCATTGCTTTTGACTAATAGGGGCGACATCTGGCCAAGTGTTGATTCGATGTTTGACTATAAACGGATTGAGGCCGAGCATCTCCTTATATGACTAGGAAAAAATATCCTGACATTCCCAAAAGAGAGATTTGTAAGCAATGAGTTCTTCAGGGGATCATGCGACACCAATGGTGATTTATTCTATGATTCTTGGTTTAATGGAAATGTCAATTTTGACGGTGGGGGATATATTGGTCATGTTTCCTTAGTCAAAAGCATCTGGGGCAGGGATAGGGTTGTTGAACCAGTCTATATGCCCTGAAGGAATAAAATCCTTAGTTTTTATTGCACACATGGAGGCTTGGATAGGGGGGTGAAAGGCCTCCTGTGAAAGAAAAAGTGCTCGATTATGGAGCACATTCCATGGGAAATCGGGGGTAGCGAGTTCCTCCAGGATATCTTTGTCATAGTGAAAAATGAGAGAATACAAGGGATCCAAGGAGGTGACAGGGGGAACTATCAATGGGTAAGTGTTATTGACCTCAAGTGGTGAGGACACAAACATGATATCATGTAGAGGGTGTGAGGGATCACTGGAAATAAAGTAAACGTCTCGATATTGTGGATGATACCTCGTTCGCTCAGGGATTGACGAAAAAATATATCGAATATCAGTAATGTGAGCCTCAGTAGGGAGTGGATGAGAGGGCTCTGGCTGAAATGTTTGGCGTACTGCAGCTAACGTTTGGAGAAATTGATTTAGAGCTAGGAAACGATGAGTGTAATGGCCATATTTTGAACAGATGGCATAAGCAAACATGGTACGTAATGCTTTATTGCGTGTGGTTGAGGACTCCATAGTAGAAGTGGATGTACTTGGTGGAGTGGCGAGCAATGTGATTTATCCAGGGATCTAGATGAGATTGTGTAACTCGAGAAGAGTAGGACATCTGTTAGTGGGGTGTCCTTCTCTTTCGCATAGTGTGCAAGGAGGTTGAGCTCGAGGAGGAAGTGGAGTTGTGGGATT
>JASDQU010100307.1:144794-157205 GCA_032191745.1 Picea mariana | reverse complement strand
GAGAGAAGACAGTTTCAGGGACACCACAAGAAAATGGTGTGTCAAAAAGGATGAACAGGGAAATAATGGAGTGTGCAAGGAGTATGAGATTGCATGCAGGGTTGCCCATATATTTTTGGGCAGATTTTGTAGATATTTTTGTTTACTTGATAAACAAAGGACCTTCAATTTCTTTTGATGGTGGCATTCTAGAGGAGGAATGGATGGGTAAAAAGGAAAACTATTCATTTTTGGAGACTTTCGCTTGTGAATCATTTGTCTATATTGATAAAGAAAATAGAACAAAGCTTGAAGAAAAATCCAAGAAGTGTACCTTTACTGGATATAGTGATAATGATTTTTGTTATCGCTTATGGGATTATGAAAATCAAAAAATCATTAGGAGTATAGATGTTATATTTAGTGAGAAGGTCATGTACAAAGATCAGTTGTAGGGAAAGAAACAGGAAAAATAAAAACTAGAATACACAATGGTTGATGAGATCACTGAAAATGAAATTCCAAAGGTACCAGAAAATCAAAATGTACAAAAGCAGGAGAAACAAGTACCTCAAACTCCTGCAAGTGTTTTTAGAATATCTACCAGGTTAAGTAGACCCCCTGAACGATACTCTCCTTCATTGTATTATTCACTGTTGATTGATTCTGGTGAACCAGAATGTTATGAAGAGGTAATGTAGGTAGACACTAAAAATAAGTGGGGGCAAGGAATGAATGAGGAAATGGATTCCCTTGTAAATAACCAGACTTGGGACTTGGTTCAGTTTCTTGCAGGAAAAAGAGCATTGCACAATAAATGGGTTTACAAATTGAAGGAAGAATATGGAGGGAAAAAACAATACAAGGCTAGATTTGTTGTAAAGGGGATTGGACAAATGAAAGGTAAATATTTTGATGAAATATTTTCTCCTGTTATTAAGATGACTTCAATTAGGACTATTTTAAATCTTGTGGAAGTAGAAGATTTACATCTTGAACAATTAGATGTAAAAAAAACTTTTCTCCATGGGGATTTGGAGGAAGAGGTTTATATGCAGAATCCATAAGGGTATGAAGTCAAAGGGAAGGAAAATTTGGTATGCAGGTTGAAGAAGATATTGTATGGCCTAAAGAAATATCCAAGGTAGTGGTATTTGAAGTTTGATAGGTTTATGATAGAAAAAGGTTATAGTAGATGTCATTTTGATCATTGTGTTTATTTTAAAAGGCTAGAAAATGGAAGTTGTATTATCTTTCTATTGTATTTAGAAGACATGCTTGTTCCAGGTTCTAATATGCATGATATAAATGGGCCCAGTAATAAATTGGATAATTCATTTTCAATGAAGGATTTGGGTGCTGCAAAGAAAATCCTTGGTATGAGAATAACAAGAGACATGAAAAATCACAAATTGAAATTGTCTCAGGGTGAGTACATAGAGAAGGTATTGGAGAGGTTTAGAATGTAGAATGCAAAACCAGTTAGTACACCTTTTGCCAACTGTTTAAAATCAACCAAGGAAATGTGTCCCAAGACATGGGAGGATATAGAATACATGTCGAGGGTCCCTTATTCATCAACATTTGGCATCTTGGTGTATGAGATGGTTTGCACAAGACCAAATATTTCACATGCAATGGGATTTGTGAGTAGGTATATGAACAATCCAGGTAAAGAACATTGGGAGGCAGTAGAGTGGATTCTCATGAATTTGAGAGGTACTGCTACTCATGCATTATGTTTTTTATGTTCAGACATTATTCTACAGGGATATGTTGATTCAAATATGGAAGGTGATAAATATAGTAGGAGGAGAACCATAGGGTATGTTTTTACTATAGGTGGAAAAACAATAATTTGGATTTCAAAACTGCAAAAGGTTGTTGCACTTTCAACAACAAAAGCAGAGTATGTTGCTGCTACAAAGGATAGTAAAGAAGTGATTTGGTTACAAAGGTTTACGAATGAATTGGGAAAGAAACAAGAGAATAATAGGTTGTACTGTGATAGTGAGAGTACAATTCATCTTGCAATGAAATCTTCTTTCCATTAAAAAACTAAGCATATACAACTCAAGTACCATTTTCATACGATCCATCTTGGAAGATGGACATTTGAACTTGGAAAATATACATACTAGCCAAAATCCTGCAGGCATGTTAAAAAACAGAGTAATCATGGAGAAACTGAGTTCCTTATCAGTTTCAATTGGCCTTCAAGCATGAAGGTAAAGATGAGAAATTTTGCAGGTCCAAGGTGGACTATAGTCTAGTAGGTACAATGACAATAAAGTTGTTGTGATTGACTTCCAAGTGGGATATTGTTGGTTGCAGAGAATGATTATCTTCCTGATTCAGAGATTTGTTTCATTCATTCTTGGATCCCATTCCATAATGGGGGAGTGTGTGGGGGATTCCCCCCCCCCACAAATGTGGCAAGGGGGTACAGGGGGGGTGGAGAAAATTTTCGTAGCCCACCCCTGGTGGGGGATTCGGGGGTAGTTTCCCCAAAGTGAAATATTGGGAAAATTTCCTTATAAAATATTGTAATTTCGTATTCAATTTGGACCATTCATTATAAACATATCTGATAGTAGAAGCCATTTTTAGGGTTTTTTCCCTAGAAGGAAACCCTCCTTTATGAGGGAATTGTATTATGGTTGTGTATTATCATGAATATTGTATTTTGAGAGAGGAGACTGTGAGAGAAAGAAGAGGAAGTTACAACATGTGTGTTGTAGGTTGTATCCATTCATTTTGCTGGATAATAAAAAGGAAGGACTTGGAAATTTCTCTGGTGGATGTAGACCACACTAGGTGAACCATGTATATTTGTGTCTCTATTGTATTGTGTATCTTATGTGTTTTAATTCCACATTTGTTTTATTTTATTTCTCCGGGATCCTATTTTTCTAATAGGTTGATGCAAGAGACATCACTATGAACCAACTCCAGTAGGTTCTCTGCTCACCACACTTTTCCAGAGTTGAATGTTACCTCATGAAGATGATTCCAAAGAACAAAACCCTTACATAATCCTTTAGGGGAAACACCTTAGGTAAAACAAAAATCATGTTCCGAGTTGTCAGCTCTTGTAGACTTTATAAATTCAGGTGTCTGAGTCGCTCATGCCAAATTCAAATTCTCTCATCAATGTCAGCAATAAGTGAAATAAAATTTGTGTCAGGTCGATTCATGTCACAAAATTTATACAAATTGTTTGTTGCATTGATAATGTTGTCAATGAAAATCGACTTTCCTTTCTTCAAATCATGAACATAGAACCGATCTGGCCAAAATTTGACAATATTACCTATCTGTGTTAATTGAGAAATAGACAACAGATTGGCACTGAGGTTTGGAACATGGAATATTGTAACATCCCGCTCTTGTGAGCACTGAGCAAACTTATTCTTTGAGGACAATTTCTTGTAAGTGATCTGGATTATTATACTATTGGACATTTGATTATGATTATGAGGCATTATGGATATGGTGATATGTTATTTGTGTGTCTACATAGACAGGTGCTATTGACTGGGTTCTCTTGAGTGTGCAGGAATTTGGACCTCGAGGATGCAGTGCCATCGATGAAACCCCTTGGACTCTGGATTGAGTCAAGGAGTGGACTATTGGGGTTTGATTGTTGTTGATATGATATATGTACATCTGATTAGATGTTATGATGACTGATTCTTATTGCTGACATGATTTGTTGATGATGCAGGATGATGATAGCTTGTCGACCAGACTCACATGTGGAGTAGAGGGGTCACACATGACAACCAGAGACTTTGAGGGAGAGTTGTGGATAACAACTCTGCCACAACCTACTAGCACTCTCTTCGTGGCTCGAACTATAGGTTAATGATTACCTAGTTCGAGAATACCCATGATGTTGTGAGTGCAGACTGTGACAATTGCTCACGATGATTCTAAGAGGGGCACAATAAGGTAGGGGCCTTATTCCTTAGAGGCCCTTTGTCTTCCACAAGATCACCTGGAAAATTATTGACTCCAGGTTTTTTTTATATCTACCAAGTCAGTCAAGAGGCGATTGGCACCCTTGGAGACGTAGTGTGTCTTAAAGGGAACGTCGCACAAGGAAAACAAAAAGAGGCGAGTGGCACCCTTGGAGCACATAGTGCGTCCTGAAGGGCACGTCATGCTAGGAAAACAGAAAGTGGCGAGTGGCACCCTTGGAGCATGTAGTGCGTCATGAAGGGCACGCCACATTTGATATGGGTAAGTGATTAAACCTAGACAACCTTAGAACAAATGAGGTGTCAGGTAAGATTTAAAAACAATTTCCCTAATAAAAATGTCGCCCATCCTAGGAAATTAAAATCTAGGTCTAAGTGACACTTTTGGTCAAAAATAATAATCATAATTAAACATGTGACGAGAAGGGGGTGAGAAATTTAGTTAATTTATTAAAATCAATTTTATTGGGGGGGATTAAAATTTTAAAAGGGAATTGATCGTTTGTGTTTTTCCTACATATGCTAATTAAAATTTATTAATTAAAAAGAAAAAGGGGTAAAAGGTGATTTTTCTACACTTGCTAATTTGGGTTTAAGTTAAAAAAGGAAAAGAGGGAAACTTTAAATGAATAGGAAACTAAAGGAAAAAGGGAGAAACATAAAGAAAAAGGGAAATATAAGGAAAACGATGAATCTCTGATATAGTAAGGAATCTTTCCTTTAAGAACTTTCTAATTAGGAACTCAACTAGGAATTTAGTAAAGGTGTAAGTCATTTAAAATGTGTAAGGGAATATTGGGACACCAAGGAACGTTTTTAGGAATTGTTTTTGGTGGGTGAGGGAAATAGGAATAATTAAATAATTAATGAAAATTAATTTTTGATGCAACTAGGGGGATGGGTGACATGTGTGTACGGGGGAGGTTTTTCTGAATTAAATTAATGAAAATTAAATTAAATGGGAATTTGGGAAAGAAATCACTTAGAAACTCTATAAAAGGGATGGAGGAGGAGGACCATGGATCTCATCTTTTATGTGTAATGTTATGCTGTGGAATTTTTGTCTTGACTGACTTATCTTGTGGGAGTTTGGATACCCAGCTTAGGTAACAAGTGGTAGCTTGATCTTGCGAGGCGAGCTGGGTGCTAGCTGTTCTTGGTTTAGTGTGTGTGGCCACTTTGCAGCTCAGAGGGATTAGGGGGGAGAAGAGTACCCCTAACGTTGGCTGGGAGGTATCGGTGAAGTCACATCGGTCGACAAGAGGGATTTGGATGGAGTGCACGTGGGATAACGACTCAGAGCTATCACCTAGGGCTACGATACACATGCGTTTATTTTGAATGGTATACTAATATTGTTCTTTCTCTTTCATTACTATACTTCTATTGTTTAAATAAATGTGTTTTACTCAATGTTTTTTATCGAGAACTTAAAGTCATCATATCCTTACACTCGCTGCTTTTGAGTTGATTTCCTTGGAAACCCAATCTCTGATTGCTATGACTATTTTGTTTTGTTTATTGATTACTATGAAGATATTGTTATTTATCTTTCGTCCTTATCCCTAGATCATCATTCCATGCCTGATCAGTCAGCCAGGAGCCGAATTGACGGTCGTCTCTTCCGTGTAAATAGACCTATAGATTCTAATGCCCTTCTTTTATGTGCGTGGATGATGAGAAAAGGATAAATTTTTCCCAACCATATACCTCACTTCTCTTTGCATTGATTGATTCATGGATGAACGATTGTTCTTGCGCTTTCTTGTGATTTATTTCTTCTGTGTTTTGGATGGTAAAACTCTGCATTTTGATTGATGATTCCCCACGCCTTGATCATTAAATCTCAATGTTTTAATATGTTAATGTCTACACTTATTTATGTTGTGTCTACGAATTTACTGTGTTGGCGATTGAATATTTGTTGACAACGAATTGAATGTTTATTGAGGACTACATTTTAAAAATTGTCGAATGAGAATTGAATATATATTAAGGATGGCACTTTATATGAAATGTATGCCTGTGTTTTTACACTTTACCCACAACTATTTTCTTTACCTTGAATGTCTGTGTTTTTACACTTGAACCACAACAATTTTCTTTACTTGAATGCCTGCGTGTTTACTGTGTAAATGGAAATGATTTTGCTATGCATTGGTGGTATTCCACTGTGTAAGTGGGGAGGCGTATTACTGTGTAAATGGAAATGATTTTGCTGTGCATTGGTAATATTTCCACTGTGCAAGTGGGGAGGCATATTTACTGTGTAAATGGCAGCAATTTCACCTTTTCTTTTTACCCAATGATCCCATATTTTAACCCAACAATTATATACTTAACTCAATGGTTTGTTTATACATAAATTTTATATACAGTGATCTTAACTTTGCAGTGATTTTGTTTGTGTGAATGCGTTTAGATAGACAACGGTTTCATTGATGGTAATCGCATAAACATAAATTTTAATGTGGCAGCATTGAATTTGTATCCTACATTAATTCTGCTATATTATATTGTGACACCGATATCATTATTTGGCTTGATGATTTAATGAATTAAATGAAAACCACATCCGTGATTCAACTCCGCGATTCACATTTTCATTACATGACAACATTATCCTTTTAACACTCGGCATTTTACATGTATAGGGATAACATTTAATATAGAGATTTATATATCTTTTAATACATATGGGTGAACGATTTTATCATTACAATTTCATTGACTATGAATTACACATCTTTGACTGCGATTTAATATGATATATCAAGGACACCGATTTTATCATTGCAATTACATTGACTTCGATATACTTACTGTTTTCTGCAATTTACATGCTAATGGTTGTGTGGTTAATAGGTGAAGGAATGCATTACCATTTTAGATATCATTATTAGAGGTGCTAGGCAGTAATATCATTATTAATAACGTACTGATATCAATGCTAGTTAGCAATTTTATACACTTAGTTTATACATTGAATGGACCAAAATTAACATCTGTACAATGAAATTATACTATAGATTTATTGAAGGGACAATGAATTGATTGGGCACTTAATTTATACATGCCCTAGAACTGAAAAATTAGTTAGTGGATTACCACTGTGCCTTTTTAAGGGTAGAGAATCTGTTGGGTTGCTAAACTAGTTAAAACCCTATGTTTTTGTCTAAATTAGGACTGTGTGACTGCGTTTTAATTTTACAGACAACAATATATTTCTAGATAACATTATCACTGTATTTGTATAGGAAAAAATTACCTCTATGTGGGGAAGACATCGATATCTGCCTTAGATCAAGGTCAATGATAAATTTAGAGGCAACCATTTTAAATGTAATGATGACTGCGATTTAAATGTTTACTGACAATGATTTATACTTTAAACTACAACATTGTCTTATAATAATTCTGCTATATAATATATTAATAGGTACAAAAACATGTAATAATAGACAATAGTCAGGATTGTTGACAACGATGTTGTAAAGGATACAGTCACCTGTATTACTAGATAACGACTAACATTGTTGAAAGTAAATATTTATCCGCTTTTTGGTATATTGTGAGCAACGATATATTGTCTAGCGGTATATTTGTTTACAACGATATAATTGTATAGTTGTATGTTGTATAGCAATGTAATTGTATATTTGTATAGCCATGTAATTCTTAGGAAACAATATGTCATTGGTGTTGTCAATGATTATAATTAACTGAGTAATAATTATCCATGAATACAGTAATACATACCACAATTACATTAATATCAATATATGGATTGTATAGATAGCGACTTTAAATGCATTCCATAGATAGAAAATTCATTATATTGTTTCCATTTAAAGGATATAATATTCAAGTTTAAAAGATAAGTTTCCTATTGTTTAAAATACATGTTTCATAACTGTTTCAGTTTAACCAATAGCGAATTCCTCCTTAGGAAAATACTTATCTGATATTGGAATTGGTAAATAGTTACAATGTAATAATTGTTGATATTAGTTATTTGATGTGTACAGATTGATGTATGTTGCGATCGAATTGTTGCGTAAGTAATTTAAGGGTTGCATGAATGTCAGTCATCATTTTCCCTTGCATACCATTGACTTGTTGATTGGGTGCTTGTGTCAGTCGCCATGTGTTTGAAAGTTAATTCGGTCTCCTAGCACGTTGAAGTTTTTTGGAGTCCTTTGTCTAGATAGGTAATGTTGTGCCAGGACTATCCTCACGCCTACCTCCTGGTGACGACATGATTCTTGATGAGGGGATAATTGTGTGCCCTAATGGATAGAGGTGAATGATAACTTGGCTAGAGTCTGTACTTCCCTTTGTGGGCGTTTGTTTGTTGTAGTTGTTGTTGGTGTTTGGGTTGGAACGTCTTCATGCGTTTAGGTTTTTGCGCTGTAGAGGTTTCTAGTTACTGGTTGTCAAAACCTTTGTGTCAAGTTGGTTGACATTTTCCTTTGTCTTGTAGGCACTTTCCTGCTTTTGTTGGATAGGTAGTTGTTTATATCTGTCTTGGATTGTTGCATGTTTCATCCAGTTTCCTGATGTGCTAGTGTCTGAGTCATTGTTTTCTCTTGACTGAAATGCGTGCGTGGTGTTAGTCTTCAAGTGGTGTTGTTTAACTGTTGTCGATGTTGTCTTCATACAAAAAAAAAAAAAAAAATTCACTTGCTTGCGTCGCTTGTAGTCATAACGAATGGGGTTGTTACACATATGTCGACAATATTTCCATATCGATAGGCAACATCCCCCTAACCAACAACATCCAAAGAAAAATCATCATCAACATAGATTTTCCTCACCATAGATTCATCCAACCATGTTAACAAGGAGACATCATTAGCCATGCGATGAGTGCACCCAAAGTCATTTACCCATTCATTCTATGCAAAATGAGACAACAAGGCCTAAGAGCTTCCAACTTGGAAGGAAAAATTATCAGCGGGTTGGTATACAATGGACATGTCTCCTTCAAGGAATTTAACCTTCTCCTCTAAATCATCTCACTTCTTATAGCATACTTTAACCGCATGTCCAGTATTTCCATAGTACTGACATGTGTTCTTGTTTTGAGTCCGATGAGGTGCACTTATCATCCCTTTATGTTTCTGTTCACGATATGTAGGTTTATGTGTAGAAGAATCAAACCATACTCTATCATTGGGATCCATATTTCTCTTTCCCTTAAGCAAGTGGGATTGGGTTTTACCACCAATATTTCCTTCTTCAAAGAGTTTATGTTGATCAATGATCAAAAGACCACATAAAGCCTTGAAGGTGTAATTCTTACTATATTCCTTTCGTGCTTTCTAGTTGGTGTAGAAATTTGACACGAACACATCGAATGGTGTTCTCAAGTTCATTAGGACCAAATCAGTGCATTTTCCATCTTTCTTATGATATTTATTTCCAAATTCTCCCAATTTCAACTTGATTTCTTTGACACTCCCCAAATATTCCTCCATTCTATCAAAAGAAGGAGGAACGAGAGAGATCAACTCTTTCTCCAACTGCATGATGTGGCTCTTATCGACTCGATTGAACAACAACTTCAACTTATTCCATACTTGATGAGGTAAGTTGAATGTACTGAGGAGAAATTGAATCTCTCATGATATGTAGGTCATGATGACCCCTACAGCCTCATCCTTCTTTCCATCAACAACAAACTTTCCTTTTCATCTCTTAGATTTGGAATTGAAACCTTGATATATTCCACAATCCTTTTATCTTAAGTAGGGTTTCCATATTTGGTTCCCATATTGAATAATTTAATCCATTTAGAATAACATGTTCAATCATTAAATCCATCTTCAACATCTTGAAAAAAACTAGCCTGTTTCAATAAGTTCCAAAGAACGAACCACTCACCAAGAGTCAATCACACAACATATCCAACTGAGCAAGGTTTTCATATAAAAATTCGAGGTTTCAAACAATCGACTCTAATACCATTTTTGGGAATAGGGTGGAACACAACTTGAAATAGAAAACATAACACTATAGATAGTAGAATAGGAACGAAAAATTCAAAGACATAGGTGGTGTCTAAAGACACCATTACAACACTTAAGAAGAGAACACTATGATCAAAACATCACAATGCATATTTCACATGTTGATTTGCATGATTTGTTGCACAATATATATTGCATGATGATAATGACCTAAAGGGTCTACTATTTATAGTCTCAACATATAACCATCTGTCATAGAATCTAGAAGATCTTGTCCACATGTAACTATTGATTATTAAGGTTGACTCTACCAAATCCATGTTGCTAAGTAGTCTTGACAAGGATAATCGACCCAAACGCCTATCCATCCAACTCGTAGTAGATTGTAGGGATGTTCGATCCACCACCCAAATATCTCTCATTGTTTTTCATATGTCTAACCAAAAGGCACGTCGACTACTCAACCAACTAGTGTAGTTTGCTGGTTCATTTCTCGATCAACTGTATCCATATGTAGGTTGACCTCTTGACCGAAGGAACCTAGGATATTTATGATGAACCATCAATGATTGATGTTCCAAAAATGGATTCATATTCGCAACTCGAGGGTGACTTGTTGTTGAGAGTGCATGAGCAATATAGTCTATGAATGGGAGGAACTTCTGAGGTCTATAGTGAGTCACTGAATTTTATTAAAAGATAAGTGTATTTTATGTGTTTATAATGATTTATGTGTGGATAATTTCATTAACTTTGACTGTTAAGATTTATGTGGTGATTGTTTGCATAATTTATTGGATAATCTACAAAAAATCATAAACACTTTGTTAACTTTATTGTGGTATTTTTGTATATATTTATGCATGAATTTTATGCTATTGGAACTGTATATTCATTACATATGAAAACAATGATAATTAATAAATGGTATCAAAGGAATTTTTTTTGTGGCATGGCTTAGATTGAAGGTTGGGGTTGTTACAACTACAGATCCATGTGCTACAAATATTAAAAGTCATGAAGTAATTCCACAAGAAAAAAAGGAGAATTGGACTTAGCAATAAAGTGAAGACAAAGTGATATGGAAGAAACAAATTCCATGGAAGCATATATTTTTGCACAATAAGCTTTCAAGAAAACTTATGTTCTGTACTATCACAAAACCATGGTATGCCAATTCAGTTTCTCTCTCCTCAACTTAAATGTTGTTAGAAAGAAGTGCATGTTAAAGTAAATATGTTTTCCATCATTCATTTGGTTGAAACAAATTATTAATCGTATGCAACACCTTCTATGGAACACTTTATCCTCCATAAAGGAATTTGTAACTTCTTTATCAACCCACTCATAATACACACAATAAAGTATCTCAACCTGCTTACAATGCCTATTTTCCTAGATATCCTACTTATTTCATAAAAATAAATAAATAAATCTAGTTGTGGAAACATCTTTTAGGTGCCATTTGACATTGAAATACTAGAAACCTTGTTTATTGGATGACATTCCTTTGATATTACACACACATACACACATGCAAATATATATCCTAAAAAAGGATTGAGAGAATCATTCCAAGATCACCATAGTTTTGATGACTAAGGAGGTTAGGAAGGTTTGTATTGTGGAAAATATTGTTAAGTTGAGATCTAATATGGGTATAGGTAGAGAAATATAAGAGGAATTATTTTTCATATTCTACCCTCTTAGTGTCACAAAGATGATAGTTTATTTAATTCCATAATATTTTGGGAATTGTCTAACACCCCGTTTCACTATGTAGCTCATGAGAGTTTCTTCTTAGTTTAGCATTGCTGATTTTATTCTTTGCGCTTCTCAAAACCGTGAGGTACTTTTGATATTCTAAATTAGGGTAGACCACCTCCTTGTAGTATCTTAATTTCCTTTTATCCACTAGTTCTTTATCACACCACATATTCTCCTTAAATTTAGAAGTGGTAATATTTGTAATACTATTGGTATTATGCACGATGTCTTTTTCTTGTATTTCCCAATGATTTAGCCAAGATTTGGCATCTCTATGCCATCCCCATTTGAGCCGCTAGTGGTTTTGGCTGTGTTTGAAGCAATTTTTTGGAGCCTCTTATCATCCATGTTGTTTATCTTGTTCTTTTAAGTTAGGTATCTAATCATAAAAAATATCTCAATGGGGAAATTATTACTTCTATGAGGAGGATATGATAGGGTTTATTTCCCTTAAATTTGAGACTATAAGTTATAAAATTCTTTTGGATCTATTCTATCTTTATCCGGGAGTATCTAGATATATTGAAACCCCAAACTTAACATCCATATAAGATAACTGAAGCAATGAGAGTGTAAAAGAGGAGTTTTTTATTTTATTCCAAAGCTAAAGTTCCATCGATTTAATTTTTTTTTCAAGCCCATAATAAGATTTCCACCCTCCATTTATCATTTATATATATATATATATATATATATATATATATATATAT
>JASDQU010100307.1:133660-144612 GCA_032191745.1 Picea mariana | reverse complement strand
GGTATGAGAATAACAAGAGACATGAAAAATCACAAATTGAAATTGTCTCAGGGTGAGTACATAGAGAAGGTATTGGAGAGGTTTAGAATGTAGAATGCAAAACCAGTTAGTACACATTTTGCCAACCATTTAAAATCAACCAAGGAAATGTTTCCCAAGACATGGGAGGATATAGAATACATGTCCAGGGTCCCTTATTCCTCAACATTTGGCATCTGGGTGTATGCAATGGTTTGCACAAGACCAGATATTGCACATGCAATGGGAGTTGTGAGTAGGTATATGAACAATCCAGGTAAAGAACATTGGGAGGTAGTAGAGTGGATTCTCATGAATTTGAGAGGTACTGCTACTCATGCATTATGTTTTGTATGTTCAGACATTATTCTACACGGATATGTTGATTCAAATATGGAAGGTGATAAATATAGTAGGAGGAGAACCATAGGGTATGTTTTTACTGTAGGTGGAAAAATGATAAGTTGGATTTCAAAACTGCAAAAGGTTGTTGGACTTTCAACAACAAAAGCAGAGTATGTTGTTGCTACAAAGGCTAGTAAAGAAATGATTTGGTTACAAAGGTTTACGAACGAATTGGGAAAGAAGCAAGAGAATAACAGGTTGTACCATGATAGTGAGAGTACAATTCATCTTGCAATGAAATCCGCTTTCCATTAAAAAACTAAGCATATACAACTCAAGTACCATTTCATACGATCCATCTTGGAAGATGGACATTTGAACTTGGAAAATATACATACTAGCCAAAATCCTGCAGGAATGTTAACAAACAGAGTAATCATGGAGAAACTGAGTTCCTTATCAGTTTCAATTGGCCTTCAAGCATGAAGGTGAAGATGAGAAATTTTGTAGGTCCAAGGTGGACTATAGTCTAGTAGGTACAACAACAATAGAGTTGTTGTGATTGACTTCCAAGTGGGATATTGTTGGTTGCGGAGCATAATTATCTTCCTGATTCAAAGATTTGTTTCATTCATTCTTGGACCCCATTCCATAATGGGGGAGTGTGTGGGGGATTCCCCCCCCACAAATGTGGCAAGGGGGTACAAGGGGGGTGGAGAAAATTTTCATATACCACCCCTAGTGGGGGATTCAGGGGTAGTGTCTCGAAAGCTAAATATTGGGAAAAATTTCCTTATAAAATATTGTAATTTCGTATTCAATTTGGACCGTTCATTATAAGCATATTTGATAGTAGAAACCATTTTTAGGGTTTTTTTTCCTAGAAGGAAACCCTCCTTTATGAGGGAATTGTATTATGGCTGTGTATTATCATGAATATTGTATTCTGAGAGAGGAGACTGTGAGAGAAAGAAGAGGAAGTTACAACATGTGTGTTGTAGGTTGTATCCCTTCATTTTGTTGGATAATAAAAAGGAAGGACTTGGAAATTTCTCTGGTGGATGTAGACCACACTAGGTGAACCATGTATATTTGTGTCTCTATTGTATTGTGTATCTTATGTGTTTTAATTCCACATTTGTTTTATTTTATTGCTCTGGGATCCTATTTTTCTAATAGGTTGATGCAAGAGACATCACTATGAACCAACTCCAGTAGGTTCTCTGCTCACCACACTTTTCCAGAGTTGAATGGTACCTCATGAAGATGATTCCAAAGAACAAAACCCTTACATAATCCTTTAGGGGAAACACCTTAGGTAAAACAATAATCATGTTTCGAGTTGTCAGCTCTTGTAGACTTTAGAAATTCAGGTGTCTGAGTCGCTCATGCCAAATTCAAATTCTCTCATCAATGTCAACAATAAGTGAAATAAAATTTGTGTCAGGTCGATTCATGTCACAAAATTTATACAAATTGTTTGTCGCATTGATAATGTTGTCAATGAAAATCAACTTTCCTTTCTTCAAATCATGAACATAGAACCGATCTGGCCAAAATTTGACAATATTAACTATCTGTGTTAATTGAGAAATAGACGACAGATTGGCACTGAGGTTTGGAACATGGAATATTGTAACATCCCGCTCTTGTGCGCACTAAGCGAACTTATTCTTTGAGGACACTTGCTTGTAAGTGATCTGGATTATTATACTATTGGACATTTGATTATGATTATGAGGCATTATGGATATGATGATATGTTATTTGTGTGTCTACATAGACAGGTGCTATTGACTGGGTTCTCTTGAGTGTGCAGGAATTTGGACCTCAAGGATGCAGTGCCATCGATGAAACCCCTTGGACTCTGGATTGAGTCAAGGAGTGGACTATTGGGGTTTGATTGTTGTTGATATGATATATGTACATCTGATTAGATGTTATGATGACTGATTCTTATTGCTGACATGATTTTTTGATGATGCAGGATGATGATAGCTTGTCAACCAAACTCACATGTGGAGTAGAGGGGTCACACATGACAACTAGAGACTTTGAGGGAGAGTTGTGGATAACAGATCTGCCACAACCTACTAGCACTCCCGTCGTGGATTGAACTATAGGTTAATGATTACCTAGTTTGAGAATACCCACGATGTTGTGAGTGCAGACTGCGACAATTTCTCACGATGATTCTAAGCGGGGCGCAATAAGGTAGGGGCCTTATTCCTTAGAGGCCCTTAGTATTCCACAAGATCACCTGGAAAAGTATTGACTCCAGGGGTTTTTTATGTCTACCAAGTCAGTCAAGAGGCAATTGACACCCTTGGAGCACGTAGTGTGTCCTAAAGGGCACGTCGCACAAGGAAAACAAAAAGAGGCGAGTGGCACCCTTGGAGCACATAGTGTGTCCTGAAGGGCACGTCATGCTAGGAAAATAGAAAGTGGCGAGTGGCACCCTTGGAGCACGTAGTGCGTCGTGAAGGGAACATCACATTTGTTATGGGTAAGTGATTAAACTTAGACAACCTTAGAACAAATGAGGTGTCAAGTAAGATTTAAAAACAATTTCCCTAATAAAAATGTCGCCCAGCCTAGGAAATTAAAATCTAGGTTTAAGTGACACTTTTGGTCAAAAATAATAATCATAATTAAACATGTGACGAGAAGGGGGTGAGAAATTTAGTTAATTTATTAAAATCAATTTTATTGGGGGGGATTAAATATTTAAAAGGGAATTGATCGTTTGTTTTTTTCCTACATATGCTAATTAAAATTTATTAATTAAAAAGAAAAAAGGGGTAAAATGTGATTTTTCTACACTTGCTAATTTGGGTTTAAGTTAAAAAAAGGAAAAGAGGGAAACTTAAATAAATAGGAAACTAAAGGAAAAAGGGGGAAACATAAAGAAAAAGGGAAATATAAGGAAAAAGATGAATCTTTGATATAGTAAGGAATATTTCCTTTAAGAACTTTCTAATTAGGAACTCAACTAGGAATTTAGTAAAGGTGTAAGTCATTTAAAATGTGTAAGGGAATATTGGGACACCAAGGAGCGTTTTTAGGAATGTTTTTTGGTGGGTGAGGGAAATAGGAATAATTAAATAATTAATGAAAATCAATTTTTGGTGCAACTAGGGGGATGGGTGACATGTGTACGGGGGAGGTTTTTCTGAATTAAATTAATGAAAATTAAATTAAATGGGAATTTGGGAAAGAAATCACTTAGAAACTCTATAAAAGGGATGGAGGAGGAGGACCATGGATCTCATCTTTTATGTGTAACGTTATGCTGTGGAATTTTTGTCTTGACTAACTTATCTTATGGGAGTTTGGATACCCAGCTCAGGTAATGAGTGGTAGCTTGACCTTGCGAGGCGAGTTGGGTGCTAGCTGTTCTTGGTTTAGTGTGCGTGGCCCCTGTGCAGCTCAGAGGGCTTAGGGGGGAGAAGAGTACCCCTAACGTTGGATGGGAGGTATCGGTGAAGTCACATCGGTCGGCAAGAGGGATTTGGATGGAGTGCACGTGGGATAATGACTCATAACTGTCACCTTAGGCTACGGTAGACATGCGTTTATTTTGAATGGTATACTAATATTTTTCTTGCGCTTTCATTACTATACTTCTATTGTTTAAATAAATGTGTTTTACTCAATGTTTTTTATCGAGAACTTAAAGTCATCATATCCTTACACTCGCTGCTTTTGAGTTGATTTCCTTGGAAACCCAATCTCTGATTGCTAGGACTGTTTTGTTTTGTTTATTGATTACTATGAAGATATTGTTATTTATCTTTCGTCCTTATCCCTAGATCATCATTCCATGCCTGAGAAATAAGCCAGGAGCCGAATTGACGGTCGTCTCTTCGGTGTTAATAGACCTATAGATTCTAATGCCCTTCTTTTATGTGCGTGGATGATGAGCAAAGGATAAAGTTTTCCCAACCATATACCTTAATTCTCTTTGCATTGATTGATTCATGGATGAACAATTGTTCTTGCGCATTGTTGTGATTTATTTCTTCTGTGTTTTGGATGGTAAAACTCTGCATTTTGATTGATGAATCCCAACGCCTTGATCAGTAAATCTCAATGTTTTAATATGTTAATGTTTGCACTTATTTATGTTGTGTCTATGAATTCACTGTGTTGGCGATTGAATATTTGTTGACAATGAATTGAATGTTTATTGAGGACTAAGTTTTAAAAATTGTCGAATGCAAATTGAATATATATTAAGGATGGCACTTTATATGAAATGTATGCCTGTGTTTTTACACTTTACCCACAACGATTTTCTTTACCTTGAATGTCTGTGTTTTTACACTTGAACCACAACAATTTTCTTTACTTGAATGCTTGCATGTTTACTGTGTAAATGGAAACGATTTTGCTATGCATTGGTGGTATTCCACTGTGTAAGTGGGGAGGCGTATTACTGTGTAAATGGAAATGATTTTGCTGTGCATTGGTAATATTTCCACTGTGCAAGTGGGGAGGGATATTTACTGTGTAAATGGTAGCAATTTCACCTTTTCTTTTTACCCAACGATCCCATATTTTAACCCAACAATTATATACTTAACTCAATGGTTTGTTTATACATAAATTTTATATACAATGATCTTAACTTTGCAGCGATTTTGTTTGTGTGAATGCGTTTAGATAGACAATGGTTTCATTGATGGTAATCGCATAGACATAAATTTTAATGTGGCAGCGTTGAATTTGTATCCTACATTAATTCTGCTATATTATATTGTGACACCGATATCATTATTTGGCTTGATGATTTAATGAATTAAATGAAAACCACATCCATGATTCAACTCCATGATTCACATTTGCATTACATGACAACAATATCCTTTTAACACTCGGCGTTTTACATGTACAGGGATAGCATTTAATATGGAAATTTATATAGCTTTTAATATATATGGGTGAACGATTTTATCATTACAATTTCATTGACTATGAATTACACATCTTTGACTATGATTTAATATGATATATCAAGGACACCGATTTTATCATTGCAATTACATTGACTTCGATATACTTACCGTTGTCTGCAATTTACATGCTAATGGTTGTGTGGTTAATAGGTGAAGGAATGCATTACCATTTTAGATATCATTATTAGAGGTGCTAGGCAGTAATATCATTATTAATAGCGTAGTGATATCAATGCTAGTTAGCAATTTTATACACTTAGTTTATACATTGAATGGACCAAAATTAACATCTGTGCAGCGAAATTATACTATAGATTTATTGAAGGGACAACGAATTGATTGGGCACTTAATTTATACATGCCCTAGAACTGAAAAATTAGTTAGTGGATTACCACTATGCCTTTTTAAGGGTAGAGAATCCGTTGGGTTGCTACACTAGTTAAAACCCTATGTTTTTGTCTAAATTAGGACTGTGGGACTGCGTTTTAATTTTACAGACAACAATATATTTCTAGATAACATTATCACTGCGTTTGTATAGGAAACAATTACCTCTATGTGGGGAAGACATCGATTTCTGCCTTAGATCAAGGTCAATGATAAATTTAGAGGCAACCATTTTAAATGTAATGATGGATGTGATTTAAATGTTTACTGACAACGATTTATACTTTAAACTACAACATTGTCTTATAATAATTCTGCTATATAATATATTAATAGGTACAACAACATGTAATAATAGACAACAGTCTGGATTGTTGACAACGATGTTGTAAAGGATACAGTCACCTGTATTACTAGATAACGACTAACATTTTTGAAAGTAAATATTTATCCGCTTTTTGGTACATTGTGAGCAACGATATATTGTCTAGAGGTATATTTGTTTACAACGATATAATTGTATAGTTGTATGTTGTATAGCAATGTAATTGTATATTTGTATAGCCATGTAATTCTTAGGAAACAATATGTCATTGGTGTTGTCAACGATTATAATTAACTGAGTAATAATTATCCATGAATACAATAAAACATACCGCAATTACATTAATATCAATATGTGGATTGTATAGATAGTGACTTTAAATGCATTCCATAGATAGCAAATTCATTATATTGTTTCCATTTAAAGGATATAATATTCAAGTTTAAAAGATAAGTTTCCTATTGCTTAAAATACATGTTTCATAATTGTTTCAGTTTAACCAATAGTGAATTCCTCCTTAGGAAAATACTTATCTGATATTGGAATTGGTAAATAGTTACAATGTAATAATTGTTGATATTAGTTATTTGATGTGTGCGGATTGATGTATGTTGCGATCGAATTGTTGCGTAAGTAATTTAAGGGTTGCATGAATGTCATAGTTGTCATATTCCCTTGCATATTGTTGACTTGTTGATTGGGTGCTTGGGTCAGTTGCCATGTGTTTGAAAGTTAATTTGGTCTCCTAGCACGTTGAAGTTTTTTGGAGTCATTTGTATAGATAGGTAATGTTGTGCCAGGGCTATCCTCACGCCTACCTCCTGGTGACGACATGATTCCTGATGAGGGGATAATGTTGTGCCCTAATGGATAGAGGTGAATGATAACTTGGCCAGAGTCTGTGCTTCCCTTTGTGGGCGTTTGTTTGTTGTAGTTGTTGTTGGTGTTTGGGTTGTAACATCTTCATGCGTTTAGGTTTGTGCGCTGTAGAGGTTTCTAGTTACTGGTTGTCAAAACCTTTGTGTCAAGTTGGTTGACGTTTTCCTTTGTCTTGTATGCATTGTCCTGCTTTTGTCGGATAGGTAGTTGTTTATATTTGTCTTGGATTGTTGCATGTTTCATCCAGTTTCCTGATGTGCTAGTGTCTGATTCATTGTTTTCTCTTGACTGAAATGTGTGCGTGGTGTTAGTCTTCAAGTGGTGTTTTTTAACTGTTGTCGATGTTGTCTTCATACCAAAAAAAAAAAAATTCACTTGCTTTCGTCGCTTGTAGTCATAACGAATGGGGTTGTTGCACATATGTCAACAATATTTCCATATCGATAGGCAACATCCCCCTGACCAACAACATCCAAAGAAAAATCATCATCAACATAGATTTTCCTCTCCATAGATTCATCCAACCACGTTAACAAGGAGACATCATTAGCCATGCGATAAGTGCACCCAAAGTCATTTACCCATTCATTCTATGCAAAATGAGACAACAAGGCCTAAGAGGTTCCAACTTGGAAGGAAAAATTATCAGCAGGTTGGTATACAATGGACACGTCTCCTTCAAGGAATTTAACCTTATCCTCTAAATCATCTCACTTCTTATAGCATAATTTAACCGCATGTCCAGTATTTCTATAATACTGACCTGTGTTCTTGTTTTGAGTCCGATGAGGTGCACTTATCATCCCTTTATGTTTCTGTTCACAATATGTAGGTTTCTGTGTAGAAGAATCAAACCATACTTTATCATTGGGATCCATATTTCTCTTTCCCTTGAGCAAGTGGGATTGGGTTTTACCACCAATATTTCCTTCTTCGAAGAGTTTATGTTGATCAGTGATCAAAAGACCACATAAAGCCTTGAAGGTGTAATTCTTACTATATTCCTTTCGTGCTTTCTAGTTGGCGTAGAAATTTGACACGAACACATTGAATGGTGTTCTCAAGTTCATTAGAACCAAATCAATGCATTTTCCATCTTTCTTATGATATTTCTTTCCAAATTATCCCAATTTCAACTTGATTTCTTTGACACTCCCCAAATATTCCTCCATTCTATCAAAAGAAGGAGGAACGAGAGAGATCAACTCTTTCTCCAACTGCATGATGTGGCTCTTATCGACTCGATTGAACAACAACTTCAACTTATTCCATACTTGATGAGGGAAGTTGACTATACTGAGGAGAAATTGAATCTCTCATGATATGTAGGTCATGATGACCCCTATAGCCTCATCCTTCTTTTCATCAACAACAAACTTTCCTTTTCATCTCTTAGATTTGGAATTGAAACCTTCATATATTTCCACAATCCTTTTATCTTAAGTAGGGTTTCCATATTTGGTTCCCATATTGCATAATTTAATCCATTTAGAATAACATGTTCAATCATTAAATCCATCTTCATCAACTTGAAAAAAACTAGCCTGTTTCAATAAGTTCCAACGAACAAACCACTCACCAAGAGTCAATCACACAACATATCCAACTGAGCAAGGTTTTCATATAAAAATTCGAGGTTTCAAACCATCGACTCTAATACCATTTTTGGGAATAGGGTGGAACACAACTTGAAATAGAAAACATAACACTATAGATAGTAGAATAGGAACGAAAAATTCAAAGACATAGGTGGTGTCTAAAGATACCATTACAACACTTAAGAAGAGCACACTATGATCAAAACATCACAATGAATATTTCACATGTTGATTTGTATGATTTGTTGCACAATATATATTGCATGATGATAATGACCTAAAGGGTCTACTATTTATAGTCTCAACATATAACCATCTGTCATAGAATCTAGAAGATCTTGTCCACATGTAATTGTTGATTGTTAAGGTTGACTCTACCAAATCCATGTTGCTAAGTAGTCTCGACAAGGATAATCGACCCAAACGCCTATCCATCCAACTCATAGTAGATTGTAGGGATGGTGGATCCACCACCCAAATATCTCTCATTGTTTTTCATATGTCTGACCAAAAGGCACGTCGACTACTCAACCAACTAGTGTAGTTTGATGGTTCATTTCTCGATCAACTGTATCCAGATGTAGGTTGACCTCTTGACTGAAGGAACCTAGGATATTTATGATGAACCATCAATTCTTGATGTTCCAAAAATGGATTCATATTCGCAACTAGAGGGTGACTTGTTGTTGAGAGTGCATGAGCAATATAGTCTATGAATGGGAGGAACTTCTGAGGTCTATAGTGAGTCACTGAAATTTATTAAAAGATAAGTGTATTTATGTGTTTATAATGATTTATGTGTGGATAATTTCATTAACTTTGAATGTTATGATTTATGTGGTGATTGTTTACATAATTTATTAGATAATCCACAAAAAATCATAAACACTTTGTTAACTTTATTGTGGTATTTTTGTATATATTTATGCATGAATTTTATGCTATTGGAATTGCATATTCATTACATATGCAAAAAATGATAATTAATAAATGGTATCAAAGGATTTTTTTTTGTGGCATGGCTTAGATTGAAGGTTGGGGTTGTTACAACTATAGATCCATGTGCTACCAATATTAAAAGTCATGAAGTAATTCCACAAGAAAAAAGGAGAATTGGACTTAGAAATAAAGTGAAGACAAAGTGATATGGAAGAAACAAATTCCATGGAAGCATATATTGTTGCACAATTTAAGCTTTCAAGAAAACTTATGTTCTGTACTATCACAAAACCATGGTATGCCAATTCATTTTCTCTCTCCTCAACTTAAATGTTGTTAGAAAGAAGTGCATGTTAAAGTAAATATGTTTTCCATCATTCATTTGGTTGAAACAAATTATTAATCCTATGCAACACCTTCTATGGAACACTTTATCCTCCATAAAGGAATTTGTAACTTCTTTATCAACCGACTCATAATCCACACAATAAAGTATCTCAACCTGCTTACAATGCCTATTTTCCTAGATATCCTACTTATTTCATAAAAATAAATAAATAAATCTAGTTGTGGAAACTTCTTTCAGGTGCCATTTGACATTGAAATACTAGAAACCTTGTTTATTGGATGACATTCCTTTGATATTACACACACATACACACATGAAAATATATATCCTAAGAAAGGATTGAGAGAATCATTTCAAGATCACCATAGTTTTGATGACTAAGGAGGTTAGGAAGGTTTGTATTGTGGAAAATATTGTTAAGTTGAGATCTAATATGAGTATAGGTAGAGAAATATAAGAGGAATTATTTTTCATATTCTACCCTCTTAGTGTCACAAAGATGATAGTTTATTTAATTCCATAGTATTTTGGGAATTGTCCAACACCCCGTTTCACTATGTAGCTCATGAGAGTTTCTTCTTAGTTTAGCATTGCTGATTTTATTCTTTGCGCTTCTCAAAACCGTGAGGTACTTTTGATATTCTAAATTAGGGTAGACCACCTCCTTGTAGTATCTTAATTTCCTTTTATCCACTAATTCTTTATCACACCACATATTCGCCTTAAATTTAGAAGTGATAATATTTGTAATACTATTGGTATTATGCACGATGTCTTTTTCTTGTATTCCCCAATGATTTAGCCAAGACTTGGCATCTCTACGCCATCCCTATTTGAGCCACTAGTGGTTTTGGCTGTGTTTGAAGCAATTTTTGGGAGCCTCTTATCATCCATGTTGTTTATCTTGTTCTTTTAAGTTAGGTATCTAATCATAAAAAATCTCTCAATGGGGAAATTATTACGTCTATGAGGAGGATATGATAGGGTTTATTTCCCTTAAATTTGAGATTATAAGTTATAAAATTCTTTTGGATCTATTCTATCTTTATCCGGGAGTATCTAGATATATTGAAACCCCAAACTTAACATCCATATAAGATAACTGAAGCAATGAGAGTGTGAAAGAGGAGTTTTTTATTTTATTCCAAAGCTA
>JASDQU010100307.1:114256-131077 GCA_032191745.1 Picea mariana | reverse complement strand
GATATCGTGCATTGAATGCTTCCATTCCCACTCCTCTGCAAACCCCATCCAGTTCTCCTAGTGGTCCTTCTTCTTCTAGGTACTCTCTTCCTAGTTTTATTCTGACACTCCCCCAATTTCGTTTTGGAGGACCTTTCTCGTCTTCTACTGGCAGTCTTAATCCTAGTGGCACTATTCCGTCATTCACACCAAATTACCAGATTCTCGTCGGTGGACAATTTCACCAAGGTGGCATGACTCAACCCCCTCTCAGTGGGAAAATTCCTATTGGAACACAAATCCCAATTGGAACACAACTCCCAATTGGAACACTGCCCCCAATTGGAACACCACCTTCAATAGGAGGACCAAACCCACCTTATGGACAAAACATACCTCCATCCTTGGCCCAGTATTCGAATCATCTGATACAACATCCTCCTCAATCGACTGGGGGGCAGAAATTTCCAACTGCATAGGCCAACCATATCCAGGTATGATCAATCCCATTTGGGGCTCGACTACTCAAAATCATGTCCCTATTCTAGGATATAATCCCATGAGCTACTATCCTCTCCACCCACCACCGAATCTGCCTGGGTCTTCACATTATATGCAGACTACTTATGGTCCTATTGGTTTGCCGATGGGGCTTCCTCCCCAAATCCACCAATACCCGCATGTGAATCGATAGTTACCCTTTCTGGCCACTTTGGATCCTCTGGATTTGTCAAGGATTTTAAATGATCCAATTCGTCACTCCCCCCAATGGCCTCCTATACTAGCCAAGCTACCATCGGACATCCCCAAATTCGATGGAAAAGCAAGAGAGGACCCGAACAATCATGTCATGACTTTTCACCTCTAGTGTTCATCCAACTTGTTGATGGATGACTCTATTTGTTTACGTCTTTTTCAATGAACCCTAACAGGTTCTGCTGTGAAGTGGTATATAGAATTACCATGAGGTTTCTTCACTGACTTCAACACCTTAGCTATGGCTTTCCTCACACACTACCAGTTACCAATTCGTTATGAAACAGGGACCGATATTTTGAGTTCTTTTAAACAAAACAAATCCACTCATATATCTGATCACATTCATGAGTGGCGACGGAGATGACGTCTCATTAAACTCGAGCTCCCTGATTAGTTGCTGGCAGAGTGGTTCACCAAATCATTTGTGAATGACATCGGTCGTGACATCACCATGGGTGGAGTAGTCACGAAAGAGTAGTCCATAAGTTGTGCTCAATACCTTGACCTCGTTTACTCGCAAACGGGTACCCTTTACGATTTACTACCTGACTTACCTCATCTTTCAACTTCCGCCACTTCAACTACTCTAGATGCTTCGCATGTAGCCGACGGTGTGATTGGCACTTTCCAGGCCCAACCACATTCCACGTCAAGCGCAAACCCCAAACTTGCTTCTTCTAATGTTCAAAATTCTCCATCTCCTGCCCCTCCCACTGGCAAGACTTCTGAGGTAAATGTGGTTCAATCTACCCCCGCCAGTAAAAACAAATCCAAAAAGGGAAGGGGTAAGAATAAGGAGGACAAAAATACTTCTCAAGCAGAGAAAACCAAAACTACCCTTGTTGATGAATGGGATAAGCACACACCACGATACCCTTTTCTTATCTTTGGTGATGATCACTACATGAAGGATTGTCCATGACATGCCGAGGTCACTAAGTTCCTTCAAGAAGCCCCAAAACCACCTGCTCTGGACATTTTGTCCCAACCCTTCCCGTCTCAACAACAGGCTTAGTTAGTCATTCATGACCAACCCTCATCTTCTACTACGTCTTATGTATTGATGTGTACTGGAAATTCAAAGAAGAATGACATTGCACTCACCACTCGTGCCAAAGATTATTCTCCCTCTAAAGAGAAGGTTGATGATCTACCTCCTTCCTTGATACAACCCTCTCCCGCGACTCCACCTACCAACGGTCCTCTTCATCTCAAACGACTGAGCCTCGACATAGTTATTCGACCCCCCCCAAAGGGCGTCATTGGAAAATCAGCTTTCAATCCTCATGCTCGTGCTGCCCAGAACTACAACATTGTTGAAGATCTGGCCCAAGCACCTTTTGCTATGTCAGCCCTTGAAGTCCTTCAAAGTTGTCCCACACAATGGAAGGCATTGTTGAAAAATATTGGTGGAATTGACCCGACGGATACAAATTTAATAATTTTTGACTTGCAAGATCACATTCCAAGGTTACCCCCTCAACTCACGTTCCAGATCCAAGTGATTGTCTCTGACAAAAACATTTGTCGAACCGTTATCGACGTGTGTCATGTCTCCTACTTGCTGGAAAGCCATTGGATCTCCCTCTTTGAATGAATCCCAGAACACTCTCAAAGCCTTCAATGTCTCTGGTTTTAAGCCCTATAGTGTCCTTCCTTCATTGCCCATCACGTTAGAAGGAAAAATGGTCCAAGTCGAGGTGGAAGTCTTCGATGCTCCCCTTGATTACAATGTTCTACTTGGCTGCAGCTGGATCGATTCCATGCACTCAGTTGTGTCGACCCTTTTTTGAGTGGTACGTTTCCCACATCAAGAGAAGGTAGTCACTGTCAACCAATTATCCTTCTTTAACTCTGACACCCGTACTGGCAACGTACCGTTCATCGCTAAAACTCCATTGGGTTATGAGAACTTTGGTGTAGGCCTTCTCAAAGACTCTTCGTTAATGGGTACTTTCCCCATTCCACTACTCGATGTTTCACACTCATCCATTGCTTCAATCAACATGATCTCCACCTCGATTCATGAACTTCCTACGTCCCACGACCCATGGATAGTACCTGACCCTGGAGATTATCTTCATTACGGCAACGAAATGTCGTTAAGTCCGGTTGAATCCGCCTATCAGGCCATTCAATCGGCAACCCCTTCTACCCCCTCTCTTGGTGAGTTACCTCTAGATCCTTTTCATGTCATTTTTCCCACTGACGATATGATCATGTCTATCATGGAGGGAACCCCTTGGGATGATGGGAATCATCATTCCATCCTCTTTCTGGAGCAACATACCATTGAGAACTACCAACAGATATCGAACCCATCGACCGTTTTCATCATCTCAACCATTCCTGGGTCCACACATGATGTGTTTTCCAAAGGGAACTTAAGCAATATCTCGCCCACTACTCCCCTCGACATATCCGTCAAACCTAGAATAATCGAAAATGTGCATATTAGAGCTTCATGTTCCCCTGACGAGATCGTCACCTATACGTCCCTTTTCAAAGAGTTTCATGAAATCTTCGCCTGGAGCTATGAATAAATGTCGGGTATCAACCCCGACATTATGATACATGAGATCAAGGCATACCCCGACGCTAAACCCTTTCGGCAATGTATTCATCTAGTTCACCCATGTAAAGCAGCTGCTATCAAGCTTGAAGTTGAGAAACTTCTTAAAGCTGGCTTTATTTACCCGGTGGCTCTCACTGACTAGGTTTCCAATCTTGTCCCGATCGATAAGAAACAAGGAACAATTCATGTATGCATCGATTATAGGGATATCAACAAAGCTTGTCCCAAAGACAAATTTCCTACCCCCTTCGTCGATCATATTGTCGACGATTGCACCGGAAGTGAAATCTTCTCTCTGATGGATGGTTTCTCCAGGTATAATCAAATCAACATTGTCCCCGAGGATCAACATAAGACTGCTTTTATTTATCCTTGGGGTACTTTTGCCTATCGAAAACTCCCTTTCGGTCTCAAGAACGCTAGCACTACTTTTCAACGTGCTATGTCTTATGCTTTCCATGATATCAAGCACATTGTTCAACCATATCTGGACAATTTACCCGCTCACTCAATGCGTCGAGTCGATCATCCAACCCACCTCTGAGCCATTTTCGTTCACTATCGGTTCTACCATATACGTTTGAATCCTCATAAGTGTGTTTTCTGCGTGGAATCCGGCCGCCTTCTAGGTTTTATCGTTTCGTGTCAAGGGATCTAGGTGGATCCTTTAAAGGTTGAGGCAATCCTTAATCTCCCTCCTCCTTCTACACTTCGCCAGTTGCAAAGTTTGCAAGGGAAAGCAAACTTTCTTCATCGTTTTATTCCAAATTATGTAGAGATAATTCGTGGAATTATGTGGCTCCTTAAAAAGGGGTCAGAGTTCATATGGAATACCATCACCAAAAATTCTTTCGAAGCTTTGAAATTGTCCCTAACACGTGCTCTGCTTCTCTTTCCCCCCTTTACAGTCACGATTATTTCCTCTACCATGCTGCCTCGGATTACACCATTGGTATGGTTCTCGTCCAAGAGGATGATTCTAACGACAAACATGTTATCTAATACTTGAGTCGAAGTCTAACACCTACCAAAATCAAGTATTTACATGTCGAAAAAGTGGCCTTGGCTGCTGTCCAAGCCGTCCAACGCTTCTGGTACTATATCCTCTCACGCAAGACTACAACGATTTCTAACTGCAACCCTATGCAACACATTCTCACACGTCAATTTCTAGAGGGAAAATACTCCAAATGGATTGTGATACTCCAGGATTTTGACTTGGAATTCAAACGTGCCAAGTCTAAGAAGTCCTTAGTGTTTGCTGAGTTGATATGCGACTTTCCCTATCCTGAAACGGAAACTGTAGCAGCTTAGTCATTACCCAATGAATCCCTTTTCCTCATCAACACTGATGATCTTTGGTATGGCGATATAATTATATATCTCCATACCCAAAATTTTTGTCCAACTTTGTCCAGTACTGACCGACGTCGAATTCAATACCAAGCTCATCAATATATTATCCTCGGCGATACTCTTTATCGTCGAGGGATTGACTCCGTTTTTAGATGCTGTCTCAATTTTGACGAGGCCGAGAGAGCTATGAATCACTACCATTCTAGAGCTTGTGGTGGTCATATGTCTGGGTATGCTACTGCCCAGAAGATCTTACAAGCAGGGTATTTTTGGCCTTCTTTATTTAACGACTGTATAATCGCCATTCAAAAATGCCATGCTTTCCAGACCTATAATAACAAGATACGGTCGCATCCCGCTCCTCTTCACCCTGTGGTCTCCATTGGTCCCTTTGAAAAATGGGGCATCGATTTCATGACATGTCAACCCCACTCGGTCGAGGGGCATGGATACATCATTGTAGCCATAGATTACTTTACGAAATGGGCTGAGGCGATGCCGACATTTGACAACACTGGAAAGACCGTAGCATTATTCATTTTTAATCACATCATAGCTCATTTTGGTGTTCCCCGGGCTATCATCACTAATCATGGTAGCCACTTTAGAAACTTCATGATGTCCGAACTTACTAAAAATTTGGGTCTTCGCCATGAAAACTCAACGCCCTATTACCCACAAGCCAATGGCCAAGTCGAAGTAATTAACAAAGTTCTCATAACTATGCTTCAACGAATGATAGGGATTCACAAAACAAGTTGGCACACAATGTTTTTTTCGGCATTGTGGGCTTACCGGACATCCGTCAAGTCCGCTACTGGGTTTACACCTTTCCGGTTAGTCTATGGTTTGGAATCCATTCTCCCGATTGAATGTGAGATACCCTCTTTAAAACTAGTTGTTGAACTCCTACCAAACACTTCTACTGAGGAAGAATGTCTATTGTATCTTATGTGATTAGATAAAACTTGACACGATGCTACCCTAGTCATAGAAGCTCTAGAAAAAACGTGTCAAGGCCCAATATGACAAACATGTCAAGCCTCGCATTTTCTCCGAAGGATATCTCGTTCTCCTCTATGAACAAGATTGAGATATGCTAGGAGATGGAAAATTTGAAGCTATGTGGCGAGGTCCTTATATCGTTAGATGAGTGTTGGAAAAAGGGGCTTATGAGTTAGTAGATTACGATGGTATCCCTTTGAGTGAACCCAGGAATGGGTTGTACTTGAAGAAGTCTTATTCATAAAATCACCTATGCACGAGTACTTGTATTTTTATTGTATCATACTTCTTGTGTGTTACTATAGCTTGCTTTTGTCATTATCTAGTCTCTGCCTTTATGTGACATTGTGTTTGATTTCCAGATGTTGGAGTCTTCACTACCTTATATTGGCTTCGTTGATGGTGCTAGCCGTAGTACTCAGAACCTTGCTTCCGCTGCATGGGAAATTTACGCCCCTACAAATGAACTTGTCTCCTTACGAAGAGTGTGTCTCAGCCGTGTGACCAACAATATTGTAGAGTATAACGCCATTATTGAACTGTTGATTGATGCTATCTCGCTCAAAATCCGTCATTTGGTTGTGTGACTCGATTCGCAGCTTGTAGTACTACAGTTCACTAATGTCTATACTATTCGAAGTCCTACTTTGTTACGGGTGTATTTGCGAATTCGCCTCTTGGAACGTNGATGTTGGAGTCTTCACTACCTTATATTGGCTTCGTTGATGGTGCTAGCCGTAGTACTCATAACCTTGCTTCCGCTGCATGGGAAATTTACGCCCCTACAAATGAACTTGTCTCCTTACGAGGAGTGTGTCTCAGCCGTGTGACCAACAATATTGTAGAGTATAACACCATTATTGAACTGTTGATTGATGCTATCTCGCTCAAAATCCGTCATTTGGTTGTGTGACTCGATTCGCAGCTTGTAGTACTACAGTTAACTAATGTCTATACTATTCGAAGTCCTACTTTGTTACGGGTGTATTTGCGAATTCGCCTCTTGGAACGTTATTTTGATTATATTGAATATCAACATATTCCTAGATGTCTAAATAAATTAACTGATGCATTGGCTAACTATGTATTAGACAAACATTTCGATCATCTATAAATCAATCACATCAATTTTCACAACACAAGATAAACCGGTAGAAGCCGTCTGTATATATAACGATCAAAAGAGTTTTTTACAAAAAGATTTGTCCAAAGACCAAAATGTCAAAATATGAAGCTCATAGCTTCTACAAAGTGACGTCATGGATGGCCTTCATGGTAACACACGACTGGTCGAGCAACCCTACGGAGCATTCGACCAATGGACTCTGACACTCCTACTGTATGACGCTGATAACGTCGTGGAACCTCTCCAAGAGGCATGTCTAGAATATCTGTTGTCAGATCCTCTAGGTTTTGTTCCACTGCTTGATAATCCTCGACATCCCATTGTGGCACTGGTGCTACCTCTCCTCACTGATGAATAGGATAAGTACCAGGAGGTCAGTAAGGTCCCACATCTATGTCATCAAAAATTAATTTTGTATTTAGTCTTTGAACGAACATATAAAAAACATTTGCATATGATAAATTTCACAAAAAAACATTTAAAAAATAAAAAAAGTGTACTTCTTACCAAGTTCCCCCCACTGAGCACCCTTGGGCAGGACTAAGTCCAGATCTCCTCGAAAATCCAACCCGGCATAAGAATAATCATCGACCATCAACATTTGTGGTCGCAACCAGTCGAAAAAAGTATCATCATACTTGATAATTGGTCCCACTACATGCCGGGCCATGAGTTGACACCATATCAGCATTCTTAGATCTGTGGGAGCCGACAAATTCCACTCAACCTACAATCTCAGTAACGGAACCCTCTTGAGAAAGAAGGACACCAACAAAAATCCATACCTGAATTTCTTCAGGTCGCCTCGCCTACATTTGGTCAACTGCCTTTTCATGCTACGAAGCAGAACATCTACCCAGTTAAAAACCTAAGGTTTAGTACAATCTATGTCTTACTGAAAGTAACTCTGGAGCACCATGTGAGGAGCGGAGCTCCCAGCCATATGAGAAATGGTGAACAAAATAGTGCGGAGGGTCAAATCCCTCACTCCCCAAATATCTATTTTCCCTTTCTTCCTCTCTGCCTCGGGAACATAGTGTAAGCGGTAGTACTCACTCATGGGCAGACCACCACCTCTGCTACCAGTCAGGCTCACATGGTACCTATGCTGTGACAGTCCTGTCAAGAAGAAAATGTCCTCAATATCTAAGGACAATGTGTGGACCCCTACATGAAATACTTGCTGATCGGGATCCCACATATGCACAAGGTACTCTAATAACCTGATTTGGGCCCCTCATGCCCAGGATATGAAAGTACTTCAGAAGACCATAGTTTCTCAAATCGGAAATGGTGGGTGGATGATTTCTGGCAATGGCATTATCTTCTTCGTGCTCCCTTTCACGCTATTCCAGAACCATTGTGATGGCCAAATACCTGCATAAGAAGCACAAAAAGAAGATTAATAACTCTATTCACAAATTGGTATCTTTTCATTGGGCAATTTTTTAAAAAAACTTTTATACTTTGTGGTTCTCGCAGGTGCCCTTTAGGTACAGTGTGAGGTTATCGCAGGCTACTGTGGGCTCACCTATGAGAATGACCCATTCTCGCAGGTCCCGTGTAGCTCACCTGCGAGAATGGCTAAGCGCCATAATAAACCCCAAAACAAACTCAAAATGATATTTTTTGCAAATGAAAATGAAAAATTAAACCATGAAAAATTAGATGACAAAGTGCCTACCTCAATGCTGCTAACAGTTCGTCGAATGGATGCTTGTAACTCCCACAATCTGACACAGATTTTCGAGGGTAAAAGAGGGTTTTTTTGGGCTCAAATAGTGGTAAAGTGAAAATGATATGGTAAAAAGAGTTTTACTCCTTTATATTTACTTTTACCATGTTATTGAACTTTTATAATTATTTATTTATTAAAACCTAATCCCTAATTCCCTTTTGAGTGTAACTTTTGCAAGCGTAATGATTTCGATGTTCATGTACCGGGATGCGGACATATTTTTTCTTCTTCATCGCATGTTTTGTTTGTTTTTTATGGTTTTTGAATAAAACCTCGAGTTGGGTCTTTGTTCGTTCTCATGCTCGAAAATACATGATAACGCGATTGAGCATACTTTTATCACTTTTCGGGCTCAACAAGGTTATACAAAAAAGGAACCCCCTGGAGTCCTCTTTAAGCTCTTTTTAGACTCTCTAAACATGAAAAGATAGTCGAGCGACCTTCCTATTTTCAAGCTCGATAAAGTATCTGAAGAAAGCATCTGGTGGGTGATAATTTATCTCTTTTTCAGTCTCATCAGACTATTTTACGAAAAAGGAACTGAGAGAGTTCTCTTTTAAGTGTTTTTCCAGACTCTATAATCATGAAAAACCTTCAAGTTTTCTATCTTTGGACTCGTTAAACAAACATCGACAAACCCGTCATGGGACCAAACCACTCCTTCCTAGGGTTCGTTAAACATACTCCAAAGGACTTATCCGAAGGATAAGCTTATATCAACAAGCATATGTTATCCTCCTCAAGCTTGCGTAAAAATAAAGAGGTACTCGCTAGAAATGGTGGGGGAAAATTTGGGAAAGGGATATGTTGTCATATTCATATTAATTGGCAGTAAGTGTCACTCTTGAACATGACACCCCCTATTCATTATTTGAAGCCGGTTTGGGAAATCCATTTTCCTCTCATTTGATTTGCTACAAAGTCATACCATGTGTCGTCTTTGATTCAATGCTGCCAAATCATTGGTCATGTCGTTCATATGTTCAAGAGAATTTCATCTGAAACCTCTATTGAGTCATCCATATGCAGTTGTCCATTCTCTCTGTGTCGGCCTTCCCTATGTCTAGTACTCTATTTCACCTTCAAAATCTATTACTCATTTCGTGTCATTGATGGGGTATACATCAAGGCCCTCCTGTGATGAATTTTTTTCCATCGACTTCAGCTCATTATCCAGAATCAAGACTTAGAAATTTTTTGGTACCTTGGAACCTGCATTCCTCAATGGTAGGTTTCCTCTCTTTCGACAGTGGGTTTACATCATTAACCCCTTTCGAAATATTTCATTGGATGTGCGACCTCAACTCATTCATTCACATTCGAAGGATTGTACTAGAGTACCTTGGGAGTCATTGACATTAATGGTGATTTCCCTCGCACTTGTTAACGGTTTCATCAATGACTGGTAATCAAGTGGTTTCTACCATGTTCGACTTCAACACATGTAATCACATGGTTAGATACGTACTTTTGGGTGACAGGATTGAAGACCCTGGATATCATATCTTCGTCCAGGTTGCGATGGAATATGTATAATCTGTGACACATAGATCCACTTTGTATGTATCATGGCTATGTCGTCTCAATTTGAATTTTCTCACATAGATCCACAGTGTATTTCTGGTGGCTATGCTATATTTTGACGACATGGATCCACCGTGTATGATTGGTGGCCATGACCTATGTCTACAATGTCTTCCGTCTGTGATCTGAGTATGTGAATGCCTACCTCAGAATTAATATATATGATATTCTGCAGATGCTTGGTTGTTCGGAGGTTTTCGATTAGGTGCACTCCTGGTTTCCAACACACACATGTAGTTTACAAAGCCTTTCGGCTGTCACTAATTCTGGCCTCATACTTTGGGGGGCATTCTGTTACCCATGATTTTGGTCAATCTTGAGGGTGTATTGATGATGGTGTACTCAGGCTCCTCATAAGAACTTTCTCCTGAGAAAAGTGACATTCATCTCTTCCCAGAAAACTTACTTTTGAAGAGAGTTCGCAGGTTGATAATATACTAGGGTGCAAGAATGACCCATTCTCACAGGCTGCCTTAAGTTAGGGTGTGAACTTCTCGCACTGTGCTACATAGCTAGGGTGCGAACTTGTTCTAAATCTTGGAAAAAGATGAAGTCTCGATGGTTCTAGAAGGGAATCTTCTAGAAGAATGGGTTGGCATTCGAATGGTTATCCTTTTACTGGTTTCTCTGATATTGTGGGATCATTATTATCCAAGTAACCATCTCATTCTCTCCTATATATTGATGGAATTCTCATGGAAAAGGTTAAGCAAGATTCATTGGAGAATTGGTGAAAGAATTGTGTGAAGGACTTAGCTTGAATAGGAGCTTGGAGACTCTAGAAAGTCTATCAAGAGGATTTGATCTTCTTCATGCAAGGATTGAGCAAGTGTGTGTGTTGGATCCAAGAGCCATCGAAAGGAAGCTTGCGACATCAAGGCGATCAGGTTGTATCTTCTACTTTCAATTAATATGATACAGCGGCATGTCCTTTTCCCATAAATTCATTCTTACTTTATTGTGTAATTCCTTGATCATACACATAAGTTGACAGTTGAATATATTTTTCTATCTTCACTTTGGTTGGTTTGTGTTGTCTTGGTATTGACCTCACAAGAGCACCGGAGCGATGCGGGAGCAATAGAGACCCTAGGAAGCGATACAAAGGTATGTTACTTGTTCCTTCCTACTAGATAATTCAATGGTCAAAACTTAGGGAAAGAGTCATGTCCTATCCTGTTTTGTTCTAGATCCAAGTGGATCTAGGGAGATCTGTTAGTGTCCACACCTACCGATTGGTCTGCTAACAAACCTAAAAATTTTGATGAAGCCAGCCAGCATGATGATTGGATTAGATCTATGAATGAAGAGCTTGATCATTTTGAGAAGAACAATACTTGGTAGCTTGTTCCTAGACCTGAAGACAAGAATCTAATAGGTTCCAAGTGGGTGTTCAAAAATAAAATGAATGAAAAAGGACAAGTTGTTAGAAATAAAGCTAGATTGGTCTGTAAAGGGTATGCACAAGTTGAAGGTTGGGACTTTGATGAAACATTTTCACCAGTGGAAAGATTGGAAGCCATCAGAATGTTTCTTGCATATTCATGTCATAAGAAATTTAAAGTGTATTAGATGAATGTTAAATAAGCATTTCTTAATGGAGATCTAAAGGAAGAAGTATATATGGAGCAACCTGAAGGATTCTCATTGACAGATAACCCTGATCATGTTAGCAAGCTGAAGAAGGATTTATATGGACTGAAACAAGCACCACGAGCTTGGTATTATAGATTGGACAAAGTTTTACAAGACAAAGGATTCAAGAAAAGTAATGTTGATAGCAATCTCTACATAAAAACTGAAGGTGATGATTTACTAGTTGTTTTGATTTATGTAGATGGCACTATTTTTTGATGTAATAATGATTCCTCTATTTAGTGGTTTTCTAACTCTATGAAAATAGAGTTTGAGATGTCCATGATAGGAGAATTGTCATATTTTCTTGGCTTACAAGTAAAAAAGAGTTCTATAGGAATTTTTATCTCTCAAGAAAAATATTTGAAAGAGATGTTGAAGAAATTTCATATGGAAGATTCTTGTCCTGTTAGTACACCTATGGTGGTTGGTTGCAAGATCAGTAAAGATGACATTTTACCCAATGTTGATCAAAGGACATACCAATCAATGATAGGCAGTCTTTTGTACATCACAACATCCTGTCCTGATATAATGCAAGCTGTTGGAATGGTAGGTTGTTATCAGTTAGCTCCTAAACAAAGTCACTTGGTATTTGTCACAAGGATATTCAAATAATTGAAGGGAACAATGACTTATGGCCTGTGGTATCCCAGAAATCAGAATTTTCAGTTAACTTCTTATTCAGATGTAGATTGGGAAAATTGTGTGGATGAGAGAAAGAGCACCAGTGGAGGTGCCTTCTTCCTGGGTGACTCGTTGGTAGCATGGATTAGTAAGAAGCAGGGATCTATTTCCTTATCAACTACAAAAGCAGAGTACATTGTTGCTACTACTTGTTGCACTAAGATTTTGTGGACGATTCRAACTCTTGCAGATTTGAAGGTAAACTATACTATTCCGATTACAATTCATTGTGATAACACCAGTTCCACTAGTGTCTCCAAGAATCTTTTTCTTCACTCCAAGACTAAGTATATCCCAATAAAATACCATTTTCTTAGAGAACAAGTTACAAACTGAGTYATTCAGTAGAATTATATTTCTTCCATAGAACAGATAGCTGATATCTTTACTAAATTGTTAGTAGCGACCCCTTTTGGATATCTTCGTCAAAAGTTGGGGGTTATAACTTCTTTCATCTAGTCTATTCACTTTCTCAGGGGGAGTACTTATTGAATATCTCTTGTATTTCTAATATGCTCATAGTTGACAGGGGGAGTATGTATTGCAACATCTCAGGGGGAGAGTGTTTCTTCTTTGACATTGATGTCAAAGGGGGAGAAAGTGTGGTAATTTCAAGGATGCTACAGTGGTAGTAATTTCAAGGATGCTACAGTGGTATAGTTGCATGTTTTTTTAGGGGTTTCCATCAATGCCAAAGGGGGAGATTGTTGGCATGTTTTAGAATAGAGGCAAAGTATGTGTGTTTTTCATTGATGGCGAAGATCAGCATGATCAGTAGCACAGTGATAATGGCATGACAATGGCAAGATCAATAGTGAAGAGAAATAGTGATCGTTGGATCCCATTCAAAATTATCGATGATCGTCGGATCTAAATTCAGATAGGAGGAGTGCATAGTAGAAGAAAATATATCTCAAGTGTCAGTTCTAAGCCCAAAGACCAACCGTCATTGGATACATAAGAAGGAGCATAGTCTTTATGTGCAAGATGAAGCAAGCATACAAAATCCTGAAAGCAAGAGGATCATCCATCTTCAAGAAACACACGTGGCAAGCGACTAGAATTTCACTGACCTGCACATTGGAGGAGTCAATGGAACATGGTGTGGGAAATTGCAATATGCGAAATCTGGAGAATTGATCTGGACCTTTGGATCGAGGTATGTTGTGGAACATTGGATGTAGAGGGCACAAGGTGAGTGATTGGCATTTCACTGACTAAAAAGTCAAAGAAAGGAGGTTCTCTATCCCATGAAATCGCGAGATGCGAAACCACGACTTAATATGAGTTGTTGATCAAAGGGAGATCATAGACCGTTGATTAGGCATGACGAAGGCCCATGAAGTTGTAAAATCATGATAAGATCTTGACCATTGATCCAAGAGGGACATGTGGCAAGGGATTAACATTTCACTGACTAGAAAGTCAAAGGAATGAAAAGATTTAACCTTGCAACTCGTGATATGCGAAATCACAATAAGGTCTGGCCCATGGTCATAGACAAGGTCACATCGTTGAAGGCTTAAGGGAAGGAGCTAATTGCTAGTATCCATTTCGGGAATCGCAACTTGGAGTGTCAAGACCCTTCATCACAGGTGTTATCACTCCAAGGAACTCCTTAGGGTTGTAGGCTAAGGATGCTTGCTAACTTAGAAATAATGTGTATATGTGTTTGGGACARTGGGGTCTTTAATGATCTATGTAAGAAACAACTCATCACACATCAAAAGATACAGTGCTTTCAGGAAAMAATAATCAAATCAAGTAATTGAAAGGAGAGGATGAATAATACTATTCTTGATTGCCAAATACAAGTGAATGTAGGGATTAATACAAGATAGAGAGGAATCCTTTAATTTCAAGTCTATGAGCTCAATAAAGAGATAACMGTCTTCATGAACTAAAATAAACTGAAACAAACTACAGAAAAGGAAAGATGGACAATTCTGATATTGAAAATGAAAGGAAACAGAACTTTATTTCTGCAAATAAGAGTCTATACAGTAGCATAAAATATCTCCCAGTTTGAACCTTTTAGTGCTCCAAATGTATTTGTCTTTATAGAATTACAAGATGAAATATAGATCCTTGAAAGATGGATCAGATTTACTAAAAATAGTCAAATCAAAACAGATAAAACAAGTGCAGGATGAGATCCTATAAAAATGGATGGAAAATCAAAACAAAATAGGAAAGGTCCTATTTAATGATCTCTAAAAATAGTAGATTGTTGATGAAGTGCAGTTTTAGCCTCCCAAGGCTATTTGATTTGGTCCTCCAAAGATAAAAATCGAATTGGGTGATGTTTCATTTGATCCCAATCATTTTTCCCTTGAAAATGACCAAATCTAGTCAAAAAAATCTCCTTTTGACTTTCATCTCCAAGAATGGCCTTCATATTTTGATTTGATAATTCATAACCAGCTTATTGAAGAAGATTTCAAACCATTAAAACCTAAAAAATCTTGATCTGGGAAAAAAATTGTCTATTCTGGCCATGACAGGCTTTCACCAGCTAATTTACCCAAAAATCTGCTTCTTAGCTGGTGAAAGGCAGAGCTTTCACCAGCTAACTAGTTATAATTTTGTCTTCTGCGCTGGTGAAAGCACAGATTGTTTCAAAATCAAATTTCTCAGTCATGGAGAGTCTGTTTTGCATGATTAAATAGTCGATCGACATCTAAAAATCCTAATATTTCCAATGGTGCTTTCAAATCTCCATTTGGAGCTTGGGAAGCTATCAAAATTTTCCCTACAATATTAGGCATCGTTCTTTCAAAAATGCCAGTGCGTTTTTTATCGCTAACATCTGGCTCCAACTGGGATGGATACCTCCCTGTGAGGTCTCCAAGAACCTAGCAGACCTTGTGCCTTTATTATTGGGCCATGTAGTCATTCAACCTTTTCGGTGGTTAATGAGCACACATAGGCTCTCCTAAACCACCAAAAACATAAACTTACCCAAAAATCAAAACTTGATGAATCTCGATTACCTGCAAGAGTACAAAGACCTCAGGGCTTGCTAGACGAAGCTCCTCTCTCTATTTACAGCACTCCCAATTCTCAGTATGAGGTCAATAGGCACATCCACCATGACTATCTTCCATGATTAGGAGAGACATGAGGATTTTCACCAATTGCATATTTCAGCTTTCCAGAAACATAATGAGGAAACCAAGTTGCACCACCACTAGCATTTACATAAGGTATAGAAGAAGGATCAAGGAATACAGTAAACCAAAAATCCACTGGATTGTGTGGATGATCATAAAGAAGCCACAGATAAGTCTACAGAAATAATAAAAACTCAGGCTGTGAAGCCACCAACGGAGGGTGTTGCCGGTTGCAACCATGTCTCTGTAAACCTTTTCTAAATCATGTATCAATACAGTAGCGGCTTCAGATACAAAGCATTTTTAGATCCTCTGATATGTGCAGATAGCCTTCCAAGGCTCACCGATGTGCTTTGATCATGATAGAATCGACAAAACAACTGAATTTGTGCCCCAAAAATAGGTGTCTTATATGACTTTGGCACCCTTCAAACATCCTTTTTATCAAATTTGGATCTTCAATTTGATGTGTAAATTCAATATGCATCTTTAGAAACTATTTTCAGGATGTTTGGTTGAGAAAAACTTTGATCTGGGCAAAAATATACCTTCGCTAGCTAGTCTCAGGTTTCACCAACTATTTCGCCTCAAGATTTTCTAATTAGCTAGTGAAAGCTCTGCCTTTCATCTACTAAATAGTTATAATTCTTCCTTCTGCGCTGGTGAAAGTTTTGTTTTATCTTTGAGAAGAAAATAATGTAGAGCAACAATGATCCTGCATAGAGTGTTAGATTATTCAGTAGCTTCTCGATAAAGTGTTGTTGACACTCGATGTTTGAACCTCGGGTGACCTGCAATGCTTGATTCAAGAATTGATATGCTAAGCAAGTCAGGAAAAACAAATTAGAGATATCGAAATAATTTAAGCAATGACACCACAACTGCAGAGCATACAAAAGGAAATCCAAATGCACAACTGTTGTTATCTATGGCAAGAATTTGATAGTAGCGCAAGAAGGATCTTCTTGCTAGGTAATATGAAAATTTCTTGATCAATTTCTCTAATCATTCCCTCAAGCTCAACAATACCAAATTCCTAGCAGATTTGATGAAGCTCATCCGGATTAATTTTCCTGCTTCCATTGTTTTTATATCACTAAAGTGCATAATAGCAGACTCGGCACCATCACTTCTTTCACTCATGAGAGCCTTCGATTCACCTTCTGCTGGTGATGATTCCGTCTTAGTCAAATAGCACAGAAATAAACTTTTTATGTTGCCATGTATAATCTCAAGTATTCATGAGCTAGCCACAAGCTGTAAC
>JASDQU010100307.1:85080-114236 GCA_032191745.1 Picea mariana | reverse complement strand
TATATCACTAAAGTGCATAATAGCAGACTCGGCACCATCACTTCTTTCACTCATGAGAGCCTTCGATTCACCTTCTGCTGGTGATGATTCCGTCTTAGTCAAATAGCACAGAAATAAACTTTTTATGTTGCCATGTATAATCTCAAGTATTCATGAGCTAGCCACAAGCTGTAACTTAGAATCTTATATGAAATTTTTTGTTGGCCTCCTGTTACACTTCCCGCAATTGACTTCATACCCAGAATAGGATTGGCAGGGTGGACGTTGATTTCACTGGGATAACCTACAATGACAAACAATCCTGTAGTCTTGAAAAGTGGCATATAAAGATCAATGGGGTGGTCCCCTAAAGTTGTATCAATGATGAAATCTAGAGTCTTTGATGAAGCCTCTATCTGCTCTTTATCAGATGACACAATAAATTTATCTGCTCCAAGAATGTTCAATGCTTCATCCTTCTTTGATGCAGATGTGCTAAGAATTGTTACATTCAGTCCAAAAGCCTTTCCAAATTTTACTGCCATATGACCAAGACCTCCTAGCCCAATTACTCCGAGAGACTTGCCTGCATGATTCATGTGATAACGAATCATAGGGCTGTAAATAGTAATTTCTGCATAGAGAAAAGATGTAGCTGAAGCCAGTGGTAGATTGTCTAGTATCTTATAGCAGTACCTTTGGTGAACAACAATGAGACTAAAATGTCCTCCTTTAGTTACTGTGCCATCTACATCAATACCATTAAAAGTTAAAACATGACCTTTTTCACAGTAGATTTCCATCATTTCGTTACAATATTCACATTGTTGAAAGGAACTGACATATGCACCCACTCCAACATGATCGCGAACCTTAAAATAGACCACTTTGATGCCAACTCCTTGCACAATTCCAACAATTTCATCACCATCTTTCTGGTTTTCTTGATCTGTGCCTTCTTCCTTGCATGCAATATTGTTGAGGTCTTGAACAGTGGGATTGTTGTTCTTGGGCATCGATATTATTAGGTTTAATGAACATGAATTTCTCCACAAATGAAGTCCTAGGTTAGACAGGATTACCCATCAAATCTCTGTAACCCATAGCCCCCCCCCCCGATTGAAGGCATGAATCTGTTCACTCTGTGAAGATCGAGTCCATCAAAAATCATGGTGCCAAGGTTGAGAATGCCATGTGGATGATCAGAAGGACAACGGACCTGCAGTGCAGAGAAACTCATCCCATTGAAGTCTTTGCTCCCGTATCCCTTGAGGAGATTGGAAAGAAAGACTCTCACAGTGACAACAAGCGTATCCCTGAGGAAACCCACGCAGTATATTTCCACCATTAGAGCAGAGGTTTCAACGTGGAGAAAATGTTCTTCCACTCTGAATATGGATTTTTCGTTCCAAGTAGGGTTTTCTTTGCCTGTTCTGTCAATTTGCGTCGTCAATTTTTTCTCAAAATTGATCCATACAACACCATAGGTCTGCATCATGCCAAATAGATGTATCTTCTTCAGATGTTGAGCTGAGATGGTGTTAAGTTCCAGCTGTTTGTAATATTTCCCCATGATGTAGAGCGAGTTTACTAGTAGAGTGGTGAGATTGTTTCTCTGTTCTATAATGCAGGCAAGCCTTCCTGAGTGAGATTATTTCTCCATAATATCCGTATGCAATCTTGAGTTTGTTATGACATGATCCCTCATGAAAATTTGCATCATACCCAAATTAATGATAAGTGACATCCCGATCATATAGATGATGTTTCGGCAGCTGTTTCTCATCAACTTACAATGATAACGTGTAAACTTCACCAGTCGTGTCACCTGCATGCCCAGCTCGGGGGGTGGGCATATTCCACCTAGAAGAGGATGTGCATCTCCAAGAAAGCACTGAACAAGTATTTCTATAATTGGCAGAGTGGATAACATTTCCAGCAACCTCATCCAAAACTTTAGTTGCACCTGTAGCATGCACTATGAGTGTTGAGCACCAACACTAGTAACAGTTCCATCATCAGAAAGGTAGAAGTAGAGCCAGAACAGGACCATCTCCCAAGGAAAATGAGACAACGTACAAGATAGTCCCGAGAATAGCAAGAGTGTCAGAGTATTGTGCCAATGCCTTCCACGAAAGCAAAAGAGAAAGAAGCAACATAGAAGCAGCTATTCCCATGAAACTCATTATAAGCAAGCTCTTCTAATTCTGTTTCGGTCAAACCTATGTGAGGAATTCCATTCAAGATCGCTATTGTTGCAGGAACAACTCCATTCTCCTTCACAATCATCTCAACCTACTTTGCAGTCTCCAAATTTTGTGGGTATGGCATACCATGTGAAATGATGGTAGAATCAAGAGCAACTATAGGAAGTCCATCGACAAGAGCACACTGCACCAAAGGTGAAACATTGAAATTTGGCTTTCAATAGCTAACTGGCAGATTTCAAAACCAGTAAGCTAGTGAAAACCCAGAAACTGCCTTGGGAAAAATTGAATTTCTATGAATCTGCAACAAACACCTGAGAGATTGATGGATGACTTCGAGGTTGACTGAGTAACCGCAGCATGGAAGGATGATCCAGATCGATCCATTAAGCATGAAAAGGGAGTCTCTTTGCCTAATTAAGAAAACTGAAGGTAATCTACTTGCTCAAAGAAAAGAGCTTATTCTTCTATCTACTCCTACTCTAACCCCAGCAAATACATGTTTCAGGTATATACAAATTTCCAAAAAAATAATCCAAGCATCAAATTGCTTGACCCATATTTATGTATGCAACATGGAATAGGGATGGAGAACAAAAGATACCATAAGAAGACTACAACCGACTCACGTTCACTGCTGCAAACCATGATGCCAAACTCTATAATCACTGAAAACCGTGAGTCCATCCACATAGAAATTGGATCATAGAATTTATGTATGACAATACCTTGTTGTTTAAAGTGGAAAATCTACTTTCCTGTATTAGTTCCATGATGTTCCTGATCTGATCTAGGACTATTTCCATATGCAATCTACTCATTATCATCTGGAATCTCAAAAGGCATAACCATTGAATTTTTTAGAAAAGCATCATATTCAACCAAAGATTTTCCAACACAATCATATTGTCCATTAATTGGATAAAACAAATCATATTCATGACAGAATTCTGGAGAAAGGACATCGGCTGTGAAAACTGAATGATTGACTTCATCTTGATGTTGTTCTTTGATAGGCAAGGAAAGAGGCTCTTCAAGATCAGATCCATAGCTATCATATATAGACTGGTTGTTGCTCAAATCAACATCATTTGATATAGAAATCTGATCTCCTTCATCTGCATACTTATCAAATATAGGTGAACAAAAAACCTTTGTGTCTAGCAAAGAAACACAAGCCATCTTCAAATCCTTCTCATCCATCACAGGCAAAAAACTGTCATAAGAAACCTCTTTGAAAATTTGAGAGAAATCCTCTTTTATAATTGATTCTTCATACAAATCAAAGGCGGCATGTGCAATGGAGATAAGATCTGATGCATCTACAGATATATAATTCTCATTATAACCATTTTTGTTATGAAGATCTTCCTTAACAACATAACTTTCATCTCTGCAAATAGGAGAATCAACTGCTTCCTGCTAAACATGCTTTTCAAATTTTTCACAGCATTCTTTAAAGAGACTTTCAGCTGAAAATTCAACTTCTTCTTCCCCTACCCTATAATCCTTTTCATTTTTGTTTAAAGTAGTAGGTACATAAGAAGAACAATCCAGAGAATCTTCGGTCACACAATCATCAATATTCACATCAAATCTATCTTGAAGATCTTCCTCTTGAACAACAACAATAGAAAGGATTTCATGTTCACAACTAGAAGAATAGACATTTTGAATATGTGAATGAAATTCTTCACAACAACCCTCAAGAATAATTTCCCGAGAAAAATACCTTTCACATAGATGATGGAATACTCTATGAAACTTCTTTAAAGAATATATGCTAGAAGGAGGTAAAGAACGATACCATTCACGAGCGTCTCCTTCTAATGAGAAGACAAACATCTTCATGAGCACATCCTCATGATATACATCCAGTTGAATCATGCATTGATGAAATCTGATGAGATGATCTAAAGGATTATCTTCTTTCTTTTTTGCAAATCTTGGGAGGTGATCTCCCCAAATATCTATAGAAGGAACTGGATGTGGGAAACCAGAAACTGTTGAGAAGTCAAGAGGTGCAAACCTCTGAGCCAAAAGAGCTGCAAACGCTTTTGACATTTGATTTTTGTGGAGTCGCCGCTGAATATGTCCTTCATGGAGTTGCCAGATAGATAATTACAACCAAATGATGTCCAAGATTTGTTTATCATCAAAGTTGGATCTTGTCATCTCCCAAGGAAGCTGAGCTTCGATCTCCTGTCCCCGGCAATGGCGCCAATTTGTTATCACTCCAAGGAACTCCTTAGGGTTGTAGGCTAAGGATGCTTGGTAACCTAGAAATAATGTGTATATGTGTTTGGGACAATGGGGTCTTTAATGATCTATGTAAGAAACAACTCATCACACATCTAAAGATACAATGCTTTCAGGAAATAATAATCAGATCAAGTAATTGAAAGAAGAGAATGAAGAATACTATTCTTGATTGCCAAATACAAGTGAATGTAGGGATTAATACAAGATAGAGAGGAATCATTTAATTTCAAGTCTATGAGCTCAATAAAGAGATAACAGTCTTCATGAACTAAAATAAACTGAAACAAAGTATTGAAAAGGAAAGATGGACAATTCTGATATTGAAAATGAAAGGAAACTGAACTTTATTTCTTCAAATAAGAGTCTATACAGTAGCATAAAATATCTCCCAGTTTGAACCCTTTAGTGCTCCAAATGTCTTTGGCTTTATAGCCTTACAAGATGAAATCTAGATCCTTGAAAGATGGATCAGATTTACTAAAAATAGTCAAATCAAAATAGATACAACAAGTGTAGGATGAGATCCTATAAAAATGGATGGAAAATCAAAACAAAATAGGAAAGGTCCTATTTAATGATCTCTAAAAATAGTAGATTGCTGATGAAGTGCAATTTTAGCCTCCCGAGGCTATTTGATTTGGTCCTCCAAAGATAAAATTTGAATTGGGTGATTTGTCATTTGATCCCTATCATTTTGCCCTTGAAAATGACCAAATCTAGTCAAAAAAATCCCCTTTTGACTTTCATCTCCAAGAATGGCCTTCAGATTTTGATTTGATAATTCATAACCAGCTTATTGAAGAAGATTTCAAACCATTAAAACCAAAAAAATCTTGATCTAGGTGAAAATTTGGCTATTCTGGCCGTGACAGGCTTTCACCAGCTAATTTACCCAAAAATCTACTTCTTAGCTGGTGAAAGGCAGAGCTTTCACCAGCTAACTAGTTATAATTTTGCCTTCTGCGCTGGTGAAAGCACAGATTTTTTCAAAATCAAATTTCTCAGTCATGGATAGTCCATTTTGCATGCTTAAATAGTCGATAGACATCTACAAATCCTAAGCTTTTCAATGGTGCTTTCAAATGTCCATTTGGAGCTTGGGAAGCTATCAAAATTTTCCCTACAAGATTAGGCATCATTCTTTCAAAAATGCCAGTGTGTTTTTGATCGCTAACAACAGGAATCCGGAAAAGCGATATCACGATGAGATCTGGACCATCAAATCACTGGAGATATCGACTGTTGATCAGGATTGATGAAGTTCATAAGTTTGCAAAATGAAAAAAACCTTTTGGTGTAGGCTGTGGTCATTGTCGATGGTCATATGAGAGGGAAGAGCTAGCATAAAGCTAAGCTCCATTTCTGGGATTGCAACTTGGAGCATCGAGACCCTTCGACATAGGATTGCTGAAATGCGAAATGTGAAACACATCTTAATTAGGCCCATGGTCACATTTAGTGGGCATATGGGATAAATGTAAGACCCTGTGAATTTAATCCAATGGTTTTGGTTATTTGAACATCTGATCGAAGGGATACCTTTGATCTTTACGATTAACTGTTCAGTTATGATTCAGTTAGTAGAACTGAATCATGATTCTTGGAAGGTTGGCGATTGAGTGGTTGAAGCGTTGTTGGCCTAGGTATTCAAGGTGTAACTGAAGTTGTGTGAAGTGGATAAAAGAAAGATGGAGTGACTGTGAATAGTTAGTTGTTCTGAATGAAAAATGAGTTGAACTGTAAGAAAGGGAAAATTACAGTATGCGCAGTGTGAGACCGATAGTATGCGTAGTGTGAGATAAAACTTAGAGATGAGTAATAGATGTTGAATAGATAGAAGCAAGAATAGCTTGAAGCAGAGTAGAATTGCAGAACAGATAGAAGCATAGAAGAATTGCAGGACAAAAGAGAAGTGGTGAGAATTGAAACACCTGCGTTGTTGGTTATTCAATCATTTTACTTATAATCAGGGAGGTAGGGTGGTTCTAGGGAGGACTGTGGTCCTTTGATATTCGAGTTGGTGCTTGAATATTGGGATTTGTAGCTTCCATCTAGTTGTGGCTAGAAAACAAGGTGGCAGGGTGGTGCTTGGGAAAACACAGAGGTTTCTGTATGCAAGTTGGTGCTTGTATAAGTGGAAGTAGGTGCTTCCATTCAGTCAGTGCTAGAGCACTCAGGGAGTTGGTGCTTCCTTCCAGTTGGTGCTAGAGAAACCAAAATTTTGGTGCTCTCAAAAATTTGGAGCTTGTAAAACAGAGTTAGTAGCCTCACTTTGAGTTGGTGCTCAAACATAGATGATGTACAGAACTTAAAAGACTGCCATTCATTTCGAAGAAGAAGAGGTTTTCTCCCTTTATGGGTTTCCTCGTGAAAATCTGTCTCTGTTTATATATTATGTGTGATTGCTGCTCATTATTTATGTTGTTCATATGATGTATAATATTGATGGTCACTTGATGAAAGATTAAGAATGGTTTAATAGACTTAAAATTGATTAAGAACAGTAACAAATGATTCACACCCCCCTCTCAGTTGTCTTAGTAATTTCAAAAGTTATAACTCAGCATTACACTTTAGTTCCAAAATAGAACTAGACTTAAGACTTTAGTTGAAAATCAACATTACAATTTAGTTCTAAACTAGAACTAGACTTAAGAATTCAGTTGCAACTCAACATTACACTTTAGTTCTAAAATAGAACTAGACTTAAGATTTCAGTTGCAATTCAACTTTCCTCAAGAATGTCATCCTTCCATACTTTTAATTTATCTTCTTTTTCAAATGAAGAAGGTTTGGCATTCCTAATGTTTCTCATCAGTTCAACATAGCCTCCAAACCTATGAGGCCTCTTCCTTTCCCTGAAAGTTCCTTTGGGATCAACTATCCTTTCTTCTTCCTGCACTATTTCTTTAAGCCACCCTGGCTTCCTTTTGGCTAGAGGTTCTTCAAGAGTTATTTCTAACACTTCATCAGGTTCTAGGCATTCATTACTTCGCCCTTCATGAGGTTCCTCCCTCTGATCATCCGAGTCTTCATTTTCAGAAGAGGGTGAAGTTGGTTGAACTACTTCGAATTCCTACTGAAGCTCTTTGGATTTCTTAAATGCGGCTTCCTCGTGGAAAGTCACATCTCTTCTTACCTCTATTTGCCTCTGACTTGGTACATAAATCCTGTAAGCCTTGGAGTTCTCACTGTACCCCACAAAAACCCCTTGTTTTATCCTTTTTTTCACCTAAATGAGCAAAATAAGGACACTTACAAGTCTAGTTGGGTTAGCTAGACAGGACATAAATGAGTGAAAGATTTAGAAACATCAAGCACAATAAGCAAATAAAAAACTGATCTAAAACAATTAAAGAAACTAAAATAATGTGCATAAAGGAAATAAAAGAAAAGAAAGATTGATATTCATGCCACCAATGGATAGATTGGACTAGTGGGCAAACACCAAAGAGAAAGGGAGACTTATGGGTCCCCTCTTCTTCTAAGGGAGGGCTCTTGAACCCCCACTGATTGAACTCTTCTTACAAATAACAAACTAAAAGGAAATGGTGAAGAAATCCAAAGCTCATTCACTCAAGAGGTGATGTGAATGCATCAATGAAATGATGCTTATATGCTCCAATGATGAAAGAGGTTCCTTGTAGGAGAATAGAGGCAGCATAGCAATACAAATAGATTCTTGGAAATATAGTGAACCCGTGGCCTCTTTTTATAGAAAATATTTGAGGCATTATTCAACCAGTCTTTAGTGTGAACAAGGGACTCTTTAGGGCACCCTTAGGTATTTAACTAGCCCCCCACTCAGATTCAGCTTGGATTTGGGTGTCAAATCCGCTTGGGAGATGAACCAGAAGTGGGTGGAAGGCCGACCAAAATCATAAATGAGATGTTTTGAGGTGTGCGCAGCTTTTTGCATCCATAGTCGCGTATCGGGTGCATGTGCTCGTTTCCATCATTTTCGACTGGCGCACGTGTGTATGCTTCCTTTGTATTTTGAGTGCATGATGAATTTATAGACACTTGTATAGTTTTGTCTCCTTTTGAAATGCATTTTTTGGACCATGGATGAACTAATAGGTGTTTGGAGATGTTGGATTCATGTGACCATTTTCAGACGAAATTTCAGTGATAACAAATGCCCCCTAATGTGTGAGGTTAGGAGCATACATATAGCTGAAATACATTAATCTTTCTTCTACTGAGAGTAATTTTCTAAGAAAGAGTGTTGAGGGGAGTTGCAAGAGCGACCCATTTGAGGGAGAGGGGAACCTGTAGGACCCAAACCCTTCACAAGGTGTGGAAAAAATAAAACTATGTACAAACGAGGCAGGCATGCCCCGTGCTCGTGTCATGTAACTCAGAAAATGTATGAGATAGTAACTAAAATTGTGTTTTGGTGTAGATGATTGTAGCACCCTCGGGGGAAAGTTTATAATGGCAGAGGACAATTTTGATGGTGAAAAAACTCTGAAAAGAGGCAATGACACCTATTAGAAGTGTTGAGGAGTCACAAGCATTGATGGCCCAACAATTTTCATAGGTCTTCAGAAAATATAAAAAAAAATGCAATAGTGGCAAAGTAAGACCCACCGCAACACGAGAAAGTGTTGAATTTGAATTTCGAGGGGGTCAACGACAGCATAAAGAAATGATGATTCTCTCTGTTTCGTCTGAGACTCCTCATTGTGGAGGTAATGAGAGTTAATATATTGTCGCCCTTCTAGGAACTGTGTTGATGTCAACCAAAAGGGAGACACGACTCCAAGAAGCGAAGGGCTTCATGAAATATACTAGAGAAGATCCGAAACTGATGAGGAACATGGACGAAGTCAAGAAGTGGTGAGATTCAAGGCTTCCATTGGTTGGGGATATATGTAAAGCATGAGTGGTAGCAACCCGTGAAACTGAATCTAGCATCAAGGGGACGATTAGGCTTGGATAAATTGTGCCATAGACGTGACAAGATGGAAAAATGCAAAGATCAGAGGTGTATGGACTGTAAGATACTCGGGGTTTATGGATGATGTCAACAAGGGTAGGAGGTGAAAAATGCCCCAAACAAGGGCGACAAGGGTTTCTTTGCCAGAAAAGGAAGGTCACTAAAGGAAACAATAGAAACCTATGTAAATGCAAGAAACAAAGGTTTTGTACAATTACCAAAGGTATAAAGAATAAGTTGGGATAACTGTCCAGATACACAAATGGGTTCTCCAATGCAAGATGGCTTGGCTAGTGAGGGTGTAAGTTGCTTGGAAAATAGTTGGAGGGTAGGGGCCCCATAGGTGGGTTTTTGTATTAGGGAAATGAATGGAGGACAATCTACATATGGGAAAACTAAGGGTGGGTGAAATCGATGGTTAATGATACTGTGGAGGCGTAGACAAATGGGAACCATAATGAGAGTACCCGAGAGTCCATTGTGGGGAAGCTAGCAAAATGAGGAGAAAGAGCATGCGGCTGATTCTCGAGAATTCGAAGACTATTGGGACTCCCTGCCCTAGGGGGTGAAAACAACATGAGTGTCAAAGTGCTAGAGGGGAATATAATTGGGACAAATCATGTGGGAGAGAGTGCTACTAGTTGACAGTACTGAAAATGTAGAGGAGTTCTAAGTTCTAGAGAGTCGTATGGGGGGGATACTAGAGGCAAACATTAGAGGATGCGACTGGGAGATGCAATTGATATTCAGAGGGAATGATTACATGCCAGTGTCAATGATATACCTGAAGGAGCTGTGTGAATGTATGATGACCAAGTACCTAGGAAGGATGTGATAAAAACAATGTCCTCTGAGGCCGAGGATGGATGGTGACCTGGGGGGTGTGACTATGTAGGGGGTGGGATCCTGATCCCATGGCTAAAGATGGATCGAAAAATAGACAACCGGAGCTCCTGTAATTGATCCTAGAAGTTTAGTAAAGTCACTATATTTAGTTGTAGGGGCCACAATGCCACCTCATTTGTACCTGCTGTCTTAGTGAGTGGACGATAGGTTTCAGAGGAGATTTGGAGATTCTGAGAGATTAAGCCAGCCGATTCAGGATCAACGAGTTCCAAGTTAGTGGTCATATCTTCTTGCATAGTAATTAGGATTTCTTTTTTGGGCTGGGCTGTACAGATGGTCGTACAGGGGGATTTTGTGAGGGTGGTCCTGTTGTCACAGGGGAATACCTAGGGTTCAATGCTACAACAGTGCACCAACAAAACCCTAACTATCGGCCCTTTCAGCAACACCTGCGAAGCAGATGAAGTCTCACCTGAGGTAGAGGCGGGGGTGGTTGTAGGACTCAAGTTTCTGCAACCTTAGATGAGACACAAATCTGTGATTATAATACTTAATAGAGCACTTTAGCATCAACAGTTCATCAATATTCAACCAATAAATACTGTGCAGATAGAACAGAGCATCACATCATTCACTTAGATCTGATGTATTTAAGCACTTTATCTTAAACAGGCAGGTTGTATCTACCAGATCAAGCACTAAGCACCTTCATATAGGTTAGATCTAACATTCTTACACATCATTAGCACAAAGCATCAACATATTTATATATATCTATCAAAGCACTTAGCAAGAGAAGTTATAAACACATCAAGACAAGAACAAAGAGAAACAACACAGTGTTTATGTGGTTCACCCCCACCCTGGGGCTATGTCCACCAACTCTTCTTCTTTATTGTCTTCAATAAATCATTTACAAACACAGAGCCTCAAAACCCTACTTCGCTTAGGATATGAGATATGCACACCTCATTAGATCCTCCTTCCTTGCATTATAGCACAAAGCACTTCACAACTTGTTACAATACCTTGCACCTAGCTTTGAAAGTCTCTCCCAGTATGCACAGAGCATATACAAACCATAATTTCACTTAGCACTACTGGCAGAGGCGCAGTGGAGACTGTGTGGCTGGACCATAGTGCTTGCTGCACCCCTTGGAGTATAGTGTTCAACGTCATGCGAGGCTCTAACTATATGGCTATCTTCATCTTATTGTAATATGTATGGAACATGGAATTTTACTTCCATTTATTATTCATGTCACTTGAGTACCACATTGTACTGAACTTCACGGCCAATGGTTCGAAAGGCTCGATGTCCAGGAAGGTCGCACCTTTCGGCATATCCCAACCAATGAAAGTGATCAAGATCAAGAGCCAGCTGAAATGGAATTCATATCCTTGATCTTGCACTTCTTTGTAGTCAAGTTCCAACTGGTTCACTAGGTACTTCACCCAATTCATTTGTAGGCCCTCTGCGCACTTCCCTGCGAGGTCGACTACAAAACCAGTCACTTCAGTGGGTCGGTTCTTTCATACTAACTTCCCTGCAATCAATTGACAAGCGAAGTGCACTGCACCATTCTAAATAGAGGCTACCTTGTAGCCACGTGTGCCCTTCTCGACATCGTGATAAGTTTCCTTGATCCTTTGTATGAGAGCGTGGTCCATGGATTTTCTAGGATAGAAGTCTTGTGGGTTGGTTCCTTGCATACTAAAACCCGTGATCCGATTGATAAAGGTCAGATCAACTATGATACAGTATTTTAGCCACAAATATCTTCCATGGTAACAAGACAGTAGTATCTTGACACATGCATTCACCTCTTGGTGTCTTCTGAATTTTCATGACATTGAGTAGGGTGGACTACGCGAGGTTATGGGTCCATGCTTGGGAAATTACCTTTGAGTTTTTCCCTTTTGTTCTAGTCAGATACTTATGTGGGGCTAACATGTTGTAGAATTTGTGATCTCCGAGGTTGAAGTTGCTAAACTTCAACGCTGCGATCTTATCTTGGTCTACTCGCACTACATGTATCCCCTTCGGGACATACGCAGTGACCAAGACATACTCGAAATTTTTAGGTACGTTGTCACAGTTTACAACACCACTTAAAGGTGGTATATAGGTGGGTAATATAGTTAAGATCAGTTTAGCATTCGCTAAGTCATCCCTGTGCTTAGTTTTCTTCTCATCAGACGGTTGGGATGGTCCTGCTCTTTGAGCAGTGGATGGAGAGGCTGGCAGTCCTCTTGTGGATGATGCTTGTATACTTGTAGACATCGACATGACTCTTTCAGTCATGAATTTCATCAAAACTTCCCCAACAACTTTTTCTCCAGTGATCAACTTGTCTGACATTCATGCTCAGGGTTAACAATCTCAGGTTCAGGGGGTAGCTTAGACACAGTAATGAGATAGAGAGCAGAAGCACGATGATCACTGTATAAACTCAACTTAGTCCGTGGGCTCAAATTCTTAATTGGAAAAAGTGTTCTCGATGTGTGGCGCGGTGGGATAAATAGGTAACTCGACAATGGGTCACTTGCAACAGGTATGAGGCCTTCATTAATTCATTTATGTCCCTTATGGCCTGGTCCCAATGGTCGGATGGTGAGCTGGTTGGCCATAAATGGATTTTTATCCATTTAGATCATTGATCTAACGATTATAATGTCCCCAATGATTATATTGCTTCGCAATGGAAAAGTGCCATGTGTCGTTGTTCTAATATCATGGCGAAGCTCCAATTTTGCAATTTTTCCTTCAGTGAGGTTCCCTCTGGAGCCTTTTGAAAATTATCTATCTTGGCTCTCTTCTTACTTAACCTTATAGCCTTCCTTCTAGTCAGCTTCGTCTCGGTATTCATTTTTCCATTCTGATTTTTGTCTTCTTTTGACCTAGTCACTTCACATTGCTGAGATTATTCCCTAGGGTTCCCGGATCATACTTATTCTTTGTTTAGGATAGGTACTTCAATATTTTGTGGATCCTATAGTGTTCTTGAAACTTTGACATCCAGGTCTCTAGTGTTAAATAGCTTCGATATGTTCTGTTGTTCTTCAATCAAATGTGTTATTCTTCTAGTCATGAAATCTTTTAATTCTTGCTTCTTCTGCTCCAAAAATTCTTCTTCTTCCTTTCGTCTAGCTTGATCTCTGACAATCCAAGGTTTTCCTAATAACATGGTAAATTGGGTGTTTTCCTTGATAAATTTAATAATCTCAAAATTTGTTTCTGTCGAAGTTCCATTGGCAGTCATAGGTATATAAGCGAGCCTTCCACATAGGTTTATCAAATTTCCTCTGAATTACCCTATTACTCCTAATGAAGCAACCATAGCAGGATTTCATAAAAGTTCCCAAATTTTTTCTTTCATAATATTCACCTTTTTTTCCTCATCCAGAACATAGTCAACGTTGAAGTCTCCCATTCTTGCTTCAAGGCATTATTTTTCTTTGAAGATCTTTGATAATCTGACAAGTCAGTGGTCATTCAGGGTTTCGTTTATTTGTAGAAATACCTTCTCTGATTATTTATGGGGTTTTGCTATTTCTGGATCTACCTTAGGGTTTTCTTTATTCATATTCATTCCTTCCAGCTTAACAATCATTCTAGGGAAATCCAACACTTCATGGTCCATAGCTTTACCACAAACACAACCAGGTCTTTTCCCAGGGCATTCCTTAGCAATATTTCTCGGTCTTATGCAACTGTAACATAGGGTTAATACTCTCTTTTTTTTAAGTGATCTCCAGCCTTTCATGTACTGCGCACTAGGCTCATAGGAGCTAACCTGAAAAAATTTGTTTATAGGATCCTTCATCCATTTGTTAGTCCAAACATTCTTTCTATGCATAGGTATAACATATCTTTCACTATTCATATCAGATCTATTCATATCAAATCTTCTTTCATCTATTAATACCCTAGTTTTCAAGCTATGATAGACTCTATCAAACATACCTAGATTCATACTTTTGAAACACAAATTTCCACTAATCTTACTTCTACAAAGCATAAAGTCTTCAAATCTATAACTTTTCACTATTCTTACCTGTATCAGAGCACATAGCTTACAGATATTACCACTTTTCTTGGTACAGAGCTCTTCAGATCAAGTAGAAGTTTCATATCGGGACAACAGATCTACGCACAGATCTTTCACAATCTCAGGTCGAATCTTTGCACAAAGCTTCTTCTTTCTCAGTTCCCAACAATCACAATTTCAGGTCCAAGATTGTGCACTTCAGCAGTATATCTACACACAGAACTTCTCTTCAGTTTGCAGCAATCATAGTTTCAGGTCCCAACAATAGAACCATTAGTTGGAATAGAGGCATACCCAGGGTTCAATGCTACAACAACACACCAACAAAACCCTAAATACTGTCCCTTTTGACAACACCTGCGAAGCAGATGAAGTCTCACCTGAGGTAGAGGCAGGGGTGGTTGCAGGACTCAAGTGTCTACAACCTTAGATGGGACACAGATCTAGGATTATAATAATTAAAAAAGCGCTTTAGCATCAATAGTTCATCAATATTCAACCAATAACTATTGTGCAGATAGAACAAAGCATCGCATCATTCACTCAGATCTGATGTATTTAAGCACTTTATCAGTATAGCATATGTTTTATGTATGGATGGATGTCGATGCTATCATTTGTGTGTTGTGTGTGCAGATGTGGGACCTCACCAACGAGAGGTTGAAATGGTCAGAGTGTCGACTCGTTAGGGGCCCATGAGACCACCATTGGGGGAGCCACATGTAGGGGAGAGATGACGATGGGACGAGGTTGGTGTGAGGTCGGATGATGATGAGAGAGTAGATCGAAGATGCCAATTTGATGAACCTCATGCAGGGCCTTCACATGCTCCTCCGACGGGGGCCGGGGGAGAGTTCGAGGATTTTTTATACCGATTGGAGGTGGTACTATAGGAAGTGCCTGAGGGCATGTGGACGTGGATCCAGGATGAGGGAGTCTTGGAGCAGTGTGTGTGCCTTCCGGTGGAGTTGCAGACCCTGATCCACAAAGCAGCTATAGCAGGGGCGGCTATGACTGGGCGGTTTCCCCCAAGACCTGAGGCACCCCTAGCTGGTGGGGCCCCTCCTCCAGAGAGAGGACTAGGTGGTGGGGCCCTAGAGGTTCCATGAGGGCCTCTATTATATGTATTTTTGTATTATAGAGACTTACGAGCCCATTTTGTATATGGTGTTGTGACACTGATTTTGTACTTATAGGGGTGAGGTGGTTCACCTGCCTACGACTGTTGGACATGTTGTATTATTTTTTTTAAACATTGATGGCATATTGACCGATATATATATATATATGGAGATACATTTTGGATCATGATGATTATTTTTAATGCTTTTTATGATGTATAATCTATATGTTGTGATAAACTCTTTGATGATTTATGTATGTGTGATGGTATCTTGATGTGATAAATGTCAATCCAACACTAGGTTATCCATATTATCTGCTATTTGATTGAATTGTCATGGAATATGTGTAAATATGATTGAATGAAAATGTTGAGATAAAATTCTAACTTGCAGGTATTTGTGGAAGAGGCAAGGATTGTGGACACGATACATATTGTTGAGTTGAAGGACCATTAGATGGGAATCAAGTAAGATGCCAAGGTGACGAATATGGCGGTGATTGGATTTATCAAGGAGACCAATGATGGCTATGTATTTCGCATGTTTGTCTATTGCTAAGCCCAAACATATGCCGATGGAGTGGAGTAGTTCATGTGAGGGGGTATAGAGGGCCCAAGCAGCTGAAATGATATTCTGTGTCCATCGTCTAGCTCCGTCAGCATAACCGATGTGGTAGGCCAATGTAGGTGGCATATGTCAATAAAAAAAATGATAGATTATACATAAGGCATGGAGGGGAAGGAAGAATACTAAAAGCTATACGAAATGTGTACAAAAAAGAAAAATCCTAGTGTAGAAGGGCTACGCTCAGGCATAAAATTTCTTTAATTACAACCCATTGACGGGTTCTTTGATAAGGTTGCCTTCTAGAGAGGCTGGGATGTATGAACCTTTGGTGAGGAAATGTTGGATGATGTAAGTTCCATCCCATAATGACTCGAATTTTCCATGGCCAAGGATATCGTGAGTGATATCGTAAGAAAGGACGAGGTCACCTTCGTTCAATGAGCAAAGGTTGACATGTCGATCAAAGGTGGCCTTCAATATTTTTTTGGCTGCTTCATTGTTCTGTAATGAAGACCAATGGTCTTCATCCAATGATTCTAAGTTCAGCAAATGCTTCTCTGTTGGAGCAATGTTGGGTAATAACTCAATAACGATGCGTAAGGTGGGAATTTCGCACTCGATGGAGAGAGTGGCCTCGACCCCATGGACATGATGAAATGGTGTAAAGGCAATGGAAGTTTTAAATGTTGTGTGATAATCCCATAGTGTGAAAAAAAACATATGATGCCAATTGATCTTATGTTTGTTAACCGCTCACTGCAACATGGTTTTGAGGACCTTGTTGACCACCTCTACCTAGCCATTGGACTGAGGGTAGTATGGGGAGGTGAACGCGTGGGAGAATCCTAACCTGGAAGAGAGTTTGATGAAGATCTCATTCTTGAAGTGTTTCCCATGGTCGGAGACTAACCGTAGTGAGACTCCAAAGCGGGAGATGATGTGGTTAAAGAAAAAACACGTTGCAGTGTCACCGGTGTTGTTGAAGGTAGGCATGGCTTCATCCCACTTGGTGAAGTAATTGACTTCCATGACGATGTATTTGTGTCCATTTCTAGATGGAGGGTTGCAAGTCATGAAGTATATGCCTCATTTGCAAAAGGGGTTAGCAGTAATGACTACATGTAAAAGAGAGGGTGGTGCTCGTGCTTTGTTCACATATAGCTGACATTTGTCACATTTCTTCACAGCGTGGATGCAATCGTGAAACAATGTGGGCCAAAATTAGCCTGATCGAATGATTTTCTAGGCAGTGGACATCCTTGAGAGGTGGCCACTGCAGGCGCCATTGTTGCAGTCATTCAAGGCTCTATCAACTTTGTCGATGGTCAAACATCGACGAAGGATGGTGCCGACCCCATGTCGATATAAGATATCATCAATAAGGAGGTAGTGGGGAGCCTGGTGGTGAATATGTCAAAGATCATCCTAGGAGATGTGATTTCTGAACTTCTGTGTTCAAATCTTGATGAGAAGATCGTCATACCAAGGATCATCTGAGGGGATATAAAAGAAATGTTCGTTAGGGAAGTCGGTAGTGAGGGGAGAAATGGTAGTATCGGAGGGAGATGGCGTAATGATTTCGGCAAGGACGACGGATATCTTGCTCTTAAGTGTTGAAAATTTGAGGTCATACTCCTGAAGGATAACGATCCATCAAGCAAATTTTCCATTAATTTTCCGACGACTGAGAAAGTATTGCATGGGGTTGGACCCTGCTACGACTTTGGTAGTTCGAAGTAGAATGTAATGGCACAGTTTCTGGACTATGAGGACAACTGTAAGGGTGAGTTTTTCTTCTTTATTTTATTTCAAAGGTGGCCTTGGCCCCTAAAATATTTTTACTAATATAGTAAATTACATGCTCACGGTAATCATCCCCTAATTGGACAAGAACTCCTGCTACTGAGATGGTTGAGACCGATAAGTAGAGGATATAGTCGCAACGATAGTGGGGTGGGATAATCAACAGGGCATTGGAGAGTGTCACTTTGAGATCATCAAAAGTGGTTTGGGCATGTTCATCCCATTGGAATGGGATATCATGACGTAAGAGGTGAAGGAAACCGTGTGCATGAGTGGCATAATCGGGGATAAAGCAGCATAAAAAGTTATCCTTGCCTTGTAATMTTTGCAACTGGCATAAATTCCGAGGGGGGGGGATTTMTGTGATGGGTTGGACCTTGAGGGGGTCCAAAGTGATGCCACATTAGGAGACAACAAACCCAAGGAGGCTTCCAACAGTGATGCAAAATATGCACTTGAGGGGGTTCAAGCGGATATTGTACTGACGACACCTTTGGAAAATGATCCATAAATCATCGAGATGTTGAGTGCATTTCTTGTATCGAGTGTTGAGGTCATCAAAGTATGTGAGGATGATATGGGACAGATCATGAAAAAATTATGTCATGGCCTGTTGGAAAGTGGCACCGACGTTCTTGAGGCCAAAAAACATGATGTGATATGAGAAAGTATCCCAGGGGTTAGTGAATGCGGTTTTGTATTGATTGGTTGGGTGAATCTGAATTTGATTCTACCCAGAGAAACCATCCATGAAGGACAAAGCTTCCTGGCCTACACAATCATCGATAATTGGTCTATAAAGGGTGTTGGAAAATTGTCTTTGGGACAGGCATGATTGAGGTCACGAAAATCAGTACAGACACGAATATTGCCTTGTTTTTTGTTAACAAATGGGGTTGGAGACCCATGACGTATATGAAATGGGGTATATGAACCCTACGACACATAATTTGTCAATTTCATCTTTGATGTTTGCCTCTTTGGATGGGTGTAGTGGACATTGCTTTTTTCGTACAAGTGTGATATAAGGCCATGTGTCTATACGATGTTTAGAAATAGAGGGATCAAGGTCGGGAATCTCTGTGTATGACCAGGCAAAAAATGTCCCAGTATTCCTSGAAGAGAGCTTTGTAAGCTATGAGTTCTTCAGGAGAGCATGCAGAACCTATGGTGATTTCCTCTATGATTACAGGTTTCATGGAAATATCTATTTTGATRGTGGGGGGAATTTTGGCCATGTTGCCTTCTTCAAAAGCGTCAAGGGTAGAGATAGGGTTATTGAACCAATTTATATGCCCTGATGGGAGAAAGTATTTAGTTTCGATTGTGTATATGGATTTTTGATTAGGAGGCATAAAGGATTTCTATGGAAGAAAGAGTGCCTGGTGATGGATCGGATCCCATGGGAAATCGGGGGTAGTTAATTCCTCGAGGATGTCTTTGTCACAATGGAATTGTCTAGAATATAGGGGATCCAGGAGAGTAACATTAGTGACTGTCACCATGTGGTTGTCTTCTAGTGGTGAAGAGGTATGGGGGGTGACAATGGTTTTCTCGACATAAACCAAATATCAAGATACTGTGGGTTGAAAATGGTAGTCGGGCATAAAACTTCCTTGGGAAAATGAACAAGAGAATTGTGGGGATTTGGGGTCAACTCCTCATACAAGCTATCCAGGAACCATGGAAGAGAAGGGAGTGCCTCAGGCTCAGGAGAGAAGATATGAACGACATCCAGGGATGGAATAGAGGAAATATCTGGTACCTTTGGCAGTGAGGTAGGTGTGGGATTCTAAATAAGGGTTATTTGGTGATGCCTATATTCAAGAATCGTAGGACATTGGTATGTGAAATGATCTAGGGATTCACATAGAGAGAAAGGGCATTGCATCAGTTTGTTAATTGAATTCATGACATAGTGGATGTATGTGATAGGATTACTTGATGACGTGGATGGGGAAGAATCTTGATGAAAGCTATGGCATATTGTCATTAGTGTCTGTCGAAATTGAGGTAGCGTGGGGAAATGGTGGGTGTAATGGCCATACTATGAGAAGATGGCACAAGCAAATTTGGTTTGCAGCCTTGTGGTACTGGTGGATGTAGACGTGGTAATAGTAATTGGTGCATTGGGTAGCATAATGCACAGTGTGGTTTCTTGAGGAAGTTGGATTAAATTGTGTAACTCAAGGAGAGAGGGACAGGGATTGGTGGGGCGTCCTTATTTCTCGCATAGTGCACAAGAAAATTGAACTCAGAGGGGAAGTGGAGTGGTGGGATCCCTCTTCTTCCTTCTTCCCCCAGCTGTAGTAGTGGTGCTTGTGAGTGGGGGTGAGGGTGGTGCGATGGGAGTGAGGACTAGTATCTGCATTGGCATGCCTTCAGTTTGAGGAGGAAGGGATGGTTGAGGGACCATCTCAGGTGGATGTAGATACCATACTGGAATTTCCAGCACCATATTGGAAAGGGTAAGTGTTGCGTCTACCTGGAAATCTTGTACACCCAGTGGGGGGTAAAATAAGGGGATTTGAGTAATGTCTTGGGGGACTATATCCCAAAATGGAATGTGTCCTTGGGGGAGGGTGAAATCGGGAATAGGTGTAGCTAAAGATCTCTCAGGGGACTCCAGAGGGAGGAGGTCTGCGACTAGTGGAACGTTAGATAGAAAGGAAGACTTTGTGGTAGGAAGGGTATCTCCAGTTTTTGTTCCATTGGATGAGATGATAGAGACTTGCTCTGATGGATGTATGAGCGATGATGCTCCATGGTATGTCCCTAGCAAGGATGGGCCTTTGAAAATTCCAGGACCCATCTCAATGAGTGGGTAGGCATCAGAATTAGTGTGGACAAAGGGTAAGATGTTATTGATGTTGGAGAAAGGTTTGGGTTCGTAATGTGACACTTGGTCGATGGTGATGATCTTCCCATTGTGGGGGAACATCATTGTGAGAAACATAGAAGAGGCCACATCTTTCATAGCGTACATGTAGCTATGTCCGAAAATGATGTTGTAAACGAGCGGAGCATTGATAAATTCAATGCTAATGAGGATAATCTTGTCCCCGAGTTCAACGGGGACATTTTGAAAGAGCCCTTTAGGAGAGGATGGTCATCCATCATAATCTCTTAGAGTGATGGCAGATGCTATAAGCTTGGGGGAGCCAAGTTTCTACCATACAATTTTGTACATGATGCATGTGGATGCACCTTCATCAATGATGCAGTGATGAACTGTGATGTTCTGAATTTTAACCGGTATTTGGAACGTTACCAGAGTGGGGAGACGGGGTTCCCTACTATCAAGATCAAAGGTGATGAGTTGAGTGTCAGAAGGTTCGACTGCCCCCAGGGTGGAAATTAATGATTTCCATTGAGTAGGATAGGTTTGAAGGACTTCTAAAACTGACATGGCAGCAGGAGATTGTGCCAAGTCATCGACCAGACTATAAGTGTGTGCCGCCCTAGCTTGAGGGTTGTTGACATTCCATCGCAATGGGATGTGAGGAATACAAAGGGGTGTTTCAGTATTAGGGTATTGAATCATCAAAGGTGGTCCAGTTGTGACTGGGGATGCTTCCGAGGTTGTGGGAGAAGAGTCAGGGGATGCGTTGTATTGACGACTGCATGTTTTTAGAAGAACTTCTTCGTTGCTAATGAGGAGGATAGTGCGATCTGCAGGAGTGCCTGGGTTTGGATATTGTACCATGTATGGTGGGCTAGGATGCATTTCATCTTGGGTGTTCATCACCCCCTTGTGTGGAATGGGGTTTTGTAGAACGACTAGGGGTGGTTCTTGCACATATTTTTGTGGGGCCTGTTGAGGGGCAGGCAGTGTTGGGGGACATGGTCCATTTCCAGATTCTTTCATCCATTTAAAGTCAGTGATTTGAGGGCAATGGTGAGTATAATGACCATACTCACCACAAAGGGCACAAGGGAAGTTTATCCGAAGATTTGTTTTATTCTTCCCTTGGCATTTTTTATTATTACCCCCTTGGGGGTTCTAGTTCCCCTGATTCTGGTTGCCCCAGACAGGTTGGTTCTGTTGGGGGTGATTCCTGCCTAGTATTGGATTATTATTGATTTCATTTTTTCCTTTATTTTTGGCATTATTTGACTGATGGGTTGGATTTTCCGTATTTAGGTGTTCAAAATTTTGATATTATTGAATGGGAGAGGGTTGAAAAAAATTAACCCCAGCATGTGGGTATCCTTGTGGTGGATCTATGGGCTGTGGAGGGCCAGATAATGGAAAGTATGGATTATTTTGTGGAAATGATTAGTAGGGTACATAGGAAGGTGTGGCTCTTTCACTAGTGCTTATGGTGTAAGCTAAGGTAGAGGGGGTACTAGAACTTGGTTGGATAGCTGGGCCTATTATGGGTGCCAGTGGGGATCAACTTATGGGTGAAGGAAGGGAAATAGGGTATGGTTGTTGATAAGGGGGAGGAGGATAGTAAGGGGGTCCTCCATATATCGGTGGATATTGCAATGGTACAAACATAGGTGGTTGTTGGGGGTGTGGATTGTGGTGTGTTGTGGTACCAATCAATCCATCCGCGGAGTGAGACATCCCAGGTTTGTCTTTGCTGAATGGCACATGTCTTGGGGCATCAGGTAGTACCATATATAAGTATCCTGACTTTTAATAAATGAGTTGAAACTATTGAACCTTGAGCCTTGTTGATGGCTTCTTCTTCAGACTGGGGGAAGGTGGCGGCCACATCCTTGGCAAGGAGGGAAACAAGTGATTTGAGAAAACAATTTAGGCATTGTTGCTTGGTGGATTCAGCTTTGCATAGACTATGTCACTGATGCCATTCATGAATGTGGTTAGCGATGTGTGTGGTGGAGGTTTGTTTAAACTCTAAGAGCAGTTCAATACCATTTTCATGACGGATTAGTAGTTGAAAGAAGGTAAAAAATTCTTTGGCCAAAGATTCAAAGGTCACATGGGACCCAGATCTTTCTTCTACATACCACTTGGCTAATGGGCCAGTGAGTGTGCATTGGAATAACCTCAATCAGACGGAGTCTTCCATGATGTTGTTTGAAGAGAACCATATGGTTGGTCGGGTCGTCTCCCATTTTTCCTTCAAACTTGGGGATGTTTGAAGGTAGTTTGGTAGGCATTGTAAGCCATGTGGAGTCATGTAAAATAGGATCATTGGTGATCTTATTAAGATTCTATGTGTTGAGGGAAGCCAAGTAAGGAATTTGGGGTGGCAATGGATGATTAGTTCTAGCCATGGTGTGAGTGTTTTGTGTATTTGAGCTATGAGGGGGGTTAGGTGGGGTGCTACTTCCTCCTTGGGAAGACGTGTGCCCCCCGCTTCCTTGTAAAAAAAAGTTAGTGGATAGTTGACCTTGGAAAGTGAACCCAAGTAAAGTGGAACCAAGCAAATATGATCCCAAGACAGTAGCACTCATGGGGGTGTGAGAGTGTTGAGCTGATGAGTTGGCAAGACTAGGAACTCCTCCTTGAATGGGAGGGAGATTTTGCAAGCATCTGGAACGGCGAGGGTTTTGTGGGTTCCCTATGATGTCCAACTAGAAAAATGAATGTGTGAAATTGGTGATGAGAGTAATAAATGAACAAGAGACTTTGTATTACTTGGAACTTCACAATATATTTCGCAATCATTTTGTAATCACAAGAGAATCATACATAAATCAATTGACAAAGAAGCATATATGTGGATAGGAGGATTTTGTCCACGTGGGAGAACAAAGAAAGAAAATGATCGTTTCCTAAAAAGACGTAACAACCTTCCTCTCAAATAGCACATGACCTTCCAATAGCACTCAACAGTGGGGTCTGACGCCACTGGAAGAAGAACTAGTGAAGGATGAAATAATCAGTTATAATGAGGGGTAGAGGGTGCATATCCTGAAAGAGCTGGCGATATTTCCCAATAGCCACACAAAATCCTATCAAGGTGCAATTGCAGCCCACAATTTCCACCTGGGTTGATGTCCTACAATTTGGTCACTAGGTACCTCGGTCAAAGTGTGACATTTAGATTTTCAGCCTCAGAAATGGGTCATGGCCTAGATCCCATCCAAGAGGTAGGTGCCTCAAGGGGGGACGCACATAACAACCAGACCTTGGCCTTCTACCCTTCATGGGTATGTCCCTGCCTTATGGTGTTAGGAACACTTGACTTGGAGGATTTTAAAGTTCCCTATTTGACAACTTCTACTATTTGAATATGTGAGAACCAGATAAACGGGAGTTATTTGGATGCCTATCCCCGAAATCCTACCTAGACTAAAAAAATTATTTTGGCACCTCTTGTGGAGGAAAACTTAGTGATTTTTTAGAAACATTTTTGATGTGGTTGTTCAAGAGATTGGGGGTGTGAACCAATCTCATTGAAATTAAGTGGGAGTGGATAGTCTCATCAAGAAAAGGGTGGGGCATTTCAGAATCCCTTTGGAGGAAACCTACTTCAACCTCCACGATTCTAGATGAAAATATGTGAGTGAGTAGTGACTTTGTGTATGAACAAGTGGAAGTGTGCCAAATGTTTAATAGGTTAGGTATTACATTTCTACATGTGGACTTTGTGTGGTCCTTACAAGTCTTGATTACCTAATTTACTAAATGCCATTGGTACAACCTTGCAGAATTTTAAAGTCTCTAGAGAACTAGCATGTGGACATATGGGTCCTTACCAATCCTTTAACTCCCTAGTGTGATTTAATCTAAGAAAGCTTCAAAAACTATCCTAGATTGTGGACATGTGGGCATGTATGGGCCTATTACAAAACCTTTAAACTTCCCTAGTGATGTAATATAAGAAAGTAGATTCAAAACTATCTTATCTTTGTAGCATGTGGGCATGTATGGGCCCATACAAATTTTAAGATGTGTTTGAAAATAAACTAAGAGGAGTCCCGAGGGGTATGTTGTCCTCTCCTAAATATTTTGTCTTTTAAGGGAGATGAAATTTGCCCTCAATCATTTTTTTGATTCTCAAGATCGCTCTATGGTGCGAGGAAGAGCATACTCAATAATTGACATTCAATTTTTGGTCCCAATGAAAGTGATTATATATGTGATATAGAATTATTCCAACTTAAATTTAATCAAAGCAAGATATCCATGTGGAAAAATGAAAGCAAAAAGAGGATAAATATGAATTTTTAACCCCCTAAGTGCCTATGTTTTGACTAACCCTTCATGTGGAGAGGGAATCTAAGTGTGGTGCATATTACAATTTGCATCTAATCAAGCTTAAGAAGGCTATGGGCCTTCAACAAATCACAAAAATCCTTACAACATGTGAATTTCTGGACAGATGCACGGGTCGCGGAGTAGACAGAGGCACATTTGGCGCCAATGCGCAAATCAAAAATGACCTTTTGACGTAGGTGCATAGAATGCGCTAAGTAACATAGTGAGTTTGGCACACGTGCTTAGAAGACATGCCTGTGGGTTTTAAAACCTGCTCACTTTCTATTTCATGGCTAGGAAGAAAATTTCAGATGAAATTCTCTTATCTCAGCTCTAAATTTATCTTTTTGCAAGTAGGCTTGGGATGGTTATGGTTCCTGCAAGTTAAATAAACCAAAATGAAGTGCTCAAATAACCCAAATGGGTAGGAAAATGATACCTATCCCCAGTATGGCCTCCAATCTGTTGTATCATTTTCATCACCTAAATGAGCAAAAGAAGGACACTTACAAGTCCAGTTGGGTTAGCTAGACAGGACAGAAATGAGTGCAAGAGTTAGAAACATCAAGAAAAATAATAAAATAAACAACTAATCTAAAACAATTAAAGAAACTAAACTAATGTGCATAAAGGAAATAAAACAAAATAAAGACCGATATTCATGCCACCAATGGATAGATTGTATTAGTGGGCAAACACCAAAGAGAAAGGGAGACTTATGGGTCCCCTCTTCCTCCAAGGGAGGGCTCTTGAACCCCCACTAATTGAGCTCGTCTTACAAATAACAAAATAAAAGGAAATGGTGAAGAAATCCAAAGCTCATTCACTCAAGAGGTGATGTGAATGGCTCAATGAAATGATGCTTATATGATCCAGTGAGGAAAGAGGTTCCTTGCAGGAGAATAGAGGCAGCATAACAATACAAATAGATTCTTGGAAATATAATGCACCCATGGCCTCTTTTTATACCAAAGATTTGAGGCATTATTCAACCAGTCTTTACTGTGAACAAGGGGCTCTTTAGGGCACCCTTAGGTCTTTGACCATCTCCCCACTCAGATTCATCTCTAATTTGGGTGTCAAATTGACTTGGGAGATGAAACAGAAGTGAGTGGAAGGCTGAAAAAAATCAGAAATGCATTGTTCCGAGGTGTGTGCAACTTTTTGCATCCCTAGTCATTCATCGGGCACATGCACATTTTTTTGACGTTTTTGTCAAGCGCACGTGCGCGCTTCCTTTGTATTTTGAGCACATGAAGATTTTATAGACAGCTGTATAGTTTTGTGTGCTTTGGAAATGAATTTTTTGGACCATGGATGAAAAAATACATGTTTGGAGATGTTGTATTCCTATGACCATTTGCGGATGAAATGTCATTGACAATACCCCTTTCTTTGCTGAGGGTTCCATCTTTTTCCTCTTTTCCTTCGGGACATGAATATACATATGAAACCCAAATATCCCTAGATGACCTACTTTAGGTTTGATCCCATACCTCTTCAGGAGTCTTTTCCTTCAAGATATTGATGCAGGAGCATCACCAACACATCAAGCGAGCCAGCGCGGAAGTGAAAGACAGCTGGACAAGCCAGCACAATTTTTGAAAACACCTTGAAACTGTTGCGAGAACATTAATGTGGAGATTTAATGAAGTGCACTTGTATATTGTAAATGGACCTTGAGCGGATTTCTCTCATCCTTAGTAGTTAAACGGTATTTAAGATAGTTAATGTAAAGTAGATAGAATTTTTAATTCTAGATTTGATAGCTTTAGAGCGCAAGAGGGGAACGGGATATAGACACCCTCATTGTGCATTTGTATGATAATCTAGGAAGAGCATAGGAGAAGTAGAGAGTTGTGTAAGAACACCCATGTACAGATATTTGAATGAATAGAAGAGATTTGATTCAAATTCATGGTTTTGTGTCTGTTCTCTGTGTATTGATGTTGATATGCTCATGAATGTTTGCTTCCTATTATACATTTTCTTTTATATGCTGTGTATATGATTTCATGTTTGAATTGAAGTCTGAAAGGGTGAAGAAATGAGTTTCAATTGTTTCTCTACTTGAGCCAGAGAATTCTTGCAAGGAGTGCAGTTGAAGTGTCCGTAAGGAGTGCGTTGACAGAGGGTTCAGCTAGAGATAACTTTTGTTCTCATTCATCCCAAAGGTGTAGTTGGGCACAGGAGTCGTGCAAGGAGTGTGCAAGTCGAGTGAATTTCAGGGTTGTGAACCTGAGCAGATCATTGAGAGACTACTGCTGCAGGTGTGCGCAGAGTCAAAGGGAGTCAAGCACTTAGACGTGGTTGAATGCTTTTCCACAAGGAGTGTGAGCAAGAGTTTCCTGAAGGACTTGAGGGTCATGGGAAAAGCTCAGGAAGGATAAGCCTTCAAATTTGTTGAGGGACAACGTAGAGAAGTTGCAACTTGAAGGTCGACAAGAAGCGTCACAAGTTTGCATGTAGGTGGCGAGTTCAAAAGGAACACTTAGCCATTTCGTAGATTTCATCGAAGAAGAAACGGACGGTCGGTATTCTCCAAGGAGAATTCGTGACATTTCGTGGGCCATCAGATCTTGTGGAGGTGGAAGGAAGATAAGACGTCATATTCAGTAAAGGCTAGAAGCTCAAGAGGGCCAGAGCCATTGATCCAAGCCAGCCACGACCATTGGATTATTCGCAAGATCACCTATCAAGATTTCATGAGAGAAGAGTCGAAGATTTGGTAACGGGAATCGCGAAATCGCGACACACGATATCTCGACGGCTACGTAAATAGTGTGGGACCATAGGAGTTTGTGACGTGGATAGGTGGCATATTATTTCAAGGTTTCGCAGTGAGAAGTCCCCAACTCACTGCATTAGGATTCACGATACCGCGAACTTCGAAGTGCCGATGGAGAGAAGTGGTGATTGAATAGTCCATTTGCACGTGTGTCATATTTTCGGTGCATTAGGACTCGGGAGTCGGAGAATTGAGTTGCTCGACACCACAAGTGYCGAAMTCGTGATAGGAGAAGTTCTGACAAGGTAAAGGAAAGGGTTAGCATTGACTGTATCGGCATTCGGGGATTCRAGAGTGCGGCACTCGACCATTGGACTCGCGAAGTCGYGAGTTTTGATTACCCGATAAGTAAAGAGAGGGGGAATCGTGCGAAGAGTTTCTATGGGTGCAGATTTCCTGATAGGGAAATAGAAGAGCCTTGGAGTTCTTCGGRCCATGGAAGAAGAAGATCCTGTGAGCAGACGTACCTGCGGYTGTGGCTGCGTCAGTTTGGTATCAGAGCACAGAAAGGTTCTTTGCTTTCTGTAGCAGAGAAGAGAAGAAATCACCATGCCACCAAGGAGGGAAATGCAATCACCTGATCCAGAGGATAGGTAAATGCCAAGGAGAAGAGGCAGGCAGGTAATAGATCCAATCATAGAGAGACAAATGCGTGATCTCCAAGCAAGACTCGAAGACATGGAGACAGCGCAAAGATGCACAACTAGTGTTGGGGATCTTAGTGATTCTGAAAGAAAAATTGAGGTTGAACATGAAGAGGAAGTTGCAGCTGAAGATGCATCAAACAAGCGTTTGATCAAAGCTATTTCCAGAATGGGTGCAAAAGAGAAGATGGACATTCCATTTTACGAGGGAAACTTGGATGCAAAGGAGATTCTAGACTAGATTAGAGCTCTCGATACTTACTTCGACTATGAATATGTCGAAGAAGACAAGAAATTCAAGCATGTTTTAATGCGCTTGAAAGGACATGCAACATTGTGGTGGGATAAAATACAATCTAACAAACGCTATAAGGGAAAGCAGAAGATCAAGAGCTGGGATAGGATGATCGCGAAGATGAAAGAGAAATTCATCCCAAGAGACTATCAAATTACTCTGTTCAGAAGGATGCAGAACCTGAGACAGAAGCTGATGACAGTGAAAGAATACACTGAGGAATTCTACAGACTGAACATCAGAGTAGGTCGTCAGGAGAGCGATGATGAAAAAGTTGCCAGATATATGAATGGCATGAGATATGATATCCAAGACGAGATGAGCATGGTAACCATCCGAATGGTGGAAGATGCTTATCAGATGGATCTGAAAGAAGAAGAGAAGTTGAGCTGAAAGCAAGGTCAGAGGGGCCGAGGCAGAAGTCAACCCAGAGGCAACTCAATTTCCCAAGACAAGTATCAGAAGCC
>JASDQU010100307.1:51286-85060 GCA_032191745.1 Picea mariana | reverse complement strand
GCATGAGATATGATATCCAAGACGAGATGAGCATGGTAACCATCCGAATGGTGGAAGATGCTTATCAGATGGATCTGAAAGAAGAAGAGAAGTTGAGCTGAAAGCAAGGTCAGAGGGGCCGAGGCAGAAGTCAACCCAGAGGCAACTCAATTTCCCAAGACAAGTATCAGAAGCCCAAGGAGGAATGGAAGAAACCTCAAGCTCACAAATAGAGAGGTGGAACCTCACAGCGAGGACAACAGCATGATGAGCAGAGAGGACAGCATAATGAGCAGAGAGGAGATTATGTTGATGGCAATACTTTTCCTCGTACTAGAGGCAGAGGAAGAGGAAGAGGTGGAGTAATCACATACTTCACATGCGGAAAGAATGGGCACAAGTCTTACAAGTGTCCAGAGAAAAAGAAGGACATTGGAGAAGCTCACATCATCAAAGCATAGAGACAGGATGTTGAGGCAGAAGATCGCTCATGATGTGAAAAGTCCTTTTGACACCCGAGAAGGAGGTGGAAATTTCAGTCCAAAGGACCAAACTTTTCAAGACTGCTTGCAAGACCAAGGACAGGGTATGCAAGGTCATTGTAGACAGTGGTAGCACGGATAATCTCATATCTACAGAGATGGTAGAGAAGCTGGAGCTGGAGATGACTGATCATCCAAGCCCATACAAAGTTTCGTGGCTACAGAAAGGACACCAAGTAACTGTCACTAAACAATGCTTGGTTGAATTCAAGATAGGGGGATATAATGATAAGATATTGTGTGATTTTATTCCCATGAATGTTTGTCATCTATTTCTGGGTATACCATGGCAATATGACAGAAATGTGATTCATGATGGACGAATGAACACATACACCTTAGAGAAGAATGGGAGGACACACATGTTGCTTCCGATAAAGGATAAGGAGGTGAAGCCGGAAGTAAGCAACACCGTACTTCTCATGAGTGGGAAGGAACTTCTCACAGAGGTGAAGAAGAAGGAGGATCCACAATTCTTTGTGGTCAGGAAGCTGAAGATTATTCTGACTAGCACAAGAGTGGATGATTTACCAGAGGAGATTCAGGAACTGCTGGAAGAGTTCACTGACATCATAGTGGACGAATTACCTTGTTCGTTGCCACCGGTCAGGAGTGTGAGTCATCATATTGATCTCATACTAGGAGCCATTTTTCCAAACAAAGTCGCATACAGATTGACACCACAAGAGAATGAAAAGGTTAAAAGGAAAGTCTAGGATTTGTTGGACAAAGGTTTGGTCAAGGAAAGCTTGAGTCCATGTGTTGTTCCAACAGTACTCAGTCCGAAGAAAGATAGAGGCTGGAGGATGTGTATTGACTCAAGGGCGATTAATAAGATAACCATTAGGTACAGATTTCCCTTACCAAGGATGGATGATCTGATGGATTGCTTGAGTGGAGAAAAGTACTTTTCAAAGATTGATTTGAAGAGTGGATATCACCAGATTCGAATGAGAGAAGGTGATGAATGGAAGACAGCATTCAAGACAAACGAGGGTTTGTATGAATGGCTTGTTATGCCATTTGGATTAAAAAATGTGTCGAGTACCTTCATGAGGTTGATGAATGAAGTCCTATAGGAGTTCATCAGGAAATTTTTCATTATGTATTTGGATGACATACTGATTTACAGTAAATCAGTGGCAGAACACTTGAAGCATTTGGCTATAGTGATGCAGAAGCTACAACAGGATAAGTTGTTGATCAACATGAAGAAGTCCTCATTCATGAAGACAAAACTCATTTACTTGGGGTTTGTTATTTAGGAAAATGAGTTGAGGATGGATCCAGATAAGGTGGAGGTAATCAAGAATTGGCCATCACCGAAGAATATTTTTGAGGTGAGAAGTTTTCATGGATTAGCTAGTTTCTATCAGAAGTTCATCAGGAATTTCAATGGAATTAGTGCAACGATGATGGATATAGTGAAAAAGTGGCATAAATCTTTTCACTGGACAGAAGAGGCTAAGAAGAGATTCATATTGTTGAAGAGGAAGATTACGAAACAACCAATGTTGGTGTTTCCGGATTTCCAAAGAAAATTTCAAGTGAAATGCGATGCAAGCAGATTTGCAATAGGGGCAGTCTTAAGTCAAGAAGATAGGCATATCGCATATTTCAGCAAGAAGCTGAATGAGGAAAAAGTGAAGTACTCCACATATGATAAGGATTTCTATGCTATCATACAAGCATTGAAGAAATGGAGGCGTTACTTGATCCCGAAAGAATTTGTATTGTATAGTGATAATCATGCACCGCAATTTGTGACTCAACAGGAGAAGTTGAATCAGAAACATGTCAAATGGGTTGAGTATATGCAGAATTTCACCTTTGTGATAAAACATATTTCTGGTACTACTAACAAAGTTGTTGATGCTTTGATCAGGAAATGGTTGTTGTTGCAGGAGTTCTGAGTCAATACATTAGGTTTTGAGGATCTCAAGGTTATGTACGCAGATGATCAGTATTTTGGGGAAGCGTATGAAGCAGTTGAGAATCCAGTTCTCAAAGACAGAAGCCCTTGGATAGAGTATATGATCCAGGAAGGATTCCTCTTTAAGGGTAATCAACTATGTATTCTAAAATTCTCCATGAGGGAGAACTTGTTGAAGGAGAAACACAATGGAGGATTGGCAAGGCATTTTGGCCATGACAAAACATTCACAAAGCTGAATGAATCATATTTTTGGCCGGGAATGCAAGGAGATGTCAAGACATTCGTATACAGGTGTAGAATTTGCCAGCATTCGAAGGGAAGGAAGCAGAATATGGGATTCTATCAACCGTTTCCCATAGTAGAGAGGCCATGGGATGCGATTAGCATGGATTTTGTATTGGGGTTGCCGAGAAAACAAAGAGGTGTTGATTCAATATTTGTGGTGGTAGATAGATTTTCCAAGATGGCACACTTCATTCCATGTTAGAAGACCAGTGATGTCACTCACATCGCGAACTTGTTTTTCAAGGAGGTCATTCGACTTCATGGGTTGCCGAAAAGTATAGTTTCGGATCGAGATACGAAATTCATAGGGAATTTTTGGAGGACCTTATGGAAGAAGCTAGGAACTAACTTGGCATTTAGTTTGGCTTATCATCCTTAGATGGATGGGTAGATAGAAGTGGTCAACAGAGGTCTCGGAGACTTACTGACAAGCTTGGTGACAGAGCACTACAGCCAATGGGACCATATATTACCACAGGCAGAGTTCGCATACAATGACTCAGTCAATCAGAGCACGGGTCAGATTCCTTTTCAGATTGTTTATGGCATGCAGCCGAGGGGAATTTCTAAATTGAGTGATTCAGAATGGACTGCAACTAGCAGCGCTAGTGTAGAAGAATTCGTAGAGGTGATGAAAGAACTTCACAGCCAGGTGAAGGAGCGACTGCTGAAATCAAGTCAGGAGTATAAGCGCAGAGCCGATCAACATCGGAGACAATTTCAGTTCGAAGTTGATGATATGGTTCTAGCACATTCGAGAAAAGAAAGGTTCCCGAGAGGAACATACAATAAGTTGAAAATAAAGAAAATCGGGCCATGCAAGGTCTTGAAGAAATTCGGGGCAAATGCTTATGAGATTGAATTACCCGATGGGATCGGAATTTCTCCGATATTCAATATCTCAGATTTGTACCCATATAGAGCTAGGGAAGCAGAGACTAGAGATAAGCATCCATTAATCCAGCGGACGAAGTAGATTCCAGTTGCAGAAAGGCCACAGATGGAGTGTATACTAGACAAAAGAGTGAGTAAGAGGACCAACCGAAAGCAATACTTTGAGTATCTGGTCAAGTGGAAGAATCATCTAGTTGAAGATGCCTACTGGGAGACTGAAGCGGAGATACAAAAGCATGGACATACCGTGCAAGAGCTCATGGATAGGGGCCCATGAAAGTTTTCAAGCGAGGGAGTATGATGCAGGAGCATCGCCAACACATCAAGCGAGCCAGCGCGGAAGCGGAAGACAGCTAAACAAGCCAGTGCAATTTTTGAAAAAACCTTGAAACTATTGCTCGAACATTAATGTGGAGATTTAATGAAGCACACTTGTATCTTGTAAATGGACCTTGAGTGGATTGCTCTCGTCATTAGTAGGTAAACAACATTTAAGATAGTTAATGTAATGTAGATAGAATTTTTAATTCTAGATTTGATATCTTTAGAGCACAAGAGGGGAATGAGATATAGACACCTTCATTGTGCATTTGTATGATAATCCAGGAAGAGCATAGGAGAAGCAGAGAGATGTGTAAGAACACCCATGTACAGATATTTGAATCAATAGAAGAGATTTGATTCAAATTCATGGTTTTGTCTCTGTTCTCTGTGTATTGATGTTGATATGCTCATGAATGTTTTCTTCCTGTTATACATTTTCTTTTATATGTTGTGTATATGATTTCATGTTTGAATTGAACTCTGAAAGGGTGAAGAAATGAGTTTCAATTATTTCTCTACTTGAGCCAGAGAATTCCTACAAGGAGTGTAGTTGAAGTGTCTGTAAGGAGTGCGTTGACAGAGGGTTAAGCTAGAGATAACTTTTGTTCTCATTCATCCCAAAGGTGTAGTTGGGCACAGGAGCCGTGCAAGGAGTGCACAGGCCAAGTGAAGTTCAGGGTTGTGAACCTGAGCAGAGCATTGAGAGACTGATACTGCAGGTGTGCGCAGAGTCGAAGGGATTCAAGCACTTAGACGTGGTTGAATGTTTTTCCGCAAGGAGTGTGAGCAAGAGTTTCCTGAAGGACTTGAGGGTCGTGGGAAAAGATCAGGAAGGATAAGCCTTCAAATTTGATGAGGGAAAATGTAGAGAAGTTGTGACTTGAAGGTCGACAAGAAGCGTCGCAAGTTTGCATGCAGATGGCGATTTCAAAAGGAACACTTAGCCATTTCGTAGATTTCATCGAAGAAGAAACGGACGGTCGATATTGTCCGAGGAGAATTTGTGACATTTCGTGGGCCATCAGATCTTGCGGAGGTGCAAGGAAGATACGACGTCATATTCAGTAAAGTCTAGAAGCTCAGGAGGGGCAGAGCCGTTGATCCAAGCCAGCCAGGGCCGTTGGATTATTCGCGAGATCGCCTATCGAGATTTCGTGAGAGAAGAGTCGAAGATTTGGTAACGGGAATCGTGACACGCGATATCTCGACGGCTACATAAACAGTGTGGGACCACAGGAGTTGGTGACGTGGATAGGTGGCATATTATTTTGGGGTTTCACAACGAGAAGTCCCGAACTCACTGCATTAGGATTCACGATACCATGAACTCCGAAGTGTTGATGGAGAGAAGAGGCGGTTGAATAGTCCATTTGCACGTGTGTCAGAGTTTCGGTGCATCGGGACTCGAGAGTCGGAGAATCAAGTTTCTCGACACCACGAGTGCCGAACTCATGATAGGAGAAGTTCCGACAGGGTAAAGGAAAGGGTCAGCGTTGACTGTAACGACATTCGGGGATTTGAGAGTGCAGTACTCGACCATTGGACTCGCGAAGTCATGAGTTCCGATTCCCCGATAAGTAAAGAGAGGGGGAATCACGTGAAGAGTTTCTGTGGGTGCAGATTTCCCGATAGGAAAATAGAAGAGCCTTGGAGTTCTTCGGGCCATGGAAGAAGAAGATCCTATGAGTGGACGTGTCTGCGGGTGCATCTGCATCAGTTATCATGTGGACAACTGTTTTGAATATACACGGCAGTGGAGGTAGCTTCTGCCCATAAATAATTTTGCATATCCTGGTCAAACATCATTACTTTTGCTGCCTCACAAATTGTCCTATTTTTCCTCTCAGCAACTCCATTTTTATGAGGGTTATATGACACGGACAATTGTCTCTTGATTCCTGCTGACTTATAGAAATCCTCAAACTGAAGAGATTCAAACTCTCCTCCATTGTCTGTTCTAAGGATTCTTATGTGTTTCCCTATCTCCTTTTCAATAAAGGTTTTATACTCTTTGAATTTATCAAATGTGTCACTTTTATCTTTAAGAAAATATATCCAACATTTTCTTGAGTAATCATCAATAAAAATGACATAATACAAATAATCACTAAATGCGGGAGATGACATGGGACCACATACATCATAATGAACCAGATCTAAGATGCCCCGAGCTCTGTTGTCACTACTAGGAAATGATTTATTTTTATTTTTACCTAGCATGCATCCCTTAAAAATTTCATTTTTAGTCAAAGAAATAGAGGCCATGCCACATACCATGTTCTTTAGATATGGAAGATATTTGTAATGAAGATGTTCAAGTCTTCTGTGCCACAACTCGTAGTAGCTAGTTGCATCATGAGCCAATGCCTTAACTGACTATCCTGACATGATGTAGAGTCCTCCACTACGATTTCCAATGGGTTATTTTTTACTTAAGTGGTTACCTTTAGCCCATATTAGTGCCTTCCTTTCCTTGAATATCACCCAAAACCACTTGTCCTCAAGGGTTGCAACTGATATTAGATTCTTCTTGAGCCATGGAACATATAATACTTCATCAATATGAAGTATAGCCCCAAATTCCAATCTGAAGGAGATAGAGCCTTCTCCCTCTATCTTCTAACATTTGTCATCCCCGAGCTCAACCTGCTCTGCAAAATCTTTTGTCTCAAAATCTGAGAGGATCTCCTTGAACCCTATCATGTGCTTTAATGCACCATTGTCTACTAACCAAGTTTTTGTCCCCATGAAAACTAAATTGGATAAGGCAGAAACTAAGTAATATTATTTTCTATTTTCTTTCTCATTAGAAGGACCTTTTTGATTTCTTTTGGATTCATCATCCTCAGCAGTTGAGGCATGATGTTTCCCTTTCCTAGGATGTTTCTTTCTAAACCAACAATCTTGAGCAAAATGAATGAACTTATTACAACTAAATAATTTAATCTTACATGTATCAATATTCTTTCCTTTTAATGTACCTTTGGTGTTTGTCTTCCTCTGAGAGCCTTTCTAGAAAGTGCCTTTCTTCTTTCCCTTAAATCTTGATGCTAAATCTGAGTTCTCTTCTTTCGTTGGCTCACTCCTTGTAGTTGTTCAACTCTCCTCCTAGAGGAAATCATGCCATAACCTCTCAAACATGGGATGAATCTCTCTCACACTTACACTGGATAATAAGGTCTCCCATGAAGAAGGAATACCATCAAAAAAGGCATGCACTAAATCATCATCGTCCACTGTCACCCTTGTGACAAAAAACTGATCTCTGATCTGGGCTATCCCGAAACATAAAGATGCCATTAATTCACCTTTCTCTATATTCAAATACTTAAGCTTGTGCTTAAGTGTCCTCTTCTAACTTGGAGCATGTTTCTCATACAGATTCATCAAGGTATCCATACAGTCCTTAGCAGTCATTAACGAAGTCATTACATGCATTATACTGTATTTGACTGGGTCAAAGATGATTCACTTGGCCTTTTCTTGACTCTTCCTAAAGGCCTCTCTTCCTACATTATTCGTGGGTTCCTCCACCACTGTGGTCACGTACTGCTCAAGATCATTCTCTTGCAAGATATTTGTTATCCAGAGCTTCCACACATTGGATTTGGTAGCTCCTTCGAGTCTATCCTCGGCCCTGACTGAAATGGAGGATGCCATGGACCTCACACTGGAAACTTAATCAAGCTAGCTTGGATATGTGTGTACCTGTTGCTGCACTTCAACACGTTTAACACACCCTAAGCTCTGATACCATGTTAAATTATGAGCTTGATTTCTTATGTGGATTAATTCTTTTATTTTCTTCAACACTTTGATTCTAGCTTAATATACTTCAACAATGTCAAATCATAATTGAATAGAAATAACTATGTAGATGAGGAAGCATGCACATCAACAATGCATATACCCTGGGGAAACCATTTATATTGATAAAAAACCCAAGAAAATGATATTCCTTTATTTCATTAATAATTTAAGATCACTTACAAATATCCACCATGAATGTTCTTCTATTAAAGACCTTGCCAAGATGAATCTGACCTGACAAAGACCTAAAAGACCTTTATAAAATACACCTCTGATATGTTGCCTCTATTGTTGATATACAACACTGATATGCTGCTTTGGTATGCTGCCCCTTTATCACTGATATGTACCTTTATAGCTTCACCCTTAAACTTCATATCAAAAACTGTATTGGAGAGAGGGGTCGACCTCTGCTTATATTGGTTGAAGTGGAGAAGAGGAGAGACTCAAAATAGTAACCTGTTTGCATGAGTTAAACATGTTTGCATGAGTTAAACACAACTCAGCTTCATACTTTAGTTCAAACTTAGAGCTAGACTTGAGACTGGTTACAACTCAGCATTACACTTTATTTCAAAATTAGAACTAGACTTGAGACTGGTTACAACTCAGCATTACACTTTAGTTCAAAAATAGAACTAGACTTCAGACTTTAGTTGCAACTCAACATTACAATTTAGTTCTAAAATAGAACTAGACTTAAGACTTCAGTTGCAACTCAACATGACACTTTAGTTCTAAAATAGAACTAGACTTACGACTTCAATTGCAACTCAACATTACACTTTAGTTCTAAAATAGAACTAGACTTGAGACTTCAGTTACAACTCAACTCTTTACAAGGAGATTCGAAATTCTCGTCATGATGGATAATGTTACATGTGCCAAAGCACTAGATCAATACATTTATATCATTTTCAATATTAGTAATATCGTTTGTTTCTAGCTCAAAGGAATTTTATATTCAACCTAACTTTTACTAGATGCCTTGACTTTTTCTCATGGCTCACAAGGCCTGAATAGGCTCAAAGAGGTTGTACGTTCCCCATGAATTTTGAATTAGACTCACATAGCATCTTGTTCATCCTAAATTTTGGTTTGAATCATAGAGGTTGTATGTTCCCCCTAGCTTTTGTCAATACCTCACAAGACTGGTTGATTCTCCAAATCTCCCTGTCTAACTTCAGGGTTGCCCATATGGCCTCTCATTGGAGAATGATTGTTGATGCTGCCAAATTCAACAAGGTATTCATCGCACCTTGGTGTGTAATAGGGTTTTGCAAAATGTCCAGAGGTGGTGGTTGCAAATAATGTTTTGGGGCCTATTGAGGGGTAGGGGGGGTCAGGGGGTGTTGACAATTCATGGATTCTTTCATCCATTTGAAATAAAAAATTTGGGGGCAATGGTGAGTATAATGTCTATACTCACCACATAGAGCACAAGGGAATTTACTTATGTGGTTATTTTTCTTTCCTTGTCGTGGTTGATTTTTATTCGTGCCCCCTTGGGGGTGTTGGTTGCATTGATTTTGGTTTCCCCCAGTGGGTTGGTTTTGTTGGGGGTTATTTCCTCCTAGTCCTGGGTTGTTATTGTTTCATTTTTTTCCTTTCTTATTGGCATTATTTGGCTGATGGGTCAGATTTTATGTATTCATTTGTTCAAAAGCATGAACATGTTGAATGGGAGAGGGTTGAACAAAATTAAAATAGGCATGTGGTTGTCCTGGTGGAGGAGAAATTTGCTAGAGAGGACCAGGAAATGGAAAATATTGATTCCTTTGTGGAGACGATCCATATCGTGTGTAGGAAGTTGAACTACTCCTACCACTTTTGGGGTTATTTTCAAGGGTTGAGGGTGAACTCGTACTTTGTTGAGAGATCAGATGCATCATGGGTACCAATGGGGGGCCCCCCAACTACTGAGAGGGAACAATAGAATATGACTATTGGTGAGTGGGAGGAGGGTAATAAGATGCCCCTCCATATGGTTGCAGATATTGATTTTCACCATAAGTGGGAGATGGGTGGTCGTAAGGGTTGATATGTATCATATAACCAATCAACCCATCCATCGTGTGGGACATCCAAGGTTTTTTCTGGTCGAATGGTATAGGTATGGGTGCATCAGGAAATATTGTGTACAAGTAACCTAATTGGGAATATATGAGATCAAATTGTTGTGCATTGTTGATGGCTTCCTCTTATGATTGAGGAAAAGTGAATTCTACGTCCTTGGCAATCACGGGGACGAGTGATTTGAGAAACCAATCGAGACATTGTTCTTTGGTGGTTTCTTCTTTCCACAAACTATGTCACCGTTTCCATTCATGGATGTGGTTGAAGATATGGATAGCAGTGGTGTCTTTGAACTCAGAGAGAAGATCTAAAACAATGTCATGATGAATTGGTAATTGGAAGAATGACAAAAAGACCTTGGACAATGATTCAAAGGTCACATGGGACCCTGATTTTTTGTCCACATACCATTTAGATGATGAACTAGTGAGAGTTCTTTGAAATAACATTAAGTGGATGGAATCATCCATGATGTTGTTTGAAGAGCACCATAAGTGGAAGTTCATAACATGGTTGGCGAGGTCTTCCCCTGATTTTCCTTCAAACTTTGGAATGTCTGAACACAATTTGGTAGGCATATTGGGCTAAATGGCATCATGTAAAATGGGATCATTCATGAGTTTGGTTAAATCAGGAATTTTGAGGCATGTCAAGTATGGAAAAGGGGGACTTGGTAGAGGATTAGTTCCATCCATCGTGTGTGTAGGTAATGGATTTGTCCCTTGAGAAGGATTTAGTGGGTGTGTACCTCTTCCTTGAGAAGAAGTTTGAATCCCGTCTCCTTGTGAAGGAGAACCAATAGATGGATTGCCTTGAGTATTTGACCCAAGAAAGGTGGAACCAATTAAAGTCAATTTCAAGACCATAGCACTCACTGGGGTGTGAGATGGTTGAGTCGGTGAGTTGGAAAAACTAGGGAATCCACCTAGAATAGGAGGTAGATTTTGCAATCGTCTATAACGATATGGATTATGTGGTTCCCCTATGGTTCAGACTAGCAAAGTGAATGTGTGCAAATGGTGACAAGAGAAATAAATGAACAAGTTCTTTTTATATTTTTGACCTTTACAAAATAGTATAACTAACAATTACACGTAATACAATGAACATCATACATAAATCAATTGTAAAATAAACAATCATGTGGGTAGGTGGATTTTGTCCGCGTGGGGGAAATAGTAACAAAAAATAAAATATTGTGTCCTAAAATACCTACCGTCCTTCCTCTTAATTTAGCACTGGTCCTTACAATAACACTCGACGGTGGGGTCTGAAGCCACCGAAAGAGGAACTAGTGAAGGTTGAAGTAATTATTTATAATGAGGGGTAAATGGTGCATATCCCAAAAGAGTTGGCGATATTTCTCAATAGCCACACAAAATATTATCAAGGTGCAATTGCAGCCCACAACTGCCACTTGTGTAGATATCCTAAACTTGGCCACTAAGTACCTTGGTCAAAGTGTAGCATTTATATCTTCGGATTAAGAAATGGGTCACGAGATGGATACCCTCACAAGAGTTGGGTGACTAAACGAGGGATGCATAGAACAACCAGACCTCGGCCTTCGACCCTTCACGGGTATCTCCCTGCCTTATGGTATAGGAACACTTGACTTGGAGGATTTGAAGAATCCCTATTGTCAACTTCTATTGTTTCAAAATGTGAGAACCTAATAATGGGGGGTTATTTGGATGCCTACCCCCAAGATCCTACCTAGACTAAATAAATTATTTTTGCACCTCCTGTGGGGGAAAATTTAGTGTGTTCTTAGAAACAAATTTAGATGTTGTGGGCTGATTGGTTGGGGTCATGTACTACCCTCGTTTGAATTAAATTGGTGTGGATAATTTCCAAGAAGTAGTCAGATCTTTCAGAATTCCTTTGAATCACTTTGTGGGTACTTAAAAAGAAAGCTTACTTCGACCTCCACTATTCTAANTCAAAATGTGAGAACCTAATAATGGGGGGTTATTTGGATGCCTACCCCCAAGATCCTACCTAGACTAAATAAATTATTTTTGCACCTCCTGTGGGGGAAAATTTAGTGTGTTCTTAGAAACAAATTTAGATGTTGTGGGCTGATTGGTTGGGGTCATGGACTACCCTCGTTTGAATTAAATTGGTGTGGATAATTTCCAAGAAGTAGTCAGATCTTTCAGAATTCCTTTGAATCACTTTGTGGGTACTTAAAAAGAAAGCTTACTTCGACCTCCACTATTCTAATAGAAATTATGTGTGCGATGAGTGGCTTTGTGTGAAAGAAAGTGAAAAGTGTGAAAAATAATTTTAATAAATTAAGTATAAGATTGCATCATGTGGACTTCTTGTGGTCCTTACAAATCTTCTTACCTAGCTTACTATGTTTCTTTGGTAAAACCTTGCAGAATATTTAAAGCCCTAAGGACCTAGCAATGTGGACATATGGGTCCTTACTTGATCCTTTAAATTCCCTAGAATGTTGCCTAAACTAGAAAATCTTTTGAAACTATCCTAGAATTGTAGACATGTGGGAATGTATGGGCGTGTTACTTGATCTTTTGAACTTTCCTAGAGTGTTGTCTAAACTAAGAAATATTTTAGAAACTATCCTAATATTGCAAACATGTGGGCATGTATGGGCCCTTACAAAGCTTTAATATGATTTCAAAAAATAAGAGGTACCCTAGGGGGGATTTGTCCTCTCCTAATGAATCTTTAAGGAAGATGAAATTTCCTTTCAACCACCTTTTCTGATTCCTGAGATCACACTTTGGTGCAGGGGAAGAGCATACTTGAGGGTTAAAATTGATTTCTAGTCCCAAATTAATTGATTGTTTTTGAAAAATCAATAACTTCGACTCAAAATTTTAAATTCCAAGTGAGCCATCCATGTGGAAACAAAGAAAAGAGAAGAATAGTGATTATTTTTACCCCTGTGTGCTTATGTTATCTAACCTTTCTTGTGAGAGAGGACTCTAAGTGAAGTGTGATTTCTTTACAAAGTGCGGGAAATTAAAATATTAGGGCAATGGGCCCTCAAACCATTCATAAAAACCCTTACGATTTTTAAAAAATGAACTTATGTGTGGGTTGTAGTTATGACAGGTGCACAGAGGATGTAGAATGCATAGAGTAATGAAGGTTGGCATGCGCACAGTGTGTAGAGTGCATGTCTGTGTGCCTTGAAAGATACACACTTCCTGTCACGCGTCGGGAAAGAAATTTCCAAGTGAAAGTCTCTTGCCTTGGCTCTGGATTTTCACTTTGGAAGGTTGGACTAGACTGGTTTCAGTACCTACATATCAAAACAATTAGAAAGAAGTCCTCTCAATACTTAAATAGGAAGGAATTTGATATCGATCCCTAGTATGGTCGTCAATCTGTTGTGTTGGTTTTGTCACATGGGTGAGAAAAAACACAACACTTTCATGCTTAGTTAAGTCAGCTAAACAAAATAGAGGTTTGTGAGTTGATTAGATAACCAAATACACATGAAACAAGGAAATAAAAAAAAAAACACAAAAACAAAAGGAAATAAATGTTAGAGAAGCTTGCAAGAAATAGAACCATGAAAAGAAAAAAATGACCATCATATAGCTACCAATGGATCAATATGTTGATAGAATAACACCATAGAGAAAGGAAGGGAATTATAAATCCCCTCTTCCTCCTTGGGAGGAATCTTGAGTTCCCTAATAGAGAGCTCTTATCTTCATACAATGGAAAGTAACAATAGTGAATAAATACAATGCCAATCCTCTCAAGAGGTGAGTGGAATGGCAATTGCTATGGTGCTTAAATGATTCCAAGAGAAAAGAGGATTCTCCAAGAAGAATTCTTCCATCTTAACAATACCTTGAAGTTATTATTTTTATAGCACGCCCATGGCACATATTTATAGTGTCCATTCATGGCAAGTTACAACTAGTTCATAGTGTGAACAAGGGGCGTTTTAGGGAACTTCATATCCCTTCACCAGCCTCCAAGCTAGATTTCGCTCAGATCTAAGTGTCAAATCGTTTTGGGGGTCAGACTAGAAGTGGTTGAGAGGACGACAAGATTCATAAATGTGTCATTCGTGAGAAGTGTGCATCATTTCCCATAGATATTCATGCATCTTACACACTGAGGGTTGTGTTAGCCTGGACATTTTGCACACTGTGTGCGTGCTTCCTCTGGTGAATTTTCACACTTTAATTTTTGAACCAAGTGTATAGTTTTGTGCCTTTTTGATGGATTGTGATGTTGTATTTGTACTAATTGTTGCTAGAATTTATGTCTTTCTTGAACCATTTTGTGCAATGTTGCAGACGAGTTTTTAGTGATAACACTAAGGACTAGTTACAAAAAATTCAAGACATCTTAAGAGTCCTGAGGAAAATCTGCAGGACACTCGGAATCAACATAAAATGTATGCAAACAGACACAGGGTAGAGCACAGATTTGAGGTTGGAGATACCGTCTTTCTCAAATTACATCCATACATACAGTCGTCGTTGAAGAGGAGTGGTGTAGAGAATCTTAAACCCCTCTTTTATGGGCCCTACAAGGTGATTAGGATATTTGGGGAAGTATCATACAAGCTGGAGCTACTGGAGGGAAGCAAGATACACAATACCTTCCATGTATCCTACCTCAAGAAGGAATTGGGACAGTAGGTCACTGCTTTGGAAGATATTCTTCCACTAGATGAGGAAGGATAGTTGCTTGAAGCTTTTGAGAGGATAGTTGATGTTGGGGAATGGACACTTACGAGAATATTCATTAAAGAGTATTTGGTTGTATAGAAATCCTTTCCCACAAAAGATGTTACCTAGGAAGGGGAGAATATCTTACAACACCCTAATCTAGAATTTCTTGAAGACAAGAAATATTAGAAAGGGAGGGTTGTAATGTCCCCTTCCAATTAACTTTGATGAGGGTGGATCAATATCATATTGGACTCCCATAGGCTATAGTCAAAAAGTAAAAAGGGATTCAAGGAGGTGTCACTAGGTAAAAAGATTGAAAAAACCTAAAAGTGACATTAAATAAAATAAATAATTATATTTAATGGACTTGAAGGGAAAAGATTTGATTTGGTCAAAATGGGGGAAAGATTTAGAAGGTCCAAAGGAAAGATAAATAGAGGAGAAACCCTTCCCCTTGGATCATGTTTTGATATCTTCATGAGTGCTCTTGTAGTCAGTGTTTTTGTTGGGGTTTTGGGAAAAACCCTTCCACTGCAGGTTTAGTTTTGGTGGTGCAATATCCACCCTAGATAGAAAAGAGGAGGATTCATCCAGAGTTCTCATTGGAATTCATTTGGTGTTTGATTTCTTATTGGAGGAAGTTGGGGAGAATATCATCTTGTGCAGGGTGTTTATGGTGAATTTGAGGAAGAGACCAAGTTTCATATTCGTAGGCACCAGGAGGGTTCACACATCTATAAAAGGGGTCTCCCTCACGGTTTGAACATGGGTTGTCCCGCATGGCCCCGCTAGACACCCCGCAATCATCCCACAATGACCTCTACGAATTGTTTTTTGTAGCCATCTGTCAAAAAGATATTGTGAGGAGCTCAGGAAGGGAAGGTCGACTATAGATAGACAATTTTGGAGTAGATTAGAGGAAGGCTTGGTAATCCTTGGTTTAGTGGTCACCATAGTTTAGCATCATTCTAGGTTTCTCTTGTGTGTTTCTGTAGTATATTGTGTATTTTCTTGGAAACCATTAGATTTTTGTGCTCAGTTGTATTTTTGCAACTGTTCTTACAACCATTAGATATCATTGTACTAGTTTTGGGGGTTTTTTGTCCATAATAAGATGCCATTATTATCTTCTCCATTCTTGTGAAATGAATGTATACTATGTGTTTGACAATATTCCTCATTGAGAAACTATCTATAAGAAGTTAACAATAAATTCACATTAGAATAAACAACTAGTCCCAGGTGGAAACTATTAAATTCCTTTCTAGCCTAGTTGGGAACATTACATTGTGTCGGTTGTGTTCTCGGCAGACATCATCTGGAAAAATTTGAAAACGGTGCTTGTTGTCATGCCTCAACCCCTTTGCATCCTGTTCATAATTATTTGGGTGGTCCACTTTCTTCGCCTTATTTCTTTGGCTGCAATTATTTCTTAACTTTTATTGATGACTTCTATAGACACACTTGATTTTACTTCTTAAAACTCAAGAGCAAAGTGTTTGAAAAAAATTTGGCCTACAAGATCCTTGTAGAAAAAAAATATGGACATCAAATTCAAACGTTAAGAACATATAATGGAGGTGAATATGTGAACAATAAATTTACAAGTTACTACATTGCACAGGGAATTCAAATGAAACATACTGCTCCATATACACCACAACAAAATGGTGCTGCTTAAAGAAAGGATCTCACATTAAAAGAAATAGTGAATTGTATGATCCAATCTAAAGGATTAAGTCTTCGTTATTGGGTGGAAGCCATTAACTATAAAAATTACATAGTAAATCACACTCCCACAAAGGATCTAAAAAATATAAAATAAAATAAAACATGGAATAAAAATAAGCCACATGTAAGACACTTCCGTGTATTTTGAAGTGTAGCATGGGCTCACATTCCTGGTAAGAAAAGGAAATATTTACAACCTAAAAGTGAGAAGTGTATTTTTGCTGGATATTCTGAAGATGTCAAAGGTTGCAAACTTCCCCAACCTCATTCCAATGAAATTATTATTAGAAGAGATATTAAATTTGATGAAAATATCTTTTCCTAAAAGCCTAATTTGACATTTGTGTCATCTTCAGTCTGAGAGACATATTTTACATTTGTGCCATATTATGTTCCTATTATGGTTTCTTCTTCTTCATATGATGATAGTGATGATGAAAATCCACCTCTACATGCTCACCTTCCTCTAGATGATTCAATTGAACATGAACCTTCACTGGAACCATCGCTTCCCATATGGGTATGTTCAACATGAGAAGAAATTGGTGATATTGTCAGTGATCCTTAATATCATCATTGGACACATTCATAGATACAACAATCCTATCCTCTTTTCTCTCAAGTTTTAGAGACTCGTGATCTAGAAAAAATTGTAGAAGCTTCAAGTTATCCAGATTTGGACACAACAATCAATGAAGAGTATCATTATTTAATGGTGAACAATAATTGGAATCTTGTACCTCTTTCAAAAGGAAGAAAACTTGTCAAATATAAATGGGTGTATAGAACTAAGTATGCATCAGCTGGAAGTGTTGAAATCCACAAGGCCCAATTAGTTTCCAAAGGGTTCTTTCAATTTGAAGGCATTGACTATAATGAAAACTTTCCCCGATATTCATAATGGATTCCATCCACCTTGTTATATCCATTGTTGCCTCACATAAATAGGAGGTCCACCAAATAGATGTTAAATATGTCTTCTTGCATGGGGATTAACAAGAATAAATCTACATGGAACAACCTCTTGGCTATGTCCAAAATGACTCTATCCATGTTTGTCACCTTAATAAATCTCTTTATGGTATTAAGAAAGATCCTCGAACTTGGTATGCCAAAATGGACAACTTTCTTCTCGACACCATATTTTCTAGATTTCATTATGATCCTAATGTCTATACCAAGAAAGTAGGAAGACATCTCATAATTCTTATATTTTATGTTGATTCAACCTTATCCTCACTGGTAGTGACCCTAAACTTTTAACCCATGTGAAGTATAGCTTTAAAAAAAAATTCGAAATGAGATAATTAATCTATCTGCATTATTTCCTTGGCCTCGAAGTATTGAAAACCAAGGAACATTTTTTTCTTTCCCAGTCTAAGTATGCTTGTGACCTTCTTCACCACTTTCACAAGGATAATTATAAAGCAACCCTTTATCCCTTCCCTTTTCTATTCAAACTTACTACCACTTGTACATCCCTCGAAGTTGATGCCACCTTGTACCATAAGTTAGTTGGTAGCCTCTTATATTTGACTCATACCCATCCTGATATTTCCTTTGTTTTTGGTCTTGTTTCCCAATATATGCACAAAACCCATGAAATCCATTAGAAAGTAGCTAAAAGGATACTTTGATATGATTGAGGTGCAATTTAGTTTGGGATACATTATATTTATTTTTTTTAGGGGGGGGGGGACCTTTGTTCATTGGTTTCCAATTTCAGATTGGGTTGACAACCCTAATGAAAGAAAGTCTACTGCATGTTATGTTTTCATTCTTGGTTCTAGACCTGTCACCTGGGCCTGTAAGAAATGTTGGAACATCAAGCATTAATGGTTCATCACACATCTCCTGGGTTCATTCGGTTGGCCAATTGACCCACATATGGATACAGTCGGTCAGGCGATCGACCAACACACTACACCGGTCGGTTGAGTAGTATACATGTCTGTCAATGAGATAGTCGACCAACAGTCAAATATATTTGAGCGTTGGATTGAACAGCCTAGAAATCAACTATGAGTTGGATATAGAGGTGGTCAGGTCAAGCATCATTTTTGAGCCAACTTGATAGCACGGATTTGATAGAGTCAACTCTAACTATCGATGGTTACATGTGGACAATATCTTCTAAATTATATGGAAGTTGGTTAGATATTGAGGCTATAAATAGCATGCCCCTTGGGTCATTATCATCATCTAGATTGTGAAATAGACCATGTAGATCAATATGTGTGACATGCACTGTGATGTTATGATCCCAGTGTGCTTTGCTTAAGTTTTGTAACGGTGTCTTTAGACACCACCCTATGTCTTCGAAATTTGTTGTTCCTCTTCAATTATATATAGTACTTTGTTTTATTTTTCATGCCATGTTCCACCCTATTCCCCAACATGGTATAAGATTTGATGGTTTAAAATACTGACCAATTATCTGCAAACCTTGCGGAGTCGGATTTGTTGTGTGATTGACTCGGGGCCAGTGGTTTGTTGATTAGAACTTATTTAAACATATCAATTTCTATATAGATATCAAAGATGGATTTAGATATTTATCATGTTGTTATGAACGGATCAAATTATGCAGTATGGGCACTAGATATGGAAACACCTCTGAAGATAAAAGGATTGTGGTAGTATACAAAGGTTACAATTCTAGATCCAAGACAGGACCGACAAAATTTTGCTATTGATGGAAAGAAGAATGAGGCTATAGGAGTCATCACAACCTACATGTCACAGGAGATTTGATTTCACCTAAGTGGAATCAACTACCCTCATCAAGTCTATAAGAGGTTGAAGTCATTGTTCGACTGAGTTGGCGAGAGCCACATCATGTAGTTGGAGAAAGACTTGATCTCTCTCAGTCCTCATTCTTTTGATAGAATGGAGGACTATTTGATGCATGTCAAAGAACTCCAGTTTAAATTGGGTGAATGTGGAAAAAAATATTAAAAGAAAGATGGACAACCCATCAAGCTAGTCCTTGTGAACTTGAAAACAACATTCGATGTGTTTGTGTCAACTTTCTACACCAACTGGAAAGCATGCAAGGAATATGGTAAGGATTACACCATTGAATCTTTCTGTGGAATTTTATTACTAATCAACATAGAATGCTTGAGGAAGGAAATCTTGGTGGTAAACACCAAGCCCACTTTATCAAGGGCAAGATCAAGATGGATATCATGGATAGAGTACGGTTTGATGCCTCTACATAGAAACCTACATAATGTGACTAGAAGCACAAAGGGTAGATAGATACACCTTTTGGAATTCAAAAGAAGAAGACATGCCAGTACTGTGGAATGAATGCACGTGTGGAGAAAGTTTGTTATAATAAGAGAAATGATTTATAGGAGAAGCTTAAAGGTATTGAAGGAGACATGCCCATTGTACATCCACTCGTTGATAATTTCATCTTCCAATTTGGAACTTCTCGGTCTTTTTTTGTCTCATTATGCACAGAATGAATGGGTATTGGACTCTAGGTACACTCATTGCATGGCTAAGGATGCATCCTTGTTCATGTGGTTGGAAGAAGCTAAGGAGAAGAAAATATATGTTGTTGATGATTTTTCTTTGGATGTTGTTGGTCGAGGTGATGTTACCTGTCAACATGGGAACATTGTCGATGTCTCTCATGTGCCAAATCACAGTGTCAATCTATTATTTGTTTCTCAGTTAACACAGATAGGTAAGATTGTGGAATTTTCTCTAGATCGATTTTATGTTTGTGATTTGAAGAAAGGAAAGTTGATTTTTCTCAATAAGATTCTTGACTCGATGAAAATTTTGTATAAATTCTATGACACAACTTGACCTAACACTAAACCAACTACACTTGTGGCTCACACTAATGAGAGAATTCAAATTTGGCATCAACAACTCAGAAACCTGAATTTATGAAGTCTGCAAGCACTAGAAACTTAGAATATGGTTGTTGGTTTACCAAAGGTGTTTCCTCTTTAAAGAGTTTGTAAGGGTTACATGTTTGAGAAGCATAATCATGCACCATTTCACTCTAGAAAAGCATGGTGAGCAGAGAACCTACTGAAGTTGGTTCACAGTGATGTCTATTGAATCAATATACCTTCATTGGTAGGTGCAAGGTATATTTTTACCCTCATTGATGATTTTTCTTGAATTACATGGGTTTACTTTACAAATAATAAGAACCTTGTCTTTGAAAAGTTCAAGGAGTTTAGAGCCTTTGCTGAAGATTAATGTGGTCGACCCATCAAATGCTTGATATCACACAATGTTGGTGAGTATGTAAATTGAAATTTTGAAGAATACTTGGTTCAATCTAGTATTGAACCACAATGGTCATTTCCTCACACACCTTAGCAAAATGGCATCGCATAATGAAAGAATCGAATGTTAGTCGAAATGGATAGATTTCTTTTGTAGGACAAAGATCTTCCTCCTCATTTCTGGGTTGAAGTGATGTATTGTGAAAACTATCTTCTTAATCACATCTCGACTTGAGTTGTTCCTTTCATGACCCCAATCAAATGATGATGTGGAAAGAGGCATTCAATAAACCACCTCCTTGATTTTGGATGTGTTTCCTAGGCTCACATTCCCAATGATTGAAGAAATAAGTTGGATGTAAAGATTCATGATTGCATCAGGATGGGTTACTCTAAAGAGTTGAAAAATTATCAACTATTTGATATTGTCAAAAAACAAATAATTATCAGACGAAATGTACGGTTTGATGATAAGTCTTCCGGCATTAGGTTGTTGAATGCCTCCTTTAAATTATTGTAGGATGTTCCCTTTAATGTTTTCTCTAACATCGATTCTCCTATTCTATTCTTCATCCCTTTGATTGGAAAATCAAACCTTTTTCATGTTCCGACTAGATCATTGACCTCTGAGTTGATTGGTCCATCATCCTCTATTTCAACTAGTCCATTGACTGAAGTATTGAAAGGTTGGTTGTCATTGATGTCAACCTTGGTCAACCATAGAAGAAGCCCCGAAGCAAGTTTGGAAGAATCTAGAAGTGATAGTTGTATTTGGAGAAGTCTCAAAAGTGGTCGCCTTATGGCATAGCTTAAAGCATGACCCTCATGTGAATACGTTGTTGGGGCTATATATATGCACTATTAATCCCCACATTTAATTATCAGCCGAGGCTCATAAGCTTCGAGGTGCAGGCTTAGGAAACGCAATATCAGAGCCTAGTCTTGCCTAATCTAAAGCCGACAAAAGAATCATCAAACCCACACTACAAGAAATTAACACTAAGGATTCATCATTGGGATGTAGGAATAACTTAGTGCTATAAAGACTTAGCTCACAGTCTTTCAGGCACTCGGGGTGATGTTCATGTGATTAATCTTGAGTAGCTTACTTAAGTCTTCTGCCTTTTAATGATTATTTCCTATAGTGGATCCACACTTAAATGCAATAAAATAAACAAACAAACAAAAATGAGTTCAAATGACAATGAAATCAGAAACTATTGCAAACTGGTACCAAGATCTAAAACAAGTCAACAATCGTTACTCAAAACTTATTCTCAAAATCCAAGCATTTTAATCCTTATCGTATTGTCTTCAAAATCAACCAAAACATTAAACCATAAAACATAGAAATGACTCTTCTCATTTAAGTCCACTCAGTACTCAAGCTTATCAGAAAACAAATGAAATCACCCAAAATACTTTTTCCATCACTCATCCATTTACAGTAAAATTCCACAAACTCAATTTCAAAGATTGTTGGTTGTTAAATTCATGCTCAACAAAGTACAATCACAACCTTCCTCTCAAAATCCTAATCGGATCCAACTCAAGAATAATTTCATGTGTGTCAAGGATCAATGCTCTGTTTTATGAGTATGTTTTGAATGATATGTTTGCACAATCCTTATTTTCAATATTCAGAACCTTTGGAGTTATATCAATATCATTCTTTGAATATCCTATGATATGTATTTCTGTAAGAGTTCAAAATTGATTTATGTTTGTTTCTTCAGATAAAATTTAATCTTTTAGATTGCATTCAAATCCTCTAATTAAAAAACATTCCCATAACATTTATCATTCCAATGGTGTAATTGGAAACATTGAATTGAACCGGATTGTTTGCAAAAAAAACAAATGATGGTATGCGTTTACACTTCAATGAATAAGAGTTTGTGGCTATGTTTTATTAATTTGGTTCACCTTGAAATCCTTAAACTGGAATCAGAGATCACATGTGTTTTATGGTTATGTCATTCAAGAAATAAAATCAGTTTCTTACCACACAAGGCATCTATAGCGGATCTGCCACACTAAGAAGGATCAAAGACTGAGCTAACCAATAAATAAAATTAACATAAATCAATTATCAAACTGAATAGAACACTAATCATCAACTAATCTATGGATCAATTAACAATGCAACAAAAATCTCTCACACAGAGATAAACTAACATATACATAACAATGAATTAAACAAATATAAATGAGCAACACATTACCAATCTTGAGGGGGCCTCCCAAGCTGGCAATTGCTTCTAGAGATACTTCAGATGAAAACCTAGCGATCCACCACAAATCTGAAATCAATCATCTTTCATCTATTGAAATTCAAGCTCAAATTACAACATTGGCATCATAACTCTTTTCCTCTATTAAATGAACCTTTATTACAAAAGAATGATCATAATGAGAATTTCATTTCTCATAGCCCTATGAGGATTATTTATACCTGAAATCCATGGAGGAATGGATGAAACCGAATCCCTAAAATGTGAAATCAATTTTTACAATTTTAGGACAAATCTTCAAAAATCAGGGTTTTACTACAATTTGGGCAAATTCGATTTATGGATCCAACCATATCATACCAACCAATTCAAAGTTTAGAAAATGGTTTCTGGGTTTTGTATCTAGATGATATTTATAAAAACCCATTTGTCGGTTTTTCAATTTATGCTCCAATATGCACGCGAATCAAGGTGTAATGTGCCCTTCAAAACTAATTTTCTACTAAAAATTTGGGTTTGCTAACTTTAGAAATCTTTGGTTTTCTTGGAATCCGTGCATACAAATCAAAACTTGTTTCTATGGGAGGTAGATAATATCATTATCCAAAAATACTTTTGGGAATTTATGACTTGGAGGTGTGCACACATGTCAAAATTTGATTTCATGCTCAAGCAGGTTCCAAATTGATGCAGAATTGCCCCCCCATGTGCATGAGGATAAAATCACGTTCCACCTTAATCAAAATGATAATTTAATCAAACCATAGTTTTTCCAATATGCCATTAACTGATGTAGTGATTTGGGCACCACCTTATGTTGATGTCGTAGTCTATGTGTTTGATTAGAAAATGGATAGCAGATATATGTAGATGCTAGAGTGAGTACAAGATGATTGTAGAATGTGTTGGTACTAAATGACTGTGATGGTACCAGAACAAGAAAATTAAAGGTACCGGAATAGTGACAGTGCAAGTACCGGAACATGAACTGAGTATTGGATGACATGGAGTATGAGTACCAAATGACTTGTAGAACCTTCTGGTACTGGATAACTTGGAGTACCATATGGGTGCAATATTGGTATTAGACACACTGAGTACTGGATGACATGGAGTGTGGGTACTGGATGATATGGAGCATGGGTATCGGATGACTGTATAGGTACTAGATGACTGTGCAGGTACCGGTTGACTATAGAACCTTCTGGTACCGGATGACCTGCAATGTGGGTACCGGAACATGGACAATGCATATATCGGAATCTGAAAAATACAGAAGATGTTGCTTGGACATAGAAACATAGGATTAAACCATCATCGACAAAACTATTGTATAATCATCCTTTTGATCACTAAAAATATGGAAAATTGTGTATTAATCACATAGGATGAATAACAAGAGATAATGGAGGTTCATGATGTAATTAGTGATATATTAGTGACAAAATGCGGGGAGAAGGTGTAAAGATAAGTGTATTTGTATGGCGGAAAATATGACAAAAAAGGAGCTCAACACACCCCCAAACCCAAGGATTTGCATGTTCTCATGAAAACAAGGTGAAGAACTTATGATACTCTGCTTATAGATTTATATGACATTGTTTCTTTTGTGTAGGTGTTAGTTCTTGTGGAATGACACTTTGGAAACTGCAACAGATTGATTTCAAACATAGAAACAAAATTATCATAAAAATGGAGGACAAGTAGTGGATGAGGTATCAAAGTGATGGTGAATGGTGTGCATATGGTGGTTCTATGAACTTGGACATCAATTTTAAGACCGATATTTACTTTGTGGGTCTTTTCTTGGATAGGAAAAAATGACTTCATCCTCTTTGAGATGGCTTAAGAATGCTTTATGATGTACAAAGAGAAGACACTATAGATGTTTCTTTGTATTTGTATACCACATATTTTCTTTTCATTACTTGGTCTTATCATCAAAGTATATTGTTCATTATGACAAGCGGAGTGACGATGGAGGGTTTACTAAGTAGTTTTGATAATTCATAGTGGAGTGTGGAGTGGGTAATAGTGGTTATGCATCATGTTTTCCAAGTTTTTAGTAAATTAAAAAGATTTGTACCAGTTTTACCTCAAGTTACCCTTGCTTTGAATTCTAATGCATGTTGAAGTCGAAACTATGTAGAACAGGACGAAATGTCTGAATAGACATGATGTAGACTGCTAAAATTTGAAGATGAAGTGGAGCAAGGTTGTGAAGTAATGGATATCTAGGAGAGAGAGTTGATGAATGTTGATCTACTGAGATTCATTATGTCTCTCTTTCCCCCAAACCCGCTGGTTTGCATGTCCTCATGCAAACTCTCATTAGCACATAAAATTTATGCAAGCTGAAAGTGGACTAGGTGGAACCGATGCATGTTGACTGAAGGAGAGAAATGAACTATGCCAGAGCTGAGAGCTATTGAAAATATCCTACAAAAATTTTTGTACTGTTTGTACAAGAACCTATTGGTTTCTGTACCAGCAGTACCGGAACAGAAAAATCTAAGAGAAATAAACCAATACTATTATTATGAGAGATCTAATATACATTTATGCCATGCTTAAAGAAACAACCAAAAATTTAACTTTATTCATGATTGTAAATTTGGAAATGGAATTTATTTTAAAATATTACAAGCATAAAGGAAATTTCTAGATTACTTATTACATATGATTTCATCAATCATTAACAGTTGTATGCTCAAGAAACCATGTGAATTATGATGGGGGATTTTTCCTCTCATCCTTGAATAGGAAAACATGAGGAAATAAGTGGTCTTTGATAAATGAGAAACCGATAGGAAACCAATCATCCATGTTTAATTTCTCAAAGATTCTCTGTCATTCAACTGATATTGATAAAGTTCGCATTTGAGTTTATTAGACTCCTACACGTATGGGTCCCACCGCCAGGACAATGACATCCTAGGTATGACTAAAGGGGTCCTAAGAACATCTTACGGACATTCTCAAATGGCAATTAGATGAGGTTCACTATCCTTTTGTTCAACCATGCATGCTTCTTCTTAACGATTTACACAAGTATATTGTTCATACAGACAAATATAGATTACGCATAATGAAAGACATCAAAATCAGAACCCATTGCCAGCAAGCATGTTCATTACTTCGATGGGGTAATTTTGAAATCTAAAAAATATCCTTCCCAAGCAGAATGCCCCATTGCCCACAAGCATGTTCAGTACCCTGATGGGTTTTCCTAGTTATACCATAGGCCCGTACTCGCTGCCAGTAGACCTGTTCAGTATCTCGACGGGTTAGTCTCTTACACCCATTTTACATCAAAGGCTCTTGTCCCAATATTTACCCTTAAGATAGAATTTATAAATTGCTTGCACATGGGTGAATGGGGGAGCATCTTTGAAAACCTTTTTAGATGATAGGATGGTATTGAGTTGGAAGATATTTTATAGATTTCCTATAAAAGATTGTTCGTATGAAAAATATACTTATGTATTGAGATTAGTCGAAAGACATATCATGGTCAAACTTACTTAATGTGTGGTGTATGAGGCCATGAGAGAATGAACTAAAGGTGCCTCTAGTCCCCAAGTTCATCTTCTCCATATAAGATTGTGTTCCCTCACAATTAGAAGTTTCATTCACTCCCCTACTACTATTTGATAAGAATGCTTGAATAACAAGCTCTAATATGAAACTAGGATGTACAAGTTACCTATGGGCATCATTATGCAGACCTTAAATATTTTGTAAATCCCCATAATATTTTAAAGATTAGGCTTATGAGCAACTGTTATTATTAATAGTTAGAAATCTATATGTAAGAAGAAGAAGAAATATCTTAAGTTGTTTTGGTTTCTGATGTTAGATCACCAATATTATCTTCTTCTCATTTCATTTATTTGAAGAGAAAGATGAAAGATGTTGCATTTATTTAGAACGAGGTTAACTAACATGCAACTTTTACTCTATCCTACCTGAGAACAAGAAATTATATTTCACATGTAAGAATATTTCCAATGTAACCATGTGTGTAACAGGTATAGAAACACATTCATACTCAGGCTTGAAAGATAATCTTTAATGTATACTAGAATACGAAGAACCAGCTGCTTTGGTGATGATGTGGAGAGTTGTTGAGGAAGAGAGTGGTGCTTCAATCCTATTGTCATCTGGAACCAATGTTCAATGTAATATTTATGTTCTTGGTTCACTTCCTCATTTAGAGCACTCTGCATGTCTCCCTCTATCATGTCACGCAGATCATCTTCTTTCAGATGGTTTGTCTCCTAGATGGATACTGGATCTGGCGATATGCATGTCAATAACTCCTCGATCTTAGCTTCTAGTAGTTTCTCTCCATTGAATGATTCTTCAGTCTCCTCTAAAAGTTGGAAAGGGTGATCAAAGGAGGCTTCTAGATATTGTTATGGTTGTAGCTCATGGAAATATTGTTTTTCTATCACTTCTGGAGAGGCAGATAGGTTCTTAACTATTGTTAATGTTTGTTCTTTTTGCGAGTCATAGATTGATATCCCAGCTATTGCTAGGATGGAGAGAGTTCTTTCAAACTCTTGATCATATTTGAGTCCTTGTTGTTGGTTTATGGGTCCTGTTTCACACATGGATTAGTGTAGAGGCGGGGGGGGTTCTTACAGTGCCCATTTTTTTTATTTTTATCTTTTTAAATCCTAAGGAAATAAAAAGAAGAAAATGTAAGAAAACCAATTATATACTTGAAGTGACAACGTGCTACTAGGACCCTGCTATCACCAAGTTATCTGTTCACACAAGTTATCTTCTCTTCTCATATATATAAAAAAAATGGCTAATGCCAATAAAACATAGATTATAACTACTAAAAGGGAGACGACAACCTAACTTTGCAGTAACCCTACTAAAGTGGATGTGTGGGCTCTTCCCTCACATCTTACCGTCTTCTCTCTGCCCTTAGGTCATCCTTAAAAGCACACCACACTTGCATGAAAAGAAACACACTTGCATGAGAGGAACACTCAAGGCTTTGGAGGAATAAAAGCAACCTACCTATGCTCTAATCCCTTTAGCACCTCGCAGGAAATGATGCCAAAATTATGGGGCTATATATATGCACTATTAATTCCCAAATTTAATTATCAATCGGGGCTCGTAAGCTTCGAGGTGCAGGCGTAGGAAACACAGGATTAGAAACTAGTCTAGCCTAATCTAAAGCCAACAAAACAATCTTCAAACCCACACTACAAAAAATGAACACTAAGGATTCACCACTGGATTTAGGAATAACTTAGTGTTGTAAAGGCTTAGCTCACAGTCTTTCAGGCACTCGGGATGATATTCATTTGATTAATCATGAGTAGCTTACTTAAGTCTTCTATCCTTCAATGATTATTTCCTATAGTGGATCCACACTTAAATGCAATAAAAGAAATAAGCAAATAGAAATGAGTTCAAATGACAATGAAATCAGAAACTAGTGCAAACTGGTACCAAGATCTAAAACAAGTCAACAATCATTACTGAAAACTTATTCTCAAAATCCAAGCATTTCAATCCTTATCATATTGTCTTCAAAATCAACCAAAACGTCAAACCATAAAACATGGAAATGACTCTTCTCATTTAAATCCACTCAGTACTCAAGCTTTTCAGAGAAAAAATGGAATCACCCAAAATACTTTTTCCATCACTCATCCATTTACAGTAAAACTCCACAAACTCAATTTCAAAGATTGTTGGTTGTTGAATTCATGTTCAACAAAGTACAATCACAACCTTCCTCTCAAACTCCTAATCGGTTCCAACTCAAGAATAATTTCATGTGTGTCAAGGATCAATGCTTTGTTTTATGAATATGTTTTGAATAATATGTTTGCACAATCCTTATTTTCAATATTCAGAACCTTTGGAGTTATATCAATATCATTCTTTGAATATCCTATGATATGTATTTCTATAAGAGTTCAAAATTGATTTATGTTTGTTTCTTCGCATAAAATTTAATCTTTCAGATTGCATTCAAATCCTCTAATTAAAAGACATTCTCATAACATTTATCATTCCAACGGTGTAATTGGAAACATTGAATTGAACCAGATTGTTTGCAAAAAAAACAAATGATGATCTATGTTTACACTTCAATGAATAAGAGTTTGTGGCTGTGTTTTACTAATTTGGTTCACCTTGAAATCCTTAAACTGGAATCAGAGATCACATGTGTTTTATGGTTATGTCATGCAAGAAATAAAATCAATTTCTTACTGCACAAGGCATCTATAGCAGATCTTCCACACTAAGAAGGATCAAAGACTGAGCTAACCAATAAATAAAATTAACATAAATCAATTAGAAAACTGAATAGAACACTAATCATCAACTAATCTATGGATCAATTAACAATGCAACAAAAATCTCTCACACAGAGATAAACTAACATATACATAACAATGAATTAAACAAATCTAACAAAAAAATATAAATGAGCAGCACATTACCAATCTTGAGGGGCCCTCCCAAGCTGGCAATTGCTTCTAGAGATACTTCAGATGAAAACCCAACGATCCACCACAAATCTGAAATCGATCATCTTTCATCTATTGAAATTCAAGCTCAAATTACAACATTGGCATCATAAGTCTTTTCCTTTATTACATGAACCTTCATTACAAAAGAATGATCATAATGAGAATTGCTTTTATCATATCACTATGAGGATCATGTATACCTAAAATACATGGAGGAATGGATGAAACCAAATCCCTAAAATCTGAAATCAATTTTTACATTTTTAGGACAAATCTTCAAAAATCAGGGTTTTACTTCAATTTAGGCAGATTCAAGTTATGTATCCACCCATATCCTCCCAACCAATTCGAAGTTTAGAAAACGGTTTATGGGTTTTATATATCAAATATATTTCTAAAAACCCATTTGTCAGTTTGTCAATATATACTCCAATATGCACACGAATCAAGGTGCAATATGCCCTTCAAACTAATTTCTGCTAAAAATATGGGTTTGCTAACTTTACAAATCTTTGATTTTCTTGTAATCCATGCATCCAAATCAAAACTTGTTTCTATGGGAGGTAGATAACATCATTATCCAAAAATGATTTTGGCCATTTATCACTTGGAGGTGTGCACACATGTCAAAAATTGATTTCATGCTCAAGCATGTTACAATTTGATGCAGAATTGCCCCCCCATGTGCATGAGGATAAAATCATGTTCCACCTTAATCAAAATGATAATTTAATCAAACCATAGTTTGACCAATATGCCATTAACTCATGTAGTGATTTGGGCACCACCTTATGCAGATGTCGTCGTCTATGTGTTTGATTAGAAAATGGAAAGCATATATATGTAGATGCTAGAGTTGGTACAAGATGATTGTAGAATGTGTTGGTACTAAATCACTGTGATGGTACCGGAACAAGAGCATTAAAGGTACCAGAACAGGGACAGTGCAGGTACTGGAACATGAACTGAGTACTAGATGACATGGAGTATGAGTACTGGATGACTTGTAGAACCTTCTGGTACCGAATGACTTGGATTACGATATGGGCGCAGTATTGGTACCAGACGCACTGAGTATTAGATGACATGGAGTGTGGGTACCGGATGACATGGATCATGGGTATCGGATGACTGTGTAGGTACTGGATGAATGTGCAAGTACCAGATGACTATAGAACCTTCTAGTACCRGATGACTTGGAGTATCGGATGACAAGCAATGCGGGTATCAGAACATGGACAATGCATATATCAGAACCTGAACAATATAGAACATGTTGCTTGGACATAAAAGCATAGGATTATACCATCATTGACAAAACTATCGTATAATCATCCTTTTAATCACTAAAAATATGGAAAATTGTGTATTAACCACATAGGATGAATAACAAGAGATAATGGAGGTTTATGGTGTAATTAGGGGTATATAAGTGTCAAAATGTGGGGAGAAGTTGTAATGATAAGTGTATTTGTATGGCAGAAAATATGACAAAATGGGAGCTCAACACACCTCGAAACCCAAGGATTTGCATGTCCTCATGCAAACAAGGTGAAGAACTTATGATACTCTGCTTATATATTTATATGACATTGTTTCTTTTGTGTAGGTGTTAGTTCTTGTGGAATGACACTTTGGAAACTGCCACAGATTGATTTCAAACATAGAAACAAAATTTTCATAAAAATGGAGGACAAGCAGTGGATGAGGTATCAAAGTGATGGTGAATTGTGTGCATATGTGTTATAACGCTAATTTTCACCATACATACTTACCTGGCATCAAGTCGTCTCATACTCCTTCTTTGCCAAAACACTACTGAACAACTCTTCTTAAAAAACCCCTTTATAAAGGCCCACGTGCCCTGCTCCAGTACTGCACGCGTGTACACACTAGTTGCCCCAATATAGCCCGCGTGTGCTTACAAAAGTATGGAAAAAGGGAATTTGTTGATGGAACACACATCTTTGGGAAAGTTAACAAAACCTTTTGGCCATGCATGGCCGGTCATTTGACAAAATACCTAGCTCTTTCTAGCCTATAAAAGAAGGGGTAAGGGTCCCATTTGAAAGGAGGAAAATCATAGTAAAGAGACTATACCCAATTGAGCATTCCCCTTGTCCCAACCTTTAGCCTTCCTTGTGCAAAGAGAAATATAGAGCAAAGCAGGTGGAGGACAGTTGAAGAGGAGCCCAGGACCAGTTTCGAGGAGTAGTGCTGACCACATATTGTAAGTTTAATATTGTGAAGATTAATACAAAAAGGAATACTTTTCCCATCCCGCCATATCATGTGTTTGAGTTGAATGTTTATTTTATGATATTTTCACAACTAACCCAGCAATTAGTATATGAAATGCATATTTGTAGCTTTTTGTTTGCTCATGTCTGAATGCAGGTCAACTTTGGGAGGAGGCTTGCAATCAAAGAGCGAGTGAAAGAAAAGGGATCGACATCAAACGAAGGACTTAAGGTAGAGTTATTGAATCTCATTTACACATTTGAATTACATGAATGTGGGGTTTTGTGTTGGGAGAATAGGAAAGAGTAGAGGCCTTTGAAATGGTCATTTTCTGCATGCATGATTAGAACCCTTAAATGCTAAGTTCGTAGGAGGGATTCCCACCCACAACAGAATTGGCCACCATACTCGGGATCTCTAGGGTTTTTAGGAATATTTTTTCTTGTGTATTTTTAAAAACTAGTTTCGTTGCTTGTTTTTAAAGTTTCTGCAAAAGTCTGAGCTATCAAAGATTCTGGTCTTCCATACCAGTTGTCTCTGTCTCTTTGCTTGAATGCATTTTTTTTTACGGGACACACAGAGGTATGCGCGTCTTGTATAAGGTTTGAACACGTGTACCCACGGCCTACATTCACATAGCCCACGTGCACATGCTAGCTGAGGAAATGTTAGTCGCGTGTATGATTTTAGAAAATTTCTTTTAGAGAGGCAGTCATCCTCTCCCCTGTCAGAAGTAATCCTTCTCAAGGGTTTTCTGGAACTCATTCTAGTCTTTGTTGTTTGTAGTTTATAGCTTAGGTTCCACCTCAGATTGGTTTGTCCTATGAAATTTTCTTTGAATTGTTTTCTTTTTTCTGTCAAAGGTAGTTTTTGAGTCTTCAAGAGGTTCTAGTCCTCAATACCAGTAGTCTCTGCCAGTCCCTGATTACTTCTCTTTTCATTTTCTGAGAGTTTCAGAAGTACACACGGCCTGCATAAGGTCTTCACGTGTGTATGAACGCCCTGACTTTACACAGCCTGTTTGCACATGTTGGTTGTTGAACTATCAGAAGCGTGCCTGAGGAGAAAATTTTTGTTTAAAGAGAGGTAGCCATCCTTTCCTTTGTCAGGATTTATACCTCTTAGGTTTTTTAGGTCTCTGTCATAGCGGTCAGTAACTTAGGTTTGATCACAGCAATAGATTCCTTTTTCATTAAGAAGTTTTCCTCAAAATTTGCCTTTTATAGGGTTTTTAGACAAGTGTGAGAGTCCATTTTAAATCTGCTTATGTGTTATTTTTAAAGTGACACTTTGTGATCTGCGCTTAGGCCAGAAGTTTTCTTAGTCTTTACTTGTCAATATTTTTCCTTTTTTCTTTGTGAGCAATCAAATAAAAAAAAATCTGTTATTTCTTTGTTTGGTTAAATAGTTGTTGGTTTGCATTAGTAACCAGGAAAAGTCTTTGCTTTCATAAGTTCTTGACGGTTTACTTAGACGATAAGTAGCTCATAGTCAAGTGAAATCCTGTTTTGAGTTTGTTGTTCAAAGATCTTAGAAAAATTTATTTTGAAAATTTGGTTAAAGAATGTAAAAGAGAAAATTTGAAGTTGTCAAGAAGTGTTTCGTTTCTAGMTTTCTGTTTATCTTTCTTTTGTCTCTCAAAACATCACTAGTTTCACTGTCATAACCTTTGACTTAAGACAAGCCATAAAAATTAACGCTAAATCTAAAATTTATTAGACTTTTTATGTTGTAGGGTCAACCAACTAGTTTAGGGTTAGGGCCTTGAATTAGGTTGGAGAGGAAATTTTTCAAGGCCATTATATCAAACATTGGAGTCTGAGCTAGGGAATGTTAAAATTCTAGTATCATGAAATTTATCCGGGACCCCCCTCTAACATAGGGGCTAAAAACGAGGTCACGTGTGGAAAGGTAGTGGAGATAACCCCTCCAAAGCTGGACCAAGCATATTGGAGAACACATATAGAGGGCTTGTCTTGGGATTCTGTCGATTGCATTTGCCAAGGAGCTTCATGGGTCTCGAATATGTTCAAGGTCCTTAGTTGTCTTCTGGAACACTTGCTTTCTATACCCTTGATAGGTTTTGGGTTTGATACCCTGCTCATTGTGGTCTACCCGACTGTCGACTATACCCTCCTGGTGACTGTTCACGCACTGGCAACTTAGTTGGCTATCTTTTTTAGAGACATACAAAGGTGACTGCGGGGTTATACCGTCGTACCTAGGACAGACATCATGCCATGCTTTGCAGAGTATACCCGGAGGGTGCTTCCATGTT
>JASDQU010100307.1:26238-46481 GCA_032191745.1 Picea mariana | reverse complement strand
GGGTTCCCAAAGGCGAAACTCATGTTGAATGTTATCCTTTAAAGTTCCTATGAATACATCAATCAAGTGGTCATCTGGAATATCGGTTACCTTTATATTCAATCTTTGGAAGTTCTCAATGTGCTCGGTAACTGAACCCTTTTGCTTGAGATTTATCAATTGGATAAAGAAGGTATTGCTCCTTGTATCCCCATAGTGTGCTATCATTTCTTCCATGAAAATTGTCCAAGTGACGAGTGATTTGCGAGAACAAAGCCATTGATACCATACAAATTGATTAGCTTCTAAATATAAAGAAGCAATTCGTACCTTTTGTGTATGTGGCACATTATGGAGATCAAAGAATTGCTCCATCTGAAGTATCCATGTGATTGGATCCTTTCCATCAAACTTCCTCATATCAATCTTAGGAACGTGGTTGGTCTTCAAACCAAAGTTGGAGTTTCTCCATTCTTGATTCACCTTCCTTGTGTCCTCATCATGAATTTCATGGGATGCATTTTCACTTTCAAGTGTCTTCTCTGTTACGAAATTTTTCAATACTTCCATGATCTCCCCTTTTAAACCATCTATCTTAGTATCCAACATAGCTTCCATTGAATCCATCTTAGTATCCAACTTAGCTTCTATTGAATCCATCAACTTAGCCTCCATTGAATCCATATTCTTTTGTAGTTCATTTATGTCCCTACGAATTTCTTCACATTCATCAAGAGTCCAATTAGGATTTTCTGGAGGCTTATTTGGTGTAGAAGTTCCCTTTTTGGTGTCATGTTGGCCAAGTATCACTTTTGAATCTTGGTTTTGAGGTGGTTCTGCTAGACAATATTTATTTTGTTCTATATCCCAAGTTTCATCCGTTCTGGGTATGAAACTTTCTTTTAGGTAGTCCTCTGATATTTCTTGTCTGCAATGCCATAGGTCTGATAAAAATTAGATGTGCCAAGTGGAATTTACGGTAACTTCTTCACAACTTGTTGATTTGTGGCTTTTCCATGAGATCTCACTTGTATAGCATGCCCCGCACAAAATAATTGATAGCAAATTCTAAAACTCGCACCCAAAATACTACAGACTGTTCACGATCCAATGAAACTAGTCCCACTCAATTTGGATACTCTAGAAAGAATTTATGATTGTTTTACCTGGAATACCTTCTTGAGACTAGTCAATAGGACTAGTCAGATACCCTATCTTACACACGGTGTATCTACAAATTTAAGATGACCCAGAAGCTAAACATTTTAGCACAGATACCTTGCTAATTTCTATAAATGGCCTCTGGAGTTCAGGGTTTGAAACATTTCAAAAAAACTTTAATAGTGAAAATTTCGCAATGACTCATTTCAGGATGATTCCAAAACCCTCTCTTGTACAGGCTGTATCTCCGAAAGTATAAGGCCTAAGGAGCTAAATTTTGAACCCAACATACCTTGATTTGTCTACTAAATATCCTCCAAGCCGTTCCTTCTGAAACGTTGTAGAAAAAAAATTATAGTGCAAAATACTATGGTGTCTCAGATGTAGCAGCGAAACCCCAAGACCTTGAGCTTTGATACCATATGTTAAGAACCAAACATCAATATAGCATAGAAAAACCTCAGGAAAAGTACTCAATGCCTTGAAAAAGAGATAATTTCAAATAATAAGCCTCTTCGAGGCGGCAACCTCCTTTTACCCCACTTAAATGTTCAAGTACAAGATGATTCAAAATGAAAATGTCTCCTTGGTATATATAGGAGACTAGGAGGTATAATTACAACTAATGGCCTAAAGCCGACATAAATAAAATAACATTACTAATCTAATATGCCCCAATTAAGGGGTAATGAGCCAATATTAGGGCTTAACAGTAAGATTCCCCTCTGGTGCAACAAGGGAAGGAGGAATTTTGCAGCTAGTGCATAGTGATGTGTTTGGACCTATTTTGATTCCATCATTTGAAAATCTATGTACTATGTCTCATTTATAGATAACTTCTCGAGGAATAATTGGATATATTTCCTCAAGAATAAATAAGAAGTATTTGATAGGTTTAAAGAGTTTAAGGATCTTATTGAGAATCAAATAGAGAAAATAATTATGGTGCTAAGGATGGATAATGGTGCAAATTTCAGCGGGAATGAATTTGAAGAATTCTGTAAGAAATGTGGTATAGAAAGGCAGAATAATACACCTTATACACCTCAGTAGAATGGATCTGTAGAAAGGATGAACATGACGCTGATGGAAAAATCAAGGTGTATGCTCAGTGGTCTTGAGTTAGGGAAAGAATTTTGGGCAAAGGCATTGGGTATTGTATGTTATGTTGTCAATCGATCAACCTCATCAGCACTGGATGACAAGACTCCACATGAGGTATGGACTGGTAAGAAACCCTCTCTCACACATCTCAAGGTATTTAGTTGTGAGGCCTATGCTCATGTTCTGAAGGAAAACAAGAGTAAGCTAGATAAGAAGGTTGAAAAGTGTATATTTATTGGGTATAAAGATGGTATAAAAGGTTATAAGATTTGGAACCAAGAAACTAAGAAGGTTGTGTATAGTCGAGATGTGGTATTTAGAGAAATGAAAGATGTTCTCAAATAGGAAGTCCTACCAACTAAGGAAGAACCATAGAAAATAGAGATTGAGTCAAAGGATGATGAATCAAACTCTACACAAGAACATGAATCAGAAGAAGAAGATCCTCATACTCCGCTATTGAGGAGATCGGTTTGGGAAAAAAGGATACTGGAAAGGTATACTCCACCTAATTTGCCTTCAAATGTTGGTTTGTCTATTACTGATGATGTTCCTAGAACTGTTAGGGAGGCAGTGGATTCAAATGATGGAATACTCTATAAAAAATAACATGGTTGAAGAAATTGAACCCTTGGATAAGAATGAGGCTTGGTATATAGTAGAGTTGTTGACTGGGAGAAATCCCATTGGTAGCAAATGGGTATTTAAAACGAAGTTGAATGCAAAAGGAAAAGTGGAGAAATACAAATCTCGGTTAGTAGCAAAGGGTTATTCCTAGGTTGAGGGAATTGATTTTGGTGAGATTTGTTCTCTTGTTTCCAAGTTAACCTCTATTATATTTCTATTATCTATTGTTGATGCATTTGATTTGTAAGAACAGATGGATGTGAAGAAAACATTCCTACATGGGGATCTGGAAGAAGAAATCTACATGAAGAAGACAAAAGGATTTGTTGTGAATGGAAAGAAGGAGTTGGTATGCAAGATGAAAAAGTCCCTCTATGGTTTAAAACAATCACCAAGGATGTGGTATCAAAAATTTGATACTTATATGTTGGTACTTGGGTTCACAAGAAGCAAAGAGGATCACTATGTGTATTTTTAATTAATTGGTGATCATTTGATTTATTTTGTCTTGTATGTGGATGGCATGTTGAGACAATATTGCAGAGGTTTAATATGCAGTAATGTAAACCGATCAGGGTCCCTATTCATGTAGGTGTAAAGTTGTATGTGGATCATTGTCCCAAGACACATAAAGAGGAGGAGGGCATGTCTCGTGTTCCATATGCAAGTAAGGTTGGTATTTTGATGTATGCAATGGTTTGTACTACACCTAACATTTCACATGCAGTGGGAGTTTTGAGAAGGTATATGTCAAAACCAGGGAAGGAGAATTGGACAGTAGTAAAGAGAGTTTTCATGTATTTGTGTGGAAATACTAGTTGTGGATTGTGCTACCAAGGAAGATTAGGTTTGGACAGAGTCTTGGACATACATGGATTTTTGGATGCATACTAGGTTGGATATCTGGATTGTAGAATATATACAAGTGGGTATGTGTTTAACATGTTTGGAGGATAAATTACTTGGGTGAGAAAAATATTGTATATAGTGGCACTTTAAACTACAGAAGTGAATACATGGTAGACACTCATGCAAGCAAGGAAGCAATATGGTTACAAATATTATGTTCAGGTATTGCGTTGGTACAACAAGATGTAAGGATAGATTGTGACAGTCAGAGTGCAAGTTTTTTGGTGAAGAACCTAGATTATCATTCAAAGAAAAATCATATTAATGTTCAATATAACTTTGTGAGATACATGGTTGAATAAAATAAGGTTGTGTTGATGAAGGTGGACACTTTTAAGAATGTTGCAGATTTGTTAACAAAATCTGTGAGCACTGGGAAGTTCTCTTGGTGTAGAGGATCTATGGGCATTGCTTCCCTAGATTGTTGACTATGTAACCTTGTAACCCCCTTTATACAAAGAAAAAAACAAGTGGGAGAATGTGGGGTATGTTTTATATTCTTTGCATGGTTTTTTTTTTAGTCCATTTTTGGGCGTTTTTTCGGCACACGATTTTTGCCAATGGTTTTCTATTTTTGGTTAAGGAATTAGGGTTGTTGACTAATTTGGGTTATTGGATTAGGGTTTTAGATGCTACTGGATCCTATATGTATATCATATTGTAAATAATATATGGGGTGAATGAATATAGAATATGTTGGTTTTCCCAGTTTGGGTTTCCAGGGGGAAAATATCTATGTAATGTGTGTATTTTCCATTGTATCTTTTATGTTCTTTTATTGAAAATTTGTTTGTAGTAAACAATTGTACAAGGTTAAAATATACACCTTCAGGTTAGAGCCTCCTTCTAGTTGGTGTTGGAGAATTTGGAAGTTGGTGCTTCCTATGAATGTAATCTTTTGATATATCAGAAATCACTCTGTGTTTTTCTCCCATTTGAGTTTCCACGTAAAATACTGGTGTATTATGTATCTATGTATGATGTCATGCATATTTTATGGTTATATGTTTATGATATGTTAAATGAAATAATAAGTGAATGGGATCATTGATAATTTAATGTTGTCATTGAAATTGGTAAAAGGTACTCAATATTGATTCAACCCTCCTCTCTCAGTATTGGTGAATATTCCAACATGAAGACCCTCCAACTTCTGATTGACCTACTAAAATAAACCATAGTTCACTTGTTTCTTGTCTACCTAGATGGGTATCCAAGAAAATATAAGTTGTTGGAGTTGATGTCGGGGATGATTCCTCCAAATGACAAAATCGAAGTCAAAAGAAACATGTCAGTGCTTCCTTGATGACTCGTGTACCTAAAAATTATGATAATGTTACCTAATCAGATGTTGAAGTATGACCTGAATGGGAACAGACCATGCAAACATAAGATGATTCTTTGTCGAAGAATCACACTTGGGAATTAGTTCCCTAAACACAAGGAAATAACATTGTGAAGTGTCAATGGGTCTACTAGACCAAATTTACCTTTGAAGGTGTTGTTGAGAAACTTAAAGCATGCCTAGTTGTGAATGGATTTTCTCAACAAGAAGGCATCGAATATATTGAAACATTTTCCCATGTCGCAAAGATGAACTATCTTCGACTGATTCTTTCCCTTGTTGCTCCTTTTGTATGGAAAATCCATTAGACGGACGTGAAGAGTGCATTTCTTCAAGGAGACCTATTTGAAGAAATTTTCATGGAACATTCACATAGTTTTGTGATAGATTCTAATTTGGTTTGTCAACACCAGAAGTTTCTTTATGGTTTGAAGTAGGATCCCTGAGCTTGGTATGCTAAGATTGACAATTTATTTCTTTGACTTGGTTTCAAATGTTTTGAATATAATCACAACTTGTATTTACTCCATACTAATCGAGATAGCTTGATTGTTGTTATGTATGTAGATGTTGGCACACAGTGGGAAGACCCGGGGTTCAAAATGAATTCACCAACAAAACCCTCAGATATTGGCCCTTTCGGCATCACCTGCAAGCAGTGAAGTCTAACCTGAGGTATCTATGGGAATTGTAGGAACCGGGTTTCCACAGTGATGAAAGGATAGGAGGCATTCCTCATAACTGTTATACTTTTCATTAGTTCATTATACCTTATATCATGTGTGCAGAAACATAATAACATGTATCATACTCGGAATAACAAATATATATCATATGTGCGCAATAAACAGAACAACAAACACATCATGACACATAGACACCATATTTAATGTGGTTCACCCAAGATGGGCTACGTCTACAACGACTGGCTTCTTTTTATATTATTCATAATCGTCCATTACAAAATATGTGCATTGTGCACATATATCATGCCATTTCCATTATCCTATCACTTTATATATCTTTTTCTCGCTTCCTCTTCCATACTCACATACATTGAATCCATCTACACTTATGTTATCCCAAAATCCCTACATATTTATTCAATTACAATAGGGCCTATCCCGTATCAATGGAACCAAAATGCCTAGCATATTCAATGGTCTTCCTTCCTTTGCATGTGTTGATCCTTGAAAGTGCGCCATCTATCTTTCTTTCTTTTTCATGCACTGCACAGTTCCCAAAATCCTATCCCAACAGTTCCCCAACACTCACCCATGGCTCATTCTGAGCCACTTAGCCCTTCCACTATGCATCCTAGAACATCACAACGAACTTCTAAAAAGTTTCCTTGGCAGTGGCGACCTCTCTTGCTTTTTCTTCTTTCTCCAAAATCCTCTTTGTTGTCTATGTGGTAATGGGTGTCTTCAGTTTATTTGTGTTGTCTTGCACTACTTTCTTCATTGTTCCTTGTGCAACTACAAGTTCTTTTTTCACCCAAAATGCCTCATCCTATAGCAGATCAATATTTTGAACAAGATTTTGTTGTTCATCTCTTATCTGGATGATCTAGAGGTACAACTTCCTATTCTCAACTATGGAAGTAATTTGTTCTACTAGTGTCAGAGTGCTCATTGTTTCTTTGAATTTATATGCCCTTCTTCTATGCAATCTGTAACCTCTTTTCTAATGCTTGTAACTCTACATCCTCCATCAAATGAGACCACACTTGTGTACTTTATTCATACAATTTTTTGCATTCCTCATCCAAGATCTTAATGCTCTCCATGGTCATAATGGTTGTCATCTCTCATTGCTCCATTTCCTCTAGTGGGGTACTTGGTGTTTTGTGAACTTCCAAATCTTCTATCTTTGCGTGGAAGCCCTAAATGGACTCACTTATATTTGTTGTTTTCTCTTCCAAAGGAGTATCCACTTCCATTGGTACCTCTATGAAGTTGTTGTTTACCTCCCACACTTCTTGTTGCAACCATGTTTTCTTCTGCATGGCCTCATCATGTTCTAACATTAGTTTACTATACTCTGCATGTAATGCATCGTTGTCTACATTTACTTTGGCTAACTCCATAGAATTTGAATCTACATAAAACTATATTTCTTGTGTAACACTTGTCTACAAGTTGTGTAACACATTCATCGGTAATTGTGATAAAATTAATTCAATATGGCTTAATGCCTGTGCGCGCTTCTGCATTTTTTTCATGGGGAACTCTATGCCCCCTATTGATATCTTCATTATACAGTGCTTTGTTGATCTTGATGGTGATTGTGATGTTGTCGGTCATGAATATGTTGGCTTTGCTTTGCTCTATGTCTGCTCTACTTATGTCGTTTGGACTAGTGTTATCCTGGTTGCTTCCAAAATTTGGTGCAGTGTATCTATTTGTGCTTGCACATTCATGTGCATTTCCTCCTAATTTTGCGTAGCTCAGAGAAATGTTTCTTTAGTTACTGCTTTAACTTAATCCCCAATGTTATCCAAGTCATCCTTGGTCAAATATTGGATAGTTTCTTCCTTTTAAGCTTTCCTCTTTTTATGCTTATGCATCGATCTCTCCTTAGGGTGCTCCTTTCTCTTCTCTCCGGTGTTCATTGTTGTTTCCTTAGTGTCTCCTACACCACTCCCTTTCTCTCAATGTTCCTATTCTTGTTCTTTGTCATTCTTTGGTTGTTATGTCTCCTTATGCATTGTTTTTTTCATTGGGGTTTTCCACTCTGCTTCATAGTCATTGACAATATTGTTGACATCTTGTTCTATCAACCTGCAGTTAGTCGGTGACCATCATTTATTCATATCCCTCTTTTCTTGAACATACATTTGGTGTGGACCTTCCTTAAATCATGTGATTTCTTTGTATGCTCCAACTATCAGAGGTAGAACGCATGGTGTTTCCTCAATGAATTTTTGGATTGCCTCTTGATAGATGTAAAAGATGATATTTTTATCCATTTTCCTATTATTGTGCACAATATGCCACAACGAAACATATCTTGTTTCCGAAAATGGTTGTTGCATACATTCCAAGAACCAAGTTTCTTATGGCTCCCTCCAAGCAACCAATGTGATCAAGATTAATAACCATGCATAATGGAACTCCATTATTTTCTCCTATGCTTCCCTGCAGTTGGTTAAGAACTAGTTCACCAAATATGTCGCCTATTTCATATGCACTCCTGCTACGCACTTCTTTGTTGTTTCTATTACTCCTTCTAGCACCTGATCTCTGTGACACTTCTTGAGTAACTTGTAAGACAACACCTGCGTCGTAAATCTGACAAAATCATCATTTATACTTGCTACGTCCAATCCATGTGCTCCTCTATGCGTGTCATATTTTTCTTTCATCTTTTCTATTAATTCTTTCTCATGAGTCTTATCCATGAACATAGGTAGTGGGTCTTCCCCTGTTGACGACAATCCTGTAATCCATGCAATACGTTGGGTGTCAATCGACACTAACTTTTCCAACCATAGGAAAACTCCATGGATGCAACTCAGCAATAAATTGGCGCAGATTTTGATTTATGCACTTCTGCCAAAATATTGGATCTCCAATAGGTTTAGTATGAATGTTTGTTGTAGTCTTGTTTCCCACTCTTGTGGCTTGACTGTGAGTACGAGTGATTTCGATCATAGGATTTGCGCAAATAATTTAGCGGAGATAACTCTAGAAAATTATTTATATTTGCAAGGTCATGGTCTGAAAACTTCAGGCTTCCTATTGAGCCCAACATATCTCTCTCAACAATGACCCCAAGTGGAATCAATGGTGTAACAGGGTCGTACTTCGACTCCTTGGGTACTCTAACTTTATTTTTTGCTGGATTCCTAGGTGACACATATTCTCTGGGAGATTTTGTTGGGCCTGATGCCTCTGCTCTCATATTTTCTTCCTGTACTGGCCCTAATGTCTGTTTAGTGTGTGGTTTCTTCATTTGCGATGTGGATGCTCCTGCCTTTGGTGGCACCATGACTTTCTGGAACTCAACTCTATATGCAACTCACTCATCTCTTATCTGGATCTCTTTTCTCTTCGAATGTCCATTCAACAATAACCCTTTCTCGTCACCCCTTATCTGCTTTTATAGGTTGTTTCCAACTATTATCTTCCTCCTTGCACCAAAACTTTTTGTTCCATCCAACTTTACTCACATTCAATTCTCATTTGGATCCTTCATCTATTTCATATTTTTTGGAAGATCATGGTGTATATTTTCCATCCTATCAAAATATCGTCACCTCTTTTCATTTATTACTACACATGTTCATCGTCTCCCCATCATGTTTGTTCTTTAATGATTTCCCCATCATCCACGCAGGTCTTTATCCTGAATCATTTTGTGCACAAATCAATTCTAATTTCTGCGTGTAATTCAATTCTCCTTCATGCACGCCTTCCTCTCTATTTCTATGACATGATCTTTTTGTGACAAGAAGCTTGAAGTTGATCTCTTTTTCTACTAATTTGACTCTTTGAACAATGCCCGATTCAAGACTTCAAGCTTCTTGTTGCTTCAAATGTTTATTGTGTCTTGCCTCAAGATATTTTATTGCCTTTTATTTTCTTCTTATTTTATTTTTATATAATACATAAACTATGGTACACATATTGTGCAGTCAGGCTAGTGCATGGAAGCACAACTATCCCTATACAGTTTCATATGACTACCATTGACCAGTCCTTCCATGATTTCCCCATTCAATTTATCCAACTCAACAAGACCTGCCTCTGTCACAGATATTATTATATATGAACCCAACCGTTGCATTTAGAGCTTTCCAGGGTGCTGCAAAAATTTGTTGTCATAGAGAAAAACTAAGTATCTCATCTAGAACTTCTTCTATTTAATATGTTTGTCATGCCATTCCTTTTCATGTACTTTTTGGACATGCTAATGAAATCATATGATGAAGTAGTCTTACTCTACTTTCACTAAATCTGATATTATTTTCTCTAATGCGCCAGAATCTATGAGCTTTGTTGGCATGGAAATGTGGAGACTTGACACAATGAACTCCATGTGCATAGCTACTTCCTGACTGTATATTAATCAGAACGGTGTATGTCTTATCAACTTCTTACATGTAGTATGATATTCCCATAAAACTATAGGAATTATTAGGTCCTAGTCATCTCGATTTACATTACATATCTTCGTCAGCGCATGCTCTAAAATCTTGTTAAATGCTTCCACTATTCCGAGAGTGATAAGGTGTAGTATTCTAGTGATATATCTGCAAATCTTTTGTCAAAGAAAAAATTGTTTTATTCAAAAAATGTGTTCCCTGATCACTCATTAGGATTCTCAGACATACAAACCCTATAATAACATTCTCAAATAGAAACCACGTAGTAGTCTCTGAGCTGCAATATCTGACAGGTTTTGCTTCATCCCATTGGGTCAACTAGTTTGTCGTAGTGATTATATATCTTGCTCCTGACCTTTTTGTTGGTGGGTTGATCAATCCAATGAAATCAACTTCCCATTTCACAAAATATTGCAACGTAACTTGTGGTATTAAAGGAATGTCGTCTCTTCTAGATGGATTCCCAACTTGCTAATAGACATCACAGGTCTGACAGATCACCTTAGCATCCTTATGAAGGGTGGGCCACCGAAGTCTTGTGCGCAGAATTTTCTGAGCCATTTCTTTCCCTTCATATTGCCCTCCCACAATTCCTTCATGTGCCTCCTATAATATCATAGGTATCTCATGCTCCAGTACACATTGTCGAACAATACCATTTGTGCCCACCTTATACAAATTCCCTGCTATGAGATGATAATTTGTTTCCTTTAGCATTAACTACTAATTCTACATATTTGTAAAGTCGAGTGGGGCTACTCATGTCTTGGGGAACTAGACAATATATTTAAAGTAATCATCAACCATCTATAATTTGAACAAGTGCGCATCTGGTAGAATTTCATCCACATTTCCTACATCTTCCCCTGTTAATATGTGCGACAAATGATCAGGTCCTGTATTTAATTTTCATAGTTTCACAATCACTTCAAAATCTTACTCCTGAAATAATAAAAACCATCTGCATATCTTCCCTCCAAACACTATCTTATTGACTAAGTATCTCAATGCAAAATGATCCGTGCACATCTTAAAATGTGATCCCAGTAGATAATTCCTAAAATTTTGTAGTGCATACACCATTTCCAGTACTTCATGCTCTATAATAGTATAATTTTGTTTGGTAGTTGACAACTTTCTACAGGAAACTGCAATGGGATGATCCAAAAATCCTTCCCCTAAATGATCTAGGACTACACCTAACGCTATAGATAGTTCATCTACGTGAACATGGAATTCCTTCTTCCAATCTAGAAATACTGAAATTGGCACAGTAACCAGTTTATGTTTCAAGGTATTCAAACTCTTCTAGAATTCCTTGTTCCATTGAAGTTTGACCTCCTTTTTTAGAAATTTTTCCAATGGGGCTATGATCTATGTGTATCCCTTAAAAAACTTTTTTTACTACCCCATGTGACCCAATGTTGCTTACAGTTGTCACACTGAAGTAAGTGGTGGAAAATCAATAATAACAACAATCTTCTGAAGATCAACCAAAATTCCTTGTTTACACACTACATGACCCAACAAGATACCAAATGGTGTGCATAAAATACACTTCTTCAAGTTCAAGGAAATATGTAACTGTCTACATCTATCCAACATCAAGTGTAGATTTTTGATATGATCCACAAAAATTTTGATTCCACCTATCTTCTTGTTCTGGATCACCATCAGACTGATCCATTCTGACTCTATGAAAGGTTCAATAATCCTAGCTTCCAACATCCTTTCTATTTCTTCTTTCACTTTTTTCTTATATATTGGGTTCAATAAGTACGGTCTCTGCTTTATTGTCTTGGCATCCAGCTTCAAAGGGATCCTCATTTCCCCTAGCTCCCCAACAATCCATTTCATCTATGAGAATGTAGTTGGGAAAAGGTCCTGGTATTCACGCAGTAAATCAACAATCTTCTCAACAGTTTATTCATTCAAGTAATATCTAATATTTGTGAACTTGGGATCATCCTTTGTACCAATATCCACCTTGCTCATTCTCAATGACTTTGCATACTCGATAGATTCAATCTTGGAACCCTCTATTTTGTCCTCTCCTTCGGTTTCTGGTATTTTCACTTTTCTCAATTTTTCATCCTCCTGGACTTCTCCAGCAACATTATGGAATTCTAAAACCTCTTAAACTGTCGTAGAATATCTGGACGTGCTATATAAAGGTGTCGGTATCGTTGAATATTCTAGTGTAAATAACTTATTCTTGATAATCTACATGGTTGTGTCTATCGAACAGGCATCATATTCAAAATTGAAAGTTACCTTGAAGTTGTGAGTCAAGTCTTCCCTGAAGGTTGTTCCTCTTAAACTTATATTTCTAGATACCAGTTCTTCGAGATCACATCCAAAGTCTGTACAAACAAGTGTGTACATTCAGTCTTAGGTACTGAGCTCCATGTCACAGTGCATTGTGCAAGATGATCTATAGGACAACTCAATCCAGTATACTTTTTCACAGTATATTTAGTTTATCTTCTGAACCTGACTTGTAACAACCTTCTACATTGCTGCCAATTCTCTATTCTATTCTTATGCCCAGCCCACCATCTTGCAGGAGTATCTTTTAGTGTGATATCTAAATATAGAAATATTTATTTTTCTGATATCTAAAATTCAAATTCTTTTACAAAAATATCTGCATCTTTAATCCATCATACTTTTGGGGATCGCATACCTCGGCTCCAATCCAGCACAATGTGCAGGTAATACGAGAACATCCCCTTGTAGATACTTCATGTAACCTCTATTACTAATGTTCTGGAGATTCTTCTAAATATGAAACGCAAGAAATGATACTTCACCAACTGATTACACCCTCAACATTGGGATTAATATAGTCATCCATCTGTGCAGTCACATTGTAAAGGTTATCAAGTTATTTACCCCTTACAGGTTTCATATATCGTCTTCCTTCTGTGGGATCCAATGGTGCAATAACTCTCAAGTCTGCTTCTTCAAAAATCATTTGTCTCTTTTTCAAATCAATAATGTTCTGGTTATCAAAATCACAATCGAGTCCAAGTAACATTGTATAAGGTTTACTACCATCCACTATCTCAATTACTTCAAAATATTTTGTGAGTGCACCCCATCGATATTAACATTCATCCCTGTCAGTCTTCCAATCGAAACAACCTTGTGTTGATTTGTTAGCCTCAAATAAATTGGTGACTAGATCAACTTTGGTTTTCCCATCATTTCCCATATCTACTTCAGAATGACGCTCACATCAGATCCCAGATCCATGATAATATTATCCATATCATATTCTCCTACTTGCACAAAAAGTCAGAATTACTTACTCTTCCTTTTCTTTTGTTGTACCTAGTTAATTTGTTCATTGTGCAATGAGTGCTTCTTTGTCTTGCGTGCACTGGTCGATCATCCCACATAGTGCGTTCAATGCAATTTCTTCATTCATTAGTTCTAAACAACTCTTTAAGAAACTTTTCAGAGTACTTACCTTCTCAGTTGGCCTTTCTGCAATCAATTGATCATGGGCTAGAGGCATGCCATAAACAGGTTGTGAAGTCGATTCTACCCTTTCTATTTCTAGCATCTCCTTCCTTGTTTTCTTGTATGTGTCTCTCTCTTTCCAAGGATCAAACATCAGAAGAGTTTCTGCTACTTTCTTGATCCACAGGTCATTTCAAATGCCTTGTTGTGTCACATCAGCCTTTGTTATTGCTCCTTCACATGTAATTGTTTCTACCCTTGGTCGATCATCACGCTTTTCCACTACTATCATATGAACATTTTGGTTCCTCTTTTCCTGCCACTTTACAATCAATTTTTGACAGTCTTCCATCACATGATCCATTTGTCTACAGTATGTACACATCATTCAATGCTTCAAACAATCTCATGCCAAATGCCTAGGCTAGTTACAGTTTTAACAGATAATTGGACCTCTTCCTCTGTTGAATCCTCCTCTTCCCCAACCTTATAATCCTCCTCTTCCTCCTTGATTATATCCCTTCGGAGTATTATATTACGGTACCCCTCCTTCTGATTTGTCTTCCCCTTGGACTCTGTATGCATCCATGGTGTGTTCCCTCATTAGATCGAGTGCACGACAATCCTTTTTGTCATGTCCTACTGACTTACAAAAATTACAAAATAAGCTTTTGGCAATGCTCTGATACTTCTACATTAAAGGACAGGAAGTCGGGTGATGACCCATCATTATGCATATCTCACACCATACCCCTCCTCCCAGGGCCAATGGATTTGAGACTCCTACAGCCAAATAATACTTAAAGGTTGGACACTCATTCTTATGATGACCTTCCTTTCTGCATGTAACACACCATACTTCTTTATGATTTTCCTTCCCTTTAGCAATCTCCTACAACTGAATTGTCAATGTTTCTAACTGTGACTGAACCTGAGCCATCCTAACGCAAAAACACCCGCAGGCATGCCCGCTCACAGGATCTTCTTCTTCTCACGACCTGAAGAAAATCAAAGGTTCTTCTATTTCTCTATCAGGAAATATGCACCCACAGAACTCTTCGTGCGATCCCCCTTTCTTTGCTTATCGGGGAATCGAACTTCGTGACTTCACGATGACAAAGGTCAATCACTGGGCTCTCGAATCCTCGAGACCTGATGGCCAGTCAACACTAAATTTTCCCTTTCCTCTATCGGAACTTCTCTTATCACAATTTCGGTACTCGCGATACCAAGCAGCTCGGTTTACCGACTCCCGATACCCGATGTGCCGAAGCTCCGACGCACACGTGCGAGTTGACCTTTCCACTTCCCGTCACTTCTATCGATATTTTGGGGTTCGCGGGATCGTGAATCCTGATGTCAATGGTTTTGGGACTTTATTTTCCCTGAACTCCAATATGCGTGCCATCTGTACTCCACTCGCCAACCCAGTTGTTGCCCACACACTACTCTTTTGGTTGTCGGGATATCACGTATCGCGATATCGCGATTCCTGTTGCAATATTTTGGAGCTTCGACTCACGAAACCCCAACCCACAATATGCATGTGAATCTAACGACCCTCATCGTCCTGATCAATGGCTCTGCCCCTCCTGAGCTTGAAGCTTTGTTTTTTGGGAATACATCGCCATATCTTCCCTGCACCTTTCCAAGATCTAACGGCTTACGGTAATTCACAAATCCTCCTTGGGGAATTCCATCTGTTCGTTCCTTCCTGATGAATCCTGTGAAATGAGTCAAGTACTTCCTCCATGAAGACTTGTTCACCTGTGTGCAAAATTATGACGCTTCTCTCGAACTTCAAAACACAACTTGTCCTCGCTATCCTCCAACAAACTCAAAGGCCTATCCTTCCTGAGCTTTTCCCACAGCGCTAAGTCTTTAGAAAGAAAACCCTCTTGCACGCACTCCTTGTGGAAAACCTTCAACAACGACTAAATGTTGAAGTCTCTTGACTCTGTGCCCTCCTGCAGCAGCAGTCTCTAAATTTCTTCTCTCAGGTTCGCAACCTTGAAACTTCGCCTAGCCTGCGCACTCCTTGCATGGATCCTTTGCACAACTGCACCTCTGGGGTGAATGAGAGCAAAAGTTATCTCTATATTAACCCTCTGTCAATGCCCTCCTTGCGGACACTTCAACTGCACTCGTTGCAGGAATCCTCTGGCTCAAATAGAGAAACAATTGAAACTCATTCCTTCTTCCCTTCAGACTTCAATTCATACATGAAATCACATACACAGCATATAAAAGCAAATGTATAATAGGAAGCAAACATTCATGAGAATATCAACATCAATACACAGAGAACAACAGAAACCATGAATTTGAATCAAATCTTTCTTCTATTAATTCAAATGTCTATACATGGGTGTTCTTCATACACAACTCTCTACTTCTCCTATGCTCTTCCTGGATAATGTTGCAATCTAATCATACAATGTACAATGAGGGTGTCTATATCCCGTTTCCCTCTTGCGCTCTAAAGCTATCAAATCTAGAATTAAATTTCTATCTACCTACATTAACTATCTTAAATGTCATCTATCTACTAAGGACGAGAGCTATCCGCTCAAGGCCCATTTACAATATAAAAGTGTGCCTCATCTTAATGGTTCATTTAAGATTTGTGCAACAATTCCAAAGTGTTTACAAAACTTGTGTTGGCTTGCCCAGTTGTCTTCCGCTTCCGCGCTGGCTCGCTTGATGTGTTGGTGATGCTCTTCCATCATACTCCCTCACTTAAAAATTTTCATGGGCTCCTGTCCATGAGCTCCTGCATGGTTTTTCCATGCTTCTGTATTTCTGCTTCAGTCTCCCAGCTGGCATCTTCAACTGGATGGTTCCTCCACTTGACCAGATACTCATAGTATTGCTTCCGCCTGGTCTTCTTGCTCGCCCTCTTGTCCAGCATGCTTTCCATCTGTGGTTTATCTGTAACTGGCATCTGTTTCATCCACTGGATCACTGGCTGCTTGGTTCCAGTCTCTGCTTCTCTAGCTCTATATGGGTACAAATCCGAGATATTGAATATAGGAGATATTATGATCCCATCGGGTAATTCAATCTCATAAGCATTTGCCCCGAACTTCTTCAAGACCCTACATGGCCCAATTTTCTTCATTTTTAATTTATTGTATGTTCTTCTCGGGAACCTTTCTTTTCTCAAATGTGCCAGAACCAGATCACCAACTTCAAATTGAAGTTGTCTCTTCCGCTGATTAGCTCTGCGCTTATACTCCTGACTTGAATTCTGCAACCGCTCCTTCACCTGGCTGTGAAGTTCCTTCATTGCCTCAGTGAATTCCTCTGCACTAGCGCTGCTAGTAGCAGTCTGTTCTGAATCCCTCAGTTCAGAAACTCCCGTCGACTGCATGCCATAAACAATCTGAAATGGACTTTTCCCTGTACTCTGATTCACTGAATCGTTATATGCAAACTTTTTCTATGGCAATATATTGTCCCAGATGTTGTGGTGCTCTGTCACCAAGCTTCTCAGTAAGTCTCCCAGACTCTTGTTGACCACTTTCGTCTATCCATCCATCTGAGGATGATAAGTTGAACTAAATGCCAAGTTAGTTCCCAGCTTCTTCCATAAGGTCCTCCAAAAATGACCTATGAATTTGGTATCTCACTCCGAAACTACACTTTTCGGCAACCCATGAAGTCGAATGACCTCTTTGAAGAACATATTAGCAATGTGAGTTGCATCACTGGTCTTCTGGCATGAAATGAAGTGTGCCATCTTGGAAAATCCATCCACCACCACAAAGATTGAATCAACCCCTCTTTGTGTCCTTGGAAACCCCAATAAAAAATCCATGCTTATCGCGTCCCACGGCCTCTCTGGTATAGGCAGTGGCTGATAGAATCCCGCATTTTGCTTCCTTCCCTTCGAATGCTAGAAAATTCTACACTTGTCTACAAATCTTTTGACATCTGCTCGCATTCCTGGCCAAAAATGCGACTCATTCAATTTCGTGAATGTTTTGTCATGGCCAAAATGTCCTGCCAATCCTCCACTGTGCTTCTCCTTCAGCAAGTTCTCCCTCATGGAGCATTTCGGAATACACAGTTGATTGCCTCTGAACAACAATCCTTCCTGGATCATATAATCTATCCAAGGGCTTCTATTTCTGAGAACTGGATTCTCAGCTACTTCATATGCTTCCCTGAAATCTTGATCATCTGCATACATGTCCCTGAGATCCTCAAAACCTAATGTTTTGACTTGGAAATCCTACAATAGCAAACACTTCCAGCTCAAAGCATCAACAACTTTGTTAGCAGTACCAGAAATATGTTTGATAACAAATGTGAAATTCTTCATATACTCAACCCATTTGGCATGTTTCTAATTCAACTTCTCCTGTTGAGTCACAAACTGCAGTGCATGATTGTCACTGTACAATACAAATTCTTTGGGTATCAAGTAATGCCTCCATTTTTTCAATCTCTGTATGATAGCATAAAATTCCTTATCATACGTGGAGTATTTCAATTTCGCTTCATTCAGCTTCTTGCTGAAATATGCTATCGGCCTGTCTTCTTGACTCAAGACTGCCCCGATTGCAAACCCACTGGCATCACATTTCACCTGAAATGTCTTCTGGAAATCCGGCAACACCAACACTGGTTGTTCTGTAATCTTCCTCTTCAACAAATTGAAGCTCTTTTCAGCCTCATTAGTCCAGTGAAAAGACTTATGCCGCTTCTTCACTGTGTCCATCATCGTTGCGCTAATTCCACTGAAATTCTTGACGAACTTCCGGTAAAAACTAGCTAACTCGTGAAAACTTCTCACCTCAAAGATATTCTTCGGTGATGGCCAATTCTTGATTACTTCTACCTTATCCGGATCCATCCTCAACTCATTTGCCGAAATAACAAATCCCAAATAAATGAGTTATGTCTTCATGAATGAGGACTTCTTCATATTAATCAACAGCTTCTCCTGCTATAATCTCTTCATCACTGTAGCCAAATGCTTCAAGTGTTCTACCACTGATTTACTGTAGACCAGTATGTCATCCAAATACACAATGACGAACTTCCTGATGAACTCCCTCAGGACTTCGTTCATCAACCTCATAAAGGTACCCGGTGCATTTTTCAAGCCAAACGGCATGACAAGCCATTCATACAAACCTTCGTTTGTCTTAAATGTTGTCTTCCATTCATCACCCTCTCTCATGCGAATCTGGTGAATATTTGCTTTTAAAATCAATCTTTGAAAAGTACCTTGCTCCGCTCAAGCAATCCATCAGATCATCCATCCTCGGCAATGGAAATCTGTACCTGATGGTTATCTTATTGACCTCCCTTGAGTTGGTACACATCCTCCAACCTCCATCTTTCTTCGGACTGAGTACTGTTGGAACAGCACACGGACTCAAACTTTCCCTGACCAAACCTTTGTCCAACAACTCCTGGACTTGTCATTTGACCTCTTTGTTTTCTTGCGGTGTCAATCTGTACGTGGATTTATTTGGCAAACTGGCTCCTGGTATGAGATCAATGTGATGACTCACACTCCTCATTGGTGGCAACGAACGAGGTAATTCATCCACTATGATGTCAGTGAACTCTTCCAACAGTTCCTGAATCTCATCTGGAAAATCATCCACTCTTGTGCTAGTCAGAACAATCCTTGGTTTTATGAACACAAAGAATTGTGGATCTTCCTTCTTCTTAACCTCTATAATAAGTTCCTTCCCACTCATGAGAAGTACTATGTTGCTTACCCCCGACTTCACCTTCTTATCCTTTATCTGAAGCAACATGTATGTCCTCCCATTTTTCTCTAGGGTGTATGTGTTCATTCTCCCATCATGGATCACATTTCTGTCATATTTCTATGGTCTACCCAGCAATAGATGACAAACATCCATAGGAATGGCATCACATAAGATCTCATCATTATATCCTCCTATTTTTAATTCAACCAAGCATTGTTTAGTAATAGTTACCTGGTATCCCTTCTGTAGCCACGAAACTCTGTATGGGCTTGGATGATCATTCGTCTCCAGCTCCAGCTTCTCTACCATCTCCGTAGATACGACATTATCCATGCTACCACTGTCTATGATGACCTTGCATACTCTGTCCTTGGTCTTGCAAGTAGTCCTTGTTTGCACTCTATTCGTCACTTGATGAGAAAATTGAGAGTACTTACATGCCCATTTGGGCTCTGCTAGGCATGACAGCTGTGAAGTAAAAGGTTAGAAAGAGAAACAACTAAACTATAAACCAAAATCAAAGTAAAATTAATTAAAACTATGTGCATATGAGAAAATGAAAAACAAATATAAATGGACCGAAATCACCAATGGATAAGCTGATCTTATTGATGAAATCCAAAGACACATAATGGAGAAAGAGGACTTGGGTCCCTTCCCTCTCCAATGGAAGGCTCTTGAGGCCCTCAACTGATTTCTCTCCTTACAATGAAAGATGAAGAATGTGGGTGAAAGAACTCCAAGCTTGTCCACTCTAGTGAGAGATGGAAATCCCTATGAAATGGTGTTGATTATGTCTATTGCC
>JASDQU010100306.1:298487-308834 GCA_032191745.1 Picea mariana | reverse complement strand
AATTGTCAACCACTTCAGTTGATGTAAGAGCACACTATATATGCCTTTTGGGTCCAGGAGGAATATAAAGGTGGTGATCATAGAGGCATTGATAGAGGAGGATATCAAGGAGTTTTAGGAGGAGGATATGGATGAGGAAGAGGAAGATGATATGGTGGTGGTGGAAAAAGATCGCCTACCTACTTTAACTATGGAAAAGTGGGCCACGTGTTGCAATTCTGTACCAAACCTTGCACACTCTATGAGTAATTCCACCGTACATAGTATGCCATAGAAGACTACCTAGATTTGTTGGAAAAATGGGAAGAGGACAAGGGTCATTGCAATATGGTGATTGTGGAGCCGTGCAGAGATCAAAAGTTAAAACAAGAAGTTGATGTATGGGTGGTAACCCAAGGAAGAATTAATATGGGTATGGACCTAGAAAAAGGGGAAAGTTCATGGCATAACATGGAAGGAAATATCGAAAAAGCAGTACATGCACCTCTTAAATTCAACGTCACGCAACAAAAGAAATTCCTGCACAATGCTCAAAGGGCTATGGAGGAGGATAGAGTGCATGATGAGTTACAGTGTGCAACGCAAATATCATTAGAGGAATCCCATGTGCATAAAGAGTTACAACGTTMAAAAAAAAGATCACTGGAGGAAGCCCATGTGTRTTAAGAGTTACAATGCACAACACAAAAATCATTGGAGGAAGTTTGTGTGTGCAAGAAGATACAACATGCAACATATAGGTTGTTGGAAGAAGTCCATAGACGTGAAGAGGTACAATGGGATGAGAAAAAGGTAATGGAGGATGAACGCATACGTGAATAGATGCGACACAAGACACAAGAGGAGACATAACACAACACTTATCATGAGGTTGAATCATAAAACCAAGTAAGTGACTTCTTGCATTGTTGCCTTAAGATGTTAAGAATTCTTAAAGCTACAAAGAAGTTAACCAATATGTTGACAAGATGCATGGGGGAAGATGATACCACTATATCTATTTATGCCTCGCTACCAGAATAGGACTTACACCAAGTGCACAAACAAAAGTGCTCGAGAAGAGAGTTCAAGATGAATGATGAACTCGAGAGCTATGATATGGATGATGTCATGTTGGACCTAGGATTCAATGTGAACATTTTTCTGAAGAAATATTGTGATTTGATGGAGAAACCCAACATGGTGCGGTTCCCCATTCAACTCAGGATTGACAACTAATATAGAATCAATCCTATTGGCAAGCTAGAGCAAGTCAAAGTGAACATTGACGAGGTGAAAACCAAAATAGACTTTGAGGTGATTGAGATTATGGATGACTCATACCCCTATCTAGCTCTCCTCGACATTGATTGGGAATTTGATAACAATGCAATACTAAACCTAAAGCAACAAAAAATGTCCTTTGAGATAGAGATCATGTGCGTAGTTGCACCACTGGACCCAAAATGAGGGAAAATGATACAATGATCACGTGAACGAATATGCACACATTTTGATCATAGAAAATATCTCTATCATCACAGGTCATAGGGAGGATTATGTGAATCTCATAGCCAATGGTGAACTGAGTTGGAGAAGCGTACACTCCTATGACACATTTAAAGGAGGCTATGGACCAATGGTAGAATAAGCTATATGAGGTATCTACTAGGAGATGCACACAAATCACCAAAACAATGCACACGATTGGATCAAGAACCTACTCCCTACCCTAGTTTGATGGGATATACTTAGTGGATACATTCCTTACACAGATGCAGAAGGTTCCGATGACCCACATAATGCAGGCCCTAGACATAGTACTAGAAGGAATACCTGCGTATTGGTGGGAAATGCACTGCAAGTATCTACGAGAATGGGAACAAGTGGTGGAGTTGATCAATGAAATATTTTGGCTTACAATAGACCCCCAAGAACATATGTGTTCTATGAAAGGAATTGAATAGCTAATAAAAATTCTAACACACAATGAACTCATAATACTTCCAAACAAAGTGGGCCAAAAATTACCACCACACATCAGGTACCTTTGACAAGGGTTGAGCCACTAGATGAGTAGCACCGGCTAGAGTTGGAACCAGTTCGAGTGTCGTGCAATATCTAGATTAGCATGGTACCACTCACAAGAACTGACGACCCACCATGACGAGGGTTAAGGAACATGATTTGAGTGAAGAAGCGTCGTGGCCCACCACTGTCGGATGTGATGGGATGACATACCTAGAACAAAGTGGGGGTGCACAACAGATAAGTATTGCACTCAAGTAAAAAAGGACTGAGGACTTGGGTAGATTAGTCATTGTTGAAGTAATAAATAAGTATATTATACATCTTAACAAAATAAAGTGGGACACAATAGGTCATACTTGGAAATGATTTTTCACATTCGAGAAAGATTAAGGTTTAAATGCCTAATTCCAATCACAAGGACATAACAACATGATCTGATAGCTAACTTCCAGGACACATGTGGATATGGTGGAAAAGAAGTGGGTAGTTTGCTTCATTATGTTCACAAAGCAATAAGAGAATAAATTTAAGATTCAAGTGAAGAGTATTAAAAGTTTAGGGAAGTCAGGTCACATATGTAGTTGACATATAGATTCAAACTTCACAGGGGTATTCGAATATAGATTCAAACTCTGGACACACCTCCAAAATGCCCCTAAAGTCTGAGCTATTGATGATAAAATATGATTAACTAAATCCCAAATTATGCAGTAGTAACAAACGTTGTCCTCTATACCCCCTGTTGAATGACAAGAATCCATGACATCAATTGCCAATGAACTTCGGGAGACTACAACAACCCACATCGAACAACAAATGATCTCACACATCACACAAGATGCAACTGATAAATCCCAATTGTATTACAATCAGTAGGAAGAAGTGCAAGAAGCGACATCACCACTTGCAACAAATATGGAGCATATCAACGTTCATTTTCCAATGACCACACTAAATGATGTCGAGGATGTCTACAAGATAACACACCAACTGTAAGAATTTTTTAACAATGTTGAAGATCAATTCAAGGCATTTGTCCAAGAACTAATTACAATAGTGTTGTCAACCTCCTCTGGCATGCCAAAAACAAAGTCGTTGTCTTGAGGACGGACCAATTAATAGTGTTGGGGGACGGACCAATTAATAGTGTTGGGGCCTATTTTCACCTAAGGTTTGAAGATCATGTGTGTGCCACAAGTCAACAATGCATGCGTTGAAACATATGCATGGAACGAATCCAAGTTTCAATTTTTGAGACATCCAAGGAGTAATTGTGTGCACCAACCCATTTTATATTGTGCATGACAACCCAATTTTGCACTGCACACGCCAACCCATTTTGTATTGTGCACGCAAACCCAATTTTGAAATTCATGTGCCAACCCATTTTGTACTACGCATGAGAACTTAAAGAAATCACGAGCAGGAAGATCCAAAAAGATCTTCGAAAATAATTGTAACTGATTGTGTAACAACCCGACTGATCATGGTCACGGTTATGGATGAACTGGCAAGCATTTATGAATTTCATGCTCTATGAAAGATATGGGGGGATGCATGCAAGTATGTAAAGGGTTTGTATTTTGAGTAAAGAGAGAGTTGATTATTGTAGGAGAGAGAGACGAACTAGAGTTAAAGGAAGCTTATGTGCTACTTGTTTAGTTTGGTTTTTTTATGAGAGAGAAAGTATATTGAGGTTTGAGCACATGGCTCACCTCTATTGTTAAATTTGAATGTTTTTTGAGCGATATACAACCGTATTATCTTAAAATATATTTCATGAATGGAATGAATGTATACAATTTGAATACCTTTCTCTATGCATTTCATGTGTTATGGTTTGAATGTATGTATGTGTTTTATTATTTTCATGCATGATGAATGATTAACTATTGGAGTTTTCCTGTATGCGTTATCACTTCACACCCTACACAAGACTAATGGTCTTTGTGATTCTCATTGTGTCTCTAGTGAGAGCTTCTTCAATCCTCGTCTGAATATTGAATATGCCGACACTTATGGCGTTTTGTTGGTAAAATCTTAACAAACCCCATGTATTTAAACCATAAATGAGTAGAAACGACCAACATGGAGAGTGATTAAAGTGGAAGAATTATCCAATAAAATACAATAAAGTGGGCGAGTGATCAATTTATAATAAGTCATTTTAAAAGAGATAAGAATAAAATAAAAAATATAACACATGTTCACTAGACCAAGTTTCATTAGCTACCAAATTTGAAATACCCTCATAAACATGTTTCCTCTCTGAGATGTCTCACTCATAAAAATTGATCGTTTCTCATAGTTAAGTCCAAGTGCAAGCCCTTTGTAAATTTGACATAATAGATACCCACAATCATGACATCTTAGTTGAAGGATAACCTCCATGAGTTTTGATATGTAGATGCTCATTAATATCCTATGTTGGAAGCTTGTGCTTGCATGTGTCAATCAACAATGCCAATAAAAAAGAAAAATAGTATATCAACTTTATTAAAGTGTTGGTCTTTTATATGAACCGAATTCCTCTTATCATGATGAGGCTAGTAATGCACCCAGATTTTGCATTATATGTGAGCAATGAGTACTATTAAATTTGGCTATCTTCAACTAATTGACAATGAGTGGGCGATATATGTTCTACCAAAGTCATACAATATTTTTACCTAGACACAAATGTTGTTGTGCATGATAGTGATTATCCACAAGCACAATAATACGCACTAGCATGTCACCTGGTGAGATTTGAAACCTAGATATGACTATATTAGATACCTACTTTCACTAACAAGAAAGCCATCATTAACATTTATTTTTTCTATAATGTTACATACATATACATGTGTGCATACACATGAAGTGTTCAACATCTCCCGTCACCTAGGTTCTACAACACCTCAATTCTCTTGGTGATTATGCTACATTCATTTGTTCTCATAAGAACTTTTCTAGTCACACTTCTTAAAATATTATTAGAGTTAGACTAAAGTGAGAAGGTGAATTAGTTTGTCTTGATGAGAAAAATAATTCTATTATGAGGAGGGACAATATACAGTTTCTTCTGCCTTATATAGGGTTTGATGTTAATATTATGCAAATTAACTTTAGAGAAATCTATGTTGAAAGGGATTCTAGTATATTAGATATCCTTAATATACATATATAAAGGCATGCTGGAAAATATAAGAAAAAAATTCTTTAGCTCTTTAAGGAGAAGAAAAAGAGAGAAGGAAGGTATGCCATTGGTTAAGTGGAAAAAAATTGGAAAGCCCAAGGTGGTAGGAGGGTGGGGATTGAAGAATATTCATTTGTTTGGCCAAGATCTAGCTACAAAAAGTGTATGGAGACTATTGCAAATTGTATGTCTATGAGGGAAAATAATGTATGAAAACATATAACACTAGGAACAATGGAGGACTAGATTAGAAAGGAGGTAAAGGTGCAAGGAGGGGCTTTAGTGATTTGGAAAGATCTAGTGAATCATTTCCTTTATTCTCATATTATAGAATGAATATGCTGATGACCTTTATCCAACATCCATGACTGAATGTTTAAATCACCCAAGTCATGATTGGTGAACTTTCCGATTCAATTAGTTAAGTGGTTAATGTGAAAGGTAGGTAAAGGAAACAAAGTTAGAATAAGAGATAACTGTTGGTTGGGATGTACAAATGTTTTTAGGCTATTTAATCCTTTAATAAATGCTTTACAAAAGTTGGAGATTCATAGTTTAGAAGATATAATATATAATGGGTCAACTAAAATTTCGAATCAAGGTTGGAAATCAACTACACAATTAAATCTTAAAGGGAAATTTAAGACATAGTGCTAACATACTAAAAGAGGAAGACAATGAAAGAATACATTCAAAGAATTAAACCTCTAGAAATTACACAACAAAATGGGGTATGAAGCCAAAATAAAGAAGAAGAGATAAGAAACGATAGTGGAAAATAAAATGGAAGCTATAATTTGGAATCAAGGATGGAAATTAGATACACAATTAAACATTCAAGGGGAAATTTAAAACATAGTGCTATTGGACTAAAAGAGGAAGATGATTAAATTATATCGTCAAAGAATAAAAATTCTAGGAATTACACAACAAAAAGGGGTATGAATTCAAAATGAAGAAGAAGGAGACAAGAAAAGGTGGCGGAGAATCATATGGACGTTGCATTATCCCCTCAAAACAAGATTTTATTCTAGTTGGAATTATCGAATAAAGTCTTTTGGAACAATTGTAAAAGTATATCTTGGCAATAGCACATGTATTCTATTGAAAAATAATTAAGAACCAATTGATCACTTGTTAGTGCATTATCCCTACACTTAAGAATTTTGGCAAGAAGTATTGACATTGACTAATGGAAAAGGCAAATGAAAAGGGGGAAGTATTAATGAAAGTTTTAAAGGATGGTATAAAGACAAATTAGTTATAGAACATAGGGATTTACTTTGTACTATAGCTTGGACACTTTGGATGGTAAGAAATGAGATGACATTCCAAAGCAAAGAGTCATTGTCTATGAAGGTCTTCCACCAAGTTATATATGTCTATGGTGAAGTATGGAAACTAGAGAGAGTCAAGAAGCCAATAGTTGTAAAAAATCCTAATATAGATACCTCAAAGGCTCGAGGGCACTTTAATGGAGCAATTCAAGGTTCTATAAGCATATATGGAATAGGTATCATATTATTTATGTCAGAAAATCATTCCATATCATTCAAAGTTGTTTTTGTTCAAGGAACTAATAACAAGTATGAACTATGTGCTCTCTCGATGTTATTAAACATTTCTTTGGATAGAGGGTTAGCTAGCTTAAATATTTCGAGATACTTCAAACTCATTATTAATTAGTCTAGAGGAAAGAAAAAACTGGAAAACCTACCTCTTCTTCCAATAATGGATAAAATAAAGAAGGTAAGAAATGACTTTGAATTAGTTTCTTTTCAAATGTTTTTAAAGAAATGAATGCGAAGGTATATATATTTTCTAAAGAGGCATTGATCCTCCAATAAATTTTGTTGACTATGGCTAAAATAGATGTTGGAAGACCCCGAAGAGATGTGAACATCTCTCTTTATTGAAGATCTTAAAAAAAAGGATTTTTGTTGATAATATGAACATTTTAGTTTCAAATATGATATCTGTATTCATCATTGTTTAGTCCCTTTCTGAATGTATTCTAGTTTTGTTGTTATAGCCTAGATTTGAAAGATGAATGTATAATTAGACCAGACTAGGGAGATTGTTAGAAGTTATTTTTAGTGGTTTCAAGATTCCAAAGAGACTAATTTATTTGAAATGTCGAGTAGGCATTGTCTCTATGTGTGAGTGAGTGAAATATCAATACACAATATTTTTCTTTAAAAAAATGTAGGGTTTGATGTTCAACAATTGATATTTTTAATTCAAAGTTTAGGTCTAGGGTTACATATTCAACTTTTAACCCTTCATTTATATATACATGTTTAATTACAAATTTTACATCATAAAAGTTACATGTCAATATAACTACTTTACAATACTTAAAGAGGGGCAACATTATTTTTATTCCCCTTGTTAAGGATTACAAACCGATGACTTATTTTTTTCCTTTTTCTTCTTCTTTATTTCAAGTAAACAACAACTTGTTTATACATGGATGGAGTCTTTGTCAACATTAATTGCATTGCATCATCTAGCTTTGTTAAGCGCACTAGTTACTTTTCCTAGTTTGAATAATATGAAGTGTGCATTCTCAAAGTAGTTATGAAGACACGATTCTAGTAGTAAAGAGGTTCACTCATCAATGATGTTTTATCAATGTTAACATCAAGCAACATCATTGTACTAGTAGTAGGGAACTATATTTACAACCCAGTATGGATGAGATATGAAATGTAATGAAATGCTAATAATCTAAATTGAAAAAAAAATGAAATCCATAAAAATGAAAATGCTAATAATAAAAAATGACCATAATAGTGATAAAAAAGAATATAATTATAAAACAAAATAACTTAAATTTATCGAAACCCATTATTTAAACATTGATAAATATGTGTCTCAATTCTTTTTTATCTTTCTAGTTACTTAATAAATCCAAAGTTAAAATATATTTACATTGATTTACAAAAACCTAAAATTCAAATACCTCTAACTCCTTCATCTCCGACACAAAGGATTAAAATTTGTTTTTTTTTTTAATTATTCAAGTGCATTTCTAATGGAAGAAATGTGTTGTCTTCTCAGAAAGAAAATGAGAAAGCCACAAGCTCCCACACCAAACTCTATGCTACGCATTGATAGAAAATGAGGCGGGGGGAGTAAGGTACATCTTTTAAATTATTAAATGTTTTTTGAATATGTCATTTTATCTTTTCAATTTTAAAAGCTAATGGTGAAAAATTCAATGAAAATATATATATAATATATGTGTGTAAAAAATTGTATAGAGAATTTAAAATTTTTATACATGATATTATGAAGATCACAAATTTCTTTTTGGCTAAGAGGTCAAATTGCAGTCGGGGTTAGTATCTAGTCTCATGTATGAGATTGAGGCTATATGCTATTAGAAAGCACATGATGCCATTAAAGGTAGCTTCAACAATGATCACACATGATACTTGCTTTCTCATAGATACTATCTAGGCTAAAACTGCCTTTTGGTTCTAGAATAAGACCCAAAATTGTTTATGATTGGTTAAGAGCTCATCTTCCTTGGCCACAAGAAAATGGGTTAATAACCGAAGACCCATAGGCATCTAGCATGAGTAGAATCTTGTACCCCATATGGAGCATAACGAATTATTTCAGTTGACTTAGTTTTCCTTAAATAACAGTGATGATTTAGCCCACATTTGTGGATAAAAATTACGTATGGTTGTCCTCATTATGAATTAACAACTTAATTATATTTGGTTTTTCCATCTTTAAACAAGAAAAAAGAGAAAAAACCAAAAAAAAAAGAAAAGAAAACATGAAAGTAATGTAATATTAAACTTAAAAAAAAAACATTCGAATGATATCATATTAAACTCAAATTTTTGCATACGAGACTAAATAGCTACATTGGACATTAAGGTACTTTATGATTTACATTTAAATAACATTGCAGAATTGTGAATGAGCCAACTACACCAAGAATAGTCTTTCTGAGTCGAAAGATGTGGCTCATTCATTTAGATTTTAAATAAATTGTCAACTTATATTCCGAGTGGATCTAAGATGTATTCACTTCCAACACAAACTAAAAAGGATACATATACATTTCAAGGATTGGAGAGCTAATGTTTTTATTAACATATTCAAGCAAAAAGAAAGTACATAGTTGCACGAAGAAATTATGGAGAAGGGGTTTATAGTGGATTTGGAGGAATGGGAAAATAACTTATTTAAAAGTATAAATTAATAAGAGTGGAAGGATGAAATATTCCAAACAAAAAAATATGAAATCAAAGGGATAAACGAAGGAGACAAGAACAAAAATTTCTTTCACCAAACTATGATGAGGAATAGGGTATCAATATAGTTTGCAGATTGCAAACATAGTATGGGGAGATCATTGAAACTCAATAGGACATTCAAGTAGAGTTTCTGAATTTCTTTAAGAATCTATTAGCAAATCTCATGGTGAATAGGGATGAGGTGATCACAAACAATTTTAGAAGTATTTCAAACATCACAACTCAAAACATAACATAAATATTATTTGGGAAGTCTCTAAAGTAGAAGTAATAAAGGTTGCCTTTGATCTAGAAGGGGGAGCTTTAGGACCGATATATTTTTCATGGTTTCCTTCATACATGTTGGGATATTGTGAACAATTATATTTGGGAGATAGTGGAAGAGTCTAATATGAAGGGTTATATGGTACCTTCATCACCTTAATTCTCAAAGAAAAAAATGCTAACATGGCTAACATGTTTATACTAATTAGTACTTTATGTGACTATGTATATAAGATAATATTGAAGGTTATTGCAAATGATTAAAGTCCATGTCGTATAAAGTCAATCCAAAAGAACATGGGGAATTAGTAGGAGGGAGACAAATCCTAGGTCATGTACTCACAACCTAGTAACTTGTTCATAGAATCAATTTGGATGAATAAACTTGGAGTTTTAATTGAACTTGACATGTCAAAAGCCTATGACATACTAAATTGAAGTTTTATTTCTGAAATTCTCAAGGCTTTTGGCTTTCATGCAAGATAGATACAATGGGTAACAAGCATCATTTCCACAACTTCTATTTGGTTTTAGAAAATTGGATCCCCACAATTTCATTTAATCCAAACATGAGGATTTTTTCAAGGAGACTCACCATCCTCTTATTTCTTTATT
>JASDQU010100306.1:194282-276821 GCA_032191745.1 Picea mariana | reverse complement strand
ATCCCCTTTCACCGACTCTTCCTTTCATTAAATTCCTTATCCCTACATTCATTACCTTATCCTCTTATTTAATGTCTTGTCCCATTTATTTAATGCTTCTTATCCTTTATTTAATGTTTGTTATCCCACTCATATACGTAAGTTTTAATAAATTAAATTATCAACCCTATTAATTTTTTACTCACATAATTAAAGAGTTGATTAATAAATAAATAACCATTGACAATTATGAACAAATAATTAATGATAATTAATTTAGTTAATATTATATAAGAAACAATTATTGTTTAGCTAACATCTTAGGAAAATCAGATTATCAATTTAATTATAATTAATAATCCTTTACATTTATTTAAGCAGGATCATTACAACAGTCATTATTCATCAGTATTTAACCTTATTTCACAACGCAGATAAACCCTAATAACAGAGCATCACAGTATTCATCCAAATCTAATATATTCAAGCACTAAGCATATCAACATAGATCAGATCTAGTATCTTATTCACATCATTAGGTACTAAGATATCATATTCATCTAAGCATTCATCCATACACTAAGCATAAATCATATGAACTATAAAACATTCACAATGCACAAAGCAACCACAACACAGGATATACGTGGTTCACCCCCAGCCTGGGGCTACGTCCACCAACTCTTCTTATCTTTATTGTCTTCTGTCAATCTTCTACATGCACAGAGCCACAAGATCCTACTTCGCATAGGACAGGAGATCTGCACGCACTTTGCTAGATCCTCCTTCCCCGAGCTAAGTTACAACACAAAACCTTTACATAGTTTCTTACAATCACTTGCACTTAGCTCTGCAAGTTCTCAACACAACACAAAGTGTTTACAATTTGCACTTAGCACAATATCACACAGATGCATATCTTGCCTTAGCACTTAGCAAGGTACCTGACCCCTTCTTACATCACCTAGACATCTATTTATACATTACAAAAGGGCCAAAGCATGGGTAAACCCATGGGCCGACATCCTCATACCCGTTACATAGCCCAAAACCCAAAAATCCCTAAACAAGGGGCTAAGATCCCGCGATCTCTACTTTGACTTGTGCTCCGCCTTCGACAGCCTGTCGAAGTCCCAAAATAGGTCAAACCTGACCAAGGATCTCCAAAACTTGGTCAAGGGCCAACAATATGCCGACACTTATGGGGTTTTGTTGGTAAAAGCTTAACAAATCTTGTGTATTTAACCCCGTGGAGAGTGATTAAAGTGGAAAAAATATCCAATAAAATACAATAAAGTGGGGGAGTGATCAATTTATAATAAGACATTCTAAAAGAGATAAGAATAGAGTACAAAATATAACACATGTTCACTAGACTAAGTCTCATTAGCTACCAAATTTGAAATATCCGCATAAACATGTTTCCTCTATGGGATGTCTCACTCATGTAAATTGATTGTTTCTCATAGTTAAGTCCAAGTGCAAGCCCTTGGTAAATTTGACATAATAGATACCCACAATAATGACATCTTAGTTGAAGGATAACCTCCATGAGTTTTGATATGTATATGCTCATTAATATCCTATGTTGGAAGCTTGTGCTTGCATGTGTCAATCAACAATGCCAATCAAAAAGAAAAATAGTATATCAACTTTCTTAAAGTGTTGTTCTTTTATATGAACCGACTTCCTCTTATCATGATAAGGCTAGTAATGCACCCATATTTTGCATTATAGGTGAACAATGAGTACTATTAAATTTGGCTATCTTCAACTAAATGACAATGAGTGGGCGATATATGTTCTACCAAAGTCAGACAATATTTGTACATAGACACAAATGTTTTTTGTGCATGCTAGTGCATATCCATAAGCACAAGAATAAGAACTAGCATGTCACCTGGTGAGATTTGAACCCTAGACATGACTCTATTAGATACCTACTTTCACTAACAAGAAAGCCATCATTAGCATTTATTTTTTCTATAATGTTACATACATATAAATGTGTGCATACACATGAAGTGTTCAACATCTCCCCTCACCTAGATTCTATAACACCTCAATTCTCTTGGTGATTATGCTACATTCATTTGTTCTCATAAAAAATCTTCTAGTCACATTTCTTAAAATATAATTGGAGTTGGACTAAAGTGAGAAGGTACATTAGTTTGTCTTGATGAGAAAAATAATGCTATTATGAGGAGTGACAATATACAATCTCTTCTTCCCTATATAGGGTTTGATGTTAATATTAGGCAAATTGACTTTAGAGAAATCTATGTTGAAATGGGCTCTAGTATATTAGCTATCCTTAATATACATATATAAAGGCATGCTGGAAAATATAAGGAAAAAATTCTTTAGCTCTTTAAGGAGAAGAAAAAGAGAGAAGGAATGTATCCCATTGGTTAAGTGGAAAAAAATTGGAAAACCCAAGGTGGTGGGAGGGTGGGGATTGAAGAATACTCATTTGTTTGGCCAAGCTTTAGCTATAAAAAGTGTATGGAGACTATTCCAAATGGTAGGGCTATGAGGAAAAATAATGTATGAAAACATATAACACTAGGAACAATGGAGGACTAGATTAGAAAGGAGGTAAAGGTGCAAGGAGGGGCTTTAGTGATTTGGAAAGCTCTAGTGAATCATTTCCTTTATACTCATATTATAGAATGAATATGTTGATGACCTTTATCCAACATCCATGGCTGAATGGTTAAATCGCCCAAGTCATAATTGGTGAACTTGCCGGTTCAATTAGTTAAGTGGTTAATGTGGAAGGTAGGTAAAGGAAACAAAGTTAGAATAGGGGATAATTGTTGGTTGGGATGTACACATTTTTTAGGTTATTTAATCCTTTAATAAATGATTTACAAAAATTGGAGATTCATAGTTTAGAAGATATAATATATAATGGGTCAACTACAATTTCGAATCAAGGTTGAAAATCAACTACACACTTAAATCTTAAGGGGAAATTTAAGACATAGTGCTAACAGACTAAAAGAGGAAGACAATGAAGAATATGTTCAAAGAATTAAACCTCTAGAAATTACACAACAAAAATGGGGTATGAAGCCAAAATAAAGAAGAAGAGACAAGAAATGATGGTGGAGAATAATATGGAAGCTATAATTTGGAATCAAGGTTGGAAACAATTAAACCTTCAAAGGGAAATTTAAAACATAGTGCTATCAGACTAAAAGAGGAAGATGATGAAATTATATCGTCAAAGAATAAAAATTCTAGGAATTACACAACAAAAAGGGGTATGAAGTCAAAATGAAGAAGAAGGAGACAATAAAAGGTGGCGAAGAATAACATGGAAGTTGCATTATCCCCTCAAAACAATATTTTATTCTAGTTGGCATTATCCAATAAAGTCTTTACTTGGAACAATTGTAAAAAGAGATCTTGGCAATAACACATGTATTCTATGCAAAAATAATTAAGAACCAATTGATCACTTGTTAGTGCATTATCCCTACACTTAAGAATTTTGGCAAGAAGTATTGACATTGACTAATGAAAAAGGTAAATGAAAAGGGGGAATTATTAATGAAAGTTTCAAAGGATGGTATAAAGACAAATTAGTTATAGAACATAGGGATTTAATTTGTACTATAGCTTGGACACTTTGGATGGTAAAAAATGAGATGATATTCCAAGGCAAAGAGTCACTATATATCAAGGTCTTCCACCAAGTTATATATGCCTATGGTGAAGTATGGAAACCATAGAGAGTCAAGGAGCCAATAGTTGTAAAAAATCCTAATATAGATACCTCAAAGGCTCGAGGGTTACTTTAATGGAGCAATGCAAGGCTCTCTAAGCATATATGGAATAAGTAGCATATTATTTATGTCAGAAAATCACTCCATATTATTCAAAGTTGTTTTTGGTCAAGGAACTAATAACAAGTATGAACTATGTGCTCTCTGGATGTTATTAAACATTTCTTTGGATAGAGGTTTAGTTAGCTTAAAGATTTCGAGAGACTTCAAACTCATTATTAATTGGTCTAAAGGAAAGAACAAACTTGAAAACCTACCTCTTATTCCAATCATGGATAAAATAAGAGATGTAAGAAATGCCTTTGAATTAGTTTCTTTTTAAATGTTTTTAAAGAAATGAATGCGAAGGTATATATATTTTCTAAAGAGGCATTGCTCTTCCAATAAATTTTGTTGACTATGGCTAAAATAGATGTTGGAAGACCCTGAGGAGATGTGAACATCTCTCTTCATTGAAGATCTAAAAAAATAGGATTTTTGTTGATAATCTGAAAGTTTTAGTTTCACATATGATATATGTATTCATCATTGTTTAGTCCCTTTCTGAATGTATTCTATTTTCGTTTTTATAGCCTAGAGTTGAAAGATGAATGCATAATTAGACCAGACTAGGGAGATTGTTATAAATTCTTTTTAGTGGTTTCAAACTTCCAAAGGGACTAATTTATTTGAAATGTCTAGTAGGCATTGTGTGTGAGTGAAATATCATTACACACTATTTTTCTTTAAAAAGTGTAGAGTTTTATGTTCAACATTTGATATTTTTAATTCAAAGTTTAGGTCTAGGGTCACATATTCAACTTTTAACACTTCATTTATATATACATGTTTAATTACAAATTTAACATCATAAAGTTACAGGTCAATATTCTTTTTATTCCCCTTGTTAAGGATTACAAACTGATGAAATATTTTTTTCCTTTTTTTCTTCTTTATTTCAAGTAAACCAACAACTTGTTTACACATGGATGGAGTCTTTGTCAACATTAATTGCATTGCATCATCTAGCTTTGTTAAGAGCACTAGTTACTTTTCCTAGTTTGAATAATCTGAAGTCTGCATTCTTAAAGGAGTTATCAAGACACAGTTCTAGCAGTAAAGAGGTTCACTCATCAATGATGTTTTATCAATGTTAACATCAAAAAACGTCATTGTACCATGAGTAGGGAAATGTATTTACAACCCAGTATGGATGATATATGAAATGTAATGAAATTCTAATAAACTAAATTGAAAAAAAAATGAGATCCATAAAAATGAAAAATGACCATAATAGTGATAAAAGAAAATATAATTATAAAACAAAATAACTTAAATTTATTGAAACCCATTATTTAAACATTGATAAATATGTGTCTCAATTCTTTTTTATCTTTCTAGTTACCTAATAAATCCAAAGTAAAATATATTTACATTAATTTACAAAAAGCTAAAATTCAAATACTCCTTCATCTCCGACACCGACACAAAGGATTAAAATTTGTTTTGTTTTAATTATTCAAGTGCATTTCTAATGGAAGAAATGCGTTGTCTTCTAAAAAAGAAAATGAGAAAGCCACAAGATCCCACACCAACCTCTATGCTATGCAATGATAGAAAAAGAGGCGGGGAGTAAGGTACATCTTTTAAATTATTAAATGTGTTTTGAAGATGTCATTTTATCTTTACAATTTTAAAAAGCTAATGATGAAAAATTCAATGAAAAAAAAATATAATATAATTGTAAAAAGTTAATGGTGAAAAATTCAATGAAAAAAAAATATAATATATGTGTAAAAAATTGTGTAGAGAATTAAATTTTTTTATACATGATATTATGAAGATTAGTGATTTTTTTTTGGCTAAGAGGTTAAATTGTAGTTAGGGTTAGCATCTAGTCTCATGTATGATATTGAGGCTATATGTTATTAGAAAGCACATGATGTTATTATAGGTAGCTTCAACAATGACTGTAAGGTATATTGGCTTTTTCACAGATACTATCTAGGATGAAACTGCCTTTTGGTCCTAGAGTAAGACCTAAAACTGTTTATGATTGGCTAAGAGCTCATCTTCTTTGGCCGCAAGGAAATGGGTTAATAACCAAAGATCCATAGACATCTAGCATGAGTAGAAGCTTATGCCCCTTATGTTAGAAAAACAGGACCGCAGAGCAATAAAATAAAACAAATGCAGAAACAAAACACATAAGACACACAATACAAGAGAGACACAGATTTACGTGGTTCACCTAGTGTGGGCTACATCCACCAGAGAAATTGCCAGGTCCTTCCTTTATTATTATCCAACAAATGAAAGGATACAACTTACAACAAAACCCACTGTAACTTCCTCTTCTTTCTCTCATAGTCTCTTCTATCAGAATACAATATTCACCATCAACCATAGCCGCGATACATTTCCCTCATAAAAGAGGGTTGCCTTCTAGGGAAAAAAACCCTAACATAATCTCTACCGTTAGATCTGCGACCTTATAATGAACGGTCCATATTTACAATGAAACTACAATATACTTTTACAAGGCAATTTTTGCTTCAGGGGCTTCGCCCCCGAACCCCCATTGGGAGACGCTGCCCCTAAACCCTCGCTGGGGGCCCGCTTGCCCCCAGACCCCCCAGCCGGGGGGATAGCCCCCCTAGACCCCGCAGAGGGGGTACCCCCCCTCTGCACTCCCCCGCGTGGAAGAGTGTACATACTTCTGGGGTGTAAATACTTCATGGGGTATAAACACGACTGAAAGCAAGGACCTCTGAATCAGGAAGATAATCAGGCTCCACAACCAACACCTTATAGAACATAGCAAATTATTTCAGTTAGCTTGGTTTCCCTTAAATAATAGTGATGATTTAGCCCACATTTGTAGATACAAATTACTTATAATTATCCTCATTATGAATTCACAACTTAATTATAATTGATTTTTCCATCTTTAAACAAGAAAAAAAAAAAAAAAAAACCAATAAAACATGAAAGTAATATAATATTAAACTTAAAAAAAAACATTCGAATGATATCATATTAAACTCAAATAAGAGACTAAATAGCTACCTGGGCCATTAAGGTACTTTATGATTTACATTTAAATAACGATGCATAATTGTGAATGAGCCAACTACACCAAGAATAGTCTTTTTGAGTCGAAAGATGTGGCTAATTCATTTAGATTTTAAATAATTTGTGAGGACCCAATGGTTGTCAACTTATATTCCGAATGGATCTAAGATGTAGTCACTTCTAACACAAACTAAAAGGATAGATTTACATTTCAAGGATTGGAGAGCTAATGTTTTTATTAACATATTCAAGCAAAAAGAAAGTACATAGTTGCACGAAGGAATTATGGAGAAGGGGTTTATATTGGATTGGGAGGAATGGTAAAATAACTTATTTAAAAGTATAAATTAATAAGAGTGGAAGGATGAAATTTTCTAAAAAAAAAAATATGAAATAAAAGGGATAAAAAAAGGAGACAAGAACACAAATTTCTTTCAACAAACTATGATGAGGAATAGGGTATCAATATAGTTTGCAGATTGCAAACATAATATAGGGAGATCACTGAAACTCAATAAGGCATTCAAGTAGAGTTTCTGAATTTCTTTAAGAATATACTAGCAAATCTCATGGTGAATAAGGATGAGGCGATCACAAAAGATTGTAGAAGTATTTAAAACATCACAACTCAAAACATAGCATAAACATTATTTGGGAAGTCTCTAAAGTAGAAGTAATACATGTTTCCTTTGATCTAGAAGGGTGAGCTTTAGGATCGATATATTTTTCATGGGTTTCCTTCATACGTGTTGGGATATTGTGAACAATTATATTTGGGAGATAGTGGAAGAGTCTAATATGAAGGGTTATATGGTACCTTCATCACCTTAATTCTCAAATTAAAAAATGCTAACATGGCTAACAAGTTTATACTAATTAGTACTTTATGTGACTATGTATATAAGATAATATTGAAGGTGATTGCAAATGATTAAAGTCCATGTTCTATAAAGTCATTCCAAAAGAACATGGGGGATTAGTAGGAGGGAGACAAATCCTAGGTCATGTACTAACAACCTAGTAACTTGTTCATAGAATCAATTTGGAGGAATAAACTTGGAATTTTAATTGAACTTGACATGTCAAAAGCCTATGACATGCTAAATTGAAATTTTATTTATGAAATTATCAAGGCTTTTGGCTTTCATGCAAGATAGATACAATGGGTAACAAACATCATTTCCACAACTTCTATTTGGTTTTAGCAAATTGGATCCCCACAATTTCATTTAATCCAAACGTGAGGAATTTGTCAAGGAGACTCACCATCCTCTTATTTCTTTATTTTGATGGTTGAAGACTTATCTAAGAGCTTCTCTAACTACTACAATATGCAATGAAAAATCTGAGAGGTGTCGAACCAATTCCAAACTCTCACTTGATATCACACCTTTAATATTAGGATGATGTGTTTCTTGTAGGTGAGGAAGTCGTACATGGAGTACAAGCTTTCAAATAATTTTTGTAGTTGTTACTTGTGGTTTTGTTACGAGGAAAATCACTCTATGGCATGGGGTAAACCACAATAGACAGAATGACTGCAGAAATGAACTCTAATCTCAAGTATGGTATATAAAAAAGATGCTAACAAGACAAGATAAAGAGCCTACCTCATCTGGATGTTAGATGAAGACCACCGTTGAGCACTCGACTCAAAGATATATACCTGCAACTTGTCTTCAACAACCAAGATACACAAGCATATGGTGATAATATATAAAGTTATCACATATAATAGCATAATCCATCAATATTCATAACAAATATTCCCATGGAATAACAATTCAAATATTTGCAAGACATTAATTGGATGAGAAAAGAGTATTTCTATTAAAATATGATCAACATAAGTGTATGAATGACAAACTTCCGTGTCAGCATGTCTCAGAAGCAAGAAACTTAGTCCCTTCTAGCTGGGCCTCCACCACTTCAATCCTCCACCAATGACACACTCATATAAGAGAGACAATGAGGTTCTCCATCAAAGAGGGAAGAGCTTGGGGGCGGAACAATGTGTTCAGACTTAAAAGGACAAAGGGATGTAGACTCAATATGAAGTGAATAATTTCTCCAGAGTAACTTTGCTCTCAAAAGTTGAATTCTTCTCCCTTTCCATGGTTTGGATATGACCCATGTATAGCCTTCAAATGGAACTGGAAGGCTGAGTCAAAACGTTTCTAGTATATGGAAGGTCAAGGATCATGGATCTTGTGATGTGACATGGAAACCCAAAACAATTTTTAATTTTTTATCACCAAACTCGATGTACGCGGGCTGTAGTGGTGCAACTTATGTATACATATGTTGTATAAATGATAGGACGCGTATATGTGGAAAAATATGATTTTTAGCTCTGGGAAGTGCAAAAGGGGACTTCAAGTCTGCATAGGGAAATGGAAAAGGCCTTCTGAGCAAGTTGCATGGGGTGAGGTAAATATTGCTATAACAGGTTTGAAATGATTAATGAGAAAAAATATTAGTTTATTTTCTTCATTATAAGGTTGGTTAGCTAATAAATGAAACGTTTCAGATTTTGAACATTATGCAAACTTCAACCTACACTAAATATCTAGGGTTTCGTCTAATTGATAACTAATACAAGAATATATATGGTAAGACATCATTAAAAAAATAAGGAGAAATCTCAACAATTGAACCTTCCAATTTCTCTCTCTAACAAGAAAGATCTTTCCAATGAAATTTAGTTTGTATATAATTATAATATATATTTTCTAGCCCTTGCTTACCTTATTAAGGCAATCACAACCATTTGAAAGTTGTGAAAATATTTCTTTTGGGGGATGTCATGTTCGAGGGAAAATGTCCATTGGTGAGATGCACATAAATTTTCGATCCCAAATCAAAAGTGGGATTAGGTCATTCATTCTATGTAGATAATGATTAAGGCTTTGAGTGGTAAATATATGTTGATATGGGCCAAGGAGGAAAATACATATTAGGATCAAGTTGGGAAATAAAAATATGTTATATGAATACATATAATGACTTGCTTCAACTAAAAATTATGATTAAGGATTCCTTAATCTAAAACACCACTAAAAAGGCCTAAATTTCGCTTAGAAATTTTGTTTTGGGAAAATTAAGGGCGGTTACTCAACTTGGTTTTTGAAAGATTCCTATGATTAATTTGAGCCATTAGCAAACATGGACAAACATAAGGAAATTTAGGCTTCCTTTATGTACATTAGTTGGAAATATGTTGCACAATACTAAATATCAAGGTAAGTTGGCTCAAATAGGATCTAGTCCACCTGGTATTAGATCACTCTTCATTGTTAACCTCAAAAAATTGGGGAGGACGTGAAGGAGAGCCTATGGAAGGAACTTCACAAAATTATAGTTTAGGGAAAAGAAAGAGATGAATGCTTGAGATGGGGTTATTCGATATTGGGGGGAGTATTATGTTAAGTAGGTTATCTTCATCACCAACATTAGAAGGGTTTGTGAATGAAAGATAAGGTTTGGGATAAAATTTGGAAGCCTTTCATTTTTCCAAAGCTGGCTTCATTTCTATGGTTGATGGATAAGAGGAAACTATTGACTCAGGACAATCTACTAAAGCAGGGCCAATAAGAGATCTCATGTTCTATTCATTCTCATAATGTTGTGGGGGACATTCATCACATTTTCTCCCATGTTGAGCTGGGAAGAATATGTTGGAATATTGTGGCCAGGAAAATGAAGAGAATTAATGGGAATTGATTTAATATAAGACATGGCATAATTCACCACTAGCCCAAGGGAGAATATGATGACATAATTATAAATGAAGTTTAGGACCTTGGTCCTAGGGTTGTTTTTTTGAACTTTTGGAAAGCATAAATAATTGAATCTTTCAAGGAATATCCTTTACTTTGATAACAATGGTGAATTAATTGAAGGAATATAAAGGAATTAATTGAATCCCAAGACTAGAAGGAGGATTTATGTTGTGCACCTAATCACAACATAGATAATATCTTTGTAATAAGGCCATATGTGTACAAATGCCATTGATCTAGATTATTTTCGGCATGAAATGAGAGCGGATATATAATAAAGAAATGCACAGAGATATCACAGATATCTAATAATATGACATAATGTATCAGAGATGCAACCATAAACACATATATATAGTAATACATGATTTCTATTAATTAAAGAAATGTATAGAGACTGTAAAAATACAGAGTGAAAGACTCGCTAGAATGGTGGCAACTTATCTTTGAGAAGAGATGTGACGGCTACTTGCATTCGCAAGAAGATGATTACAGTGAGGCTATGAAGGCCTTTTTACAATAAACCGGAATGCCAAAAACCCTAGACATCCAAAAACCTAACCCTAGGAGATGAAGCGCCAAAAGTCATGTGGGCCCCGTTTGGGTAAGTTAGTACATCAACTTCCCGGGTTCGTAAATTTTGCATACGATCTCCGTTTTAGGCGTATGCTAGCCCATTGGAAAGGTATCATCGAAGAGATTCATTTTGGGGCCTCAATAACACCTTTATCTATGATTGATAAGCTCGATATCGAAAAACCTTCATTTAGGCCCTCAAAATGGCCCCAGAAGTTAAAACTGCTAAAAATAGTAAATTGCTAAAATTGCCAGAAAACTGTTTTGAGCCAGTTGGAAAAGGTGGGTGGCCACCGATATCCACTTGGATCATCCACCTTTATTTAATAAATGCTTTAAAATGTCACATAAGCATAAGGATAAGGTCTATGCATCTTGCTCTTATAAATAGGGGTTTCTCCCTATATTATGTATCTTGTTATCCTTATCAATATAACAACCAATTGCAAGTTGTTATTCATGGAGACGTTTCCTCCATTTATCCAGAATTGCAGGTGTTATCCAACCTATGGGTGTGAAGACACCCTAATTATTGTTGTTTGTGTCTTTTTATTTCTAGTTTATGCAAGTGACGTCCCATTTGGTATTTAGGTGCTCAACAACCTACATAAGTTGAATATGGAAGCTAGGGACTTGTGGGCTTAACATATTATTAATCCTTCAAAAATACAAACTATCTTAATTCCTACATGGAGAACCGACCCTAAGGTTGCTTCATGATGTCTACCTATGGTGTGAGTTGGCAAGGATATGTTGGGATATAGTAGCCAAAGAAATAAGGAGAAATGGGAAGTGATCCAACATAAGCCATGACATATTTTCACACTAGACCACTAAATATTAACATAATCTAGGACCTCATTCCTAGGTTTGTGTTTTGGAACTTCTTGGAGGAGAGCAATTGATGATATTTCAAGGAAAATAATTTCATCAATAACTATGTTGAAAATAACATAAATGAATATAAATATATGCATTGAATCTGGGGACTAGAAGGAGGAGAAACTACACAATTCAATGGATGAGGGAAATAGATACTTGTAGCTCTAGGGTATTGTTGATCCTTCTAAAATTTAAACTATCTCAACCTCTCTTGGGAGAACCAATAATAGATTTGCTTCATAGTGTCCACCCATTCCCCCATTTTTCAATATTAAATTTAATGGCACATCTCAGGGTAACCCTATTAAACTTGGGATTTATAGAATGATTAGAGATCATAGTTGTGACCCTATTTTTTCTCTATCGAAGCAACTTTATCACAATAAAAATAATTCAAAAAAACTTTAGGAATTTGCGAAAGATTTAATCTATGCTAAATAGATGAGGAATACGGATTTTATGGTAGAAGGGGATTCATGTGCTATGTAGATTTATTAAGTGGAGTCTCTCAATGAGGGTATTTTTGAGAGAAATTAACACTTAGAGAGTACTATTACACAATTTATTTGTTGCTTAGGATACCCTAATTACCTCAACTTTCATCATGTTTGACACATAAACAATAAGCCAACACTAGAAAAGCTGGCCAATGTAGGGGTTGATGGAGAATAGGGAGAGACTTATTTTGTTGGTAGCTGACAAGAGCTACATATTTCCTCATTGAAGGAAATATGTAGTGAGATTCTCCATTTAGATAGATATGAGTCCTCCAAGGAAAGGGTCAATAAGTAAGGTGTTTTTCATAACTTTGAAATGAATACATGGAGATTATAACTAAGTGAAAAATATTGAAATACCCGTTAAACTTGATTTGGATATTATGCATATTTGTGATTTGGAAATATCGTACATCCACAAATGTGGTTGTCTCTGTGCCTAGTAATTGGTTTAAATAACCTCCTTGTGGGCAAGTCTTATTAACCCTAAATACAACATCAAATTTTGTATCAAATTGATGATATTATCCATGTACAAAGATCCTCCAATATGAATAATTTTGCATCCAACCTTTGTAGAATGCCAATTCCCTCAGAAAAATATAGACCATTCATACTCATCATCATTCTATTGGATTCTAATTAGTTGTGCCTCCAAAATAGTGTGTGTGTGTGTGTGCACGCACGCGTGCACGCGTGCGTACCTACATACATACATATGTATGTGTGTGTGTACATACATACATACATACATACATATGTATGTATGTATGTATGTATGCACACACACACACACACACACACACACACACACACACACACACAATTGGGCGTAGTTCGATTCATTGAGAGGAAAAGTTGTTTCCCTCCCCACTAGGGTTCAAATCCCACTTTGCGACATGTTTTCTCACAATGAGATTATTGTTGATGAGTTATATATGATCTATCCATGAGTTGTTCACTTAGACTTCTACCCTAAAGTATTTAGGGTTTACCATGGGTACCATCCTCAAAATGAGGGGAAGTGACTGGGAGGTTTAACTTGAGGTATATTAAACATTGAGAGGAATAAGAAACTCATGATTTACATTTTTGTTTGAATTTGTTTTTAAACCTCAATTCGATGTGGAATATATATCCAAGGTTAAGATAGATTTATGTCAATTTATTTATAATAGTTGTTATTTAAATATCTTAAAAACAATAATAATAATATTATTAACGAGATATTGGTTTGTTAGTAAAGAAAAATTATTGTTATTCCCCACCAAGGTTGAAATCACCCATATACATGTTAAATCTGTTGGTTGTGGAGCCTGATTATCATCTTGATTCAAAGGTCTTGTTTCAGCCACGTTTGGACCCCATTACCTGACGGGTGGGGGGGATTTCCCCCCCACCTCTGGNGGGGGGGGGGGGGGGGGTGACACTTTATGGAGCCCCTCCCTGGCAGGGGTTCGAGCACAACGCCCCCAAAGGGATTCTTTCGGGAAATTTTCCTTGTAAAATATTGTAGTTTTGTAGTCAATCTAGACAATTCATTATAAGGTCGTGGATCTAACAATAGAAATTGTGTTAGAGCTTTTTTTCCTAGAAGGAAACCCTCTTTTATGAGGGAATTGTATTGCAGCTATGTAAGTGAGTGAATATTGTATTCTGAGAGAGGAGATTGTGAGAGAAAAAGAGGAAGTTACAGTGGGTATGTTGTAGGTTGTATCCATTCATTTGCTAGATAATAATAAAGGAAGGACTTGAAAATTTATTTGGTGGACGTAACCCACATTGAGTAAACCACGTATATCTATGTATCTATTGTATTGTGTATCTTCTATGTTTTATTTCCGCATGTATTTTATTTTATTGCTCCGGGATTTTGTTTTTCTAACAAAATCCTCATGGATTTTCTCACCCACATAAATGGATAATTTCTTATAGTTGGAGCTAATAAGTGTAATCATGATAAAATTTCGAATAATAAATCATGACATAATCATGAAGGGTAGCTATATGAGATGTCTAATGTATCTACTTCATTACTACCCCATGTTGGAAAGTGTTGCTTACACATATTAACTATAAATACCCATATATATTTTTTTAATAATAGTAAGTCGTTGGAATTTTTTTTGGGATAGATACATATTCTCATGTACAATAAAATGTTTAAAATCTCCCTCTTGCCAAGATACAAAACACCTTAATAAATAATTTGCATTAGATTAAAAGAAAAAATTAACAATAAAAATGTATTAATTTGTTTATAAATATTTGTTTTTATAAGTAAACTAACTCCAAGAAAAATATTTGCAATTCATTACATTCTATTTAATATTTGGCTTTAAACTTTTTTTATCTCTTTAATTCAAGGTTTAAATTTGAATAAAATTGTTCACTTTCAAATCTTTGAAAATCATGTTGCTATATGGAACCGTTGAAAATTATTGAAGGCGTTGCTATGAGTAACGACCATTATGCACATTACGGAATTTAACTTTTTATGTTTTTCTTTTTCCATTTTCTTGTTTTTTATGATCAAGATAAATCTAGGGGTTAGGTGCCTTTCGTTATTGATAATGGCTAGGTGTGATCAAAATTGAATCATTTTTAGTTATTTTATTGGCCTCAACTCTATTATGAAAATGTAATTTAAATTAAAAATTTGAGTTAATTTCTCATCTATGAATAGGAATATTTTTTATTAAAAATTTTTAAAAGTGATGTAATTCGGATAGAAAAGGCATGATGCAAGAGTGTTTTTAGGACTCGAGCAATCTCATGTCAATAAAAATATTTTTTTTTTGTATTTGAAGGTGGAGAGAGGAGCATGCGTTAAATGTGTAAGGTAGAGAGTTAGCCACCAACCAAACATTTGGAGTTCTTCCTGCATCACTGTGTGCAAGACAAAGATAAGTTGAGGGTGGTGGGAAAATCATGGAATAGTCAGAGCCCAAAACAATGTAGAGGGTGGAGAAAGGATGCCACAAAGGAAGGTAGGATATTCTACCACCTCCCACCTTCTGCATCACTAGAATGAATAAATGATACAAGGTAAAAGATAAGGAAAAATAGTTAATCACTTAAGAGTGGTACCCCACCCATTCAACACAAGTTAAATGATTATGATGAAGACAATGGAGATGCATCAACATCATATCCATTTCAAAGCTCATAAGGAGTTTTGGAACAAAAGGTATCAACAAACCTCAAAATCACTTATAAAAATACTAGTGGCCTCTCGACCCACGTTAACAAACAAACCATGATGATCATTGAAATTGAACACCTTCACAAACATGGATAGATAAATTATGCCACGAGGGAAAAACAATTATGCTCTTCATAACTAAACCAATTACAATTGCCTAACCTTCGAGAAGTTGGAATCATTATATTTCTTGAACAACTCTCATTCCAGAGACATGAAATAAGTTATAATTTCAAGAAAAAAGAGGGGATTTATGCCTCAGAAAGTTGTAGCTAGTGTGAGAGGCTCTTACTAGTCATATCTATAAAGAGATTGTATAATAGCAAGCTTTAGCATTATTGTGTGATGTACTAATCTCTCTATGTTTTTAAGTCCTTTGTGATTTAATAAAAGAGAAAAAATGTTGTTGTATTTATGTTGTGTATTAACTTAATTGCATTTTCCTTGTGAGTGTAGTTAATTTCATCATGTTAACATTGATTTACAAGCATTGACCTGCACCAAGACACATTGCATTATTCCAATGTGTTTATTTAACGAACTCGATATAAACTCATGTTTCCCACCTATAATTCAAACGATCTCCATTAACATTCATTAGGTGAAGAAAACTTATTGGAGAAGCCACTCTAGGGTATATTCCCATGTTTTTCATAAAGAAAATCTTAAGTAAGTCTAGGTTTAATAGTCCATCTACATTTGATGGTTGACATTTCTTCTCCGTGGCTCATTTGTTATTTCCCTTTCCCAACACTACACTACTAAAACCTCTCAAAAAAATGAAGGATCCTAGCGACAAGGATCGTGGCATATTTTTCCCGCCACACTTTGGCTCAAAATTTTGTGTTGTTTTTTAATCTAACTCCACCATATTTTACCTCTCAGAGCTCTATGCATGACCTGAATATCTTTGATCCCAAGCAACTAAAGGCCATTTCCCCCCTATTTTACCCTCCCCAGAGGAAGGATCATTGCATGGATTTGATGGTGTTAATCATCTTCTTTGGGGTTGTTAAGGTAGAGAAAATATAAATAGGTAGGGATTGAAGGACTGATTCAATTAGGGTGACCCTACTAGCAAGGGAGAGATAGTGGAAGGTACAATTATTAAGACTTTATTTTGACTTTCTTAACAAATCTTTTGAGGATATGTCTTCACGGGAGGTTTCTAATAGAGGGAGGCAAAGGTATTTTGGAAAGAGAGCACCCCATTGGAAACCCAAAATGTGGCTGATATTAGTTTGAATAATGATTCTAGTTTTGAAAAAGAAAATTTGAGATTTATCTTTGTTTATTTGATGCCATTTGTTCCAATCACTGTGCAACCCCTCATGTGTTGAATGCATGTGCATGGAAGGTCAACTCATGGTGAATATTTTCAGATGTTCTCTCTAAATAGCCAAAAATGCATTTTTCATGGGTCTACTTAGGTTGTGAAGGATGCACATCGATCATTTTATCTCCTATGGAGGATGGGTGGACCATGGCCTCTTCCCTCTTTGGGAAAGCCATGCAAACCTACTAGTGTGACACCGCTCCTAGAACCCTGGGGCTGCCATAGCTAGAGATTTTTCCCCATTAATGTTCTCCATTGGCTAACTCATTAACTAATCAATCATTATGTTAGTAAGAGGAACAATTCCTCTACATACACCCCCATTGGCGCAATGACCATATGATATAAATAATCATATGTTGTCAATGATTAGTGATCACAACCAATATAAGGTAGGAAAAAACTAATATAATTGTAGAAGATTTTCCATTATAGGGTCAATACATTAAATTTATTCATTTTCTTATTCATTAGACTATTTCATTTTTCACATTATTATGGTAAATACACAATGTTTTTGTTTATTATTAAACTATAACCAACCTTCCTTAATAAATCTGATTGGGAAAAAAAATTCCATAAACAAATATTTATAAGTGTTTGTTTAGATAATTGTCAATTAGATCTAACTTTGGTGGTTATGGAGGGTAAATTTTATCTTCCCCATAATATTTCAAATCTTGTTTGTGATATGTTTCGCTCTTTTTGAACCAATTATTGTTGTCAAATAGATTAAATTGGATGGTAGTGGAAAACTCCTTTTTCTATGTATATTGCACTGAGATCCTCACAAGATCACACAAGACTCTGGGTTGATAAATTAAATGATTATGTATTATGAGACCATCCAAACAATAGGAAGACATATACACACTCCATCATTTTTGGCGTCATTGTTGGGGAGACACTCAAAGAACTAGGATTTTTTCCATAGACTCATCATAGGAATAATACCAAGCTGAAGGGGACCTTAGGGAACTATCAACTACCCCTATGATAATCCTTGCTCATAATATTTCACATTTAAATAATTATAGGATGCATGAATCGAGGCACTAGAAACCCTCACATTCGTGGTGCAGGAACTACCCACAGCACTGATAATTGGGCAGGAAAACTTGAATAAAAAGGAGACCCTCAAGGAGTATCTGGGGCTCACCCTTTCTCATGAGTAGAATCCAACACTACAGATAGTCCACCCAAGATTGATTCTACAATTGGTATAGCTATAGAGTCCCCTAATTTTGAATCTCCCAGGGACCAAGACAATACCGTTGAAGAACCTAAAGCTTCCATTGCCTTAGACAGATTTCTTTGGGGATATAACTTTCCAAATATGGGGGAAGAAGTAGAAGCACCAAAACAGAGAGAACCAATCATGTTTGAATTTCCCATTCAGGAATTCGATGGCATAATTCAGATGAAAAATATCCTGCCATCTGCCTTACCGAACTTTCATGGTTTTCCTAGTGGGGATCCTGATACACTTCTCTTTGATTTTGATGCCCTTTTTCGAAGCTATGATTATTCTTTTGATGCCCATAAACTAAAAATATTTCCAACTACCTTAAAGGAAGCATATCTTCCCTGGTTTATGGGGCTCGAAGGGTAGCATGGGATGAAGGAGACAAAAATTTATAAAAAAATACCGGGACTATTACAAAGTGAGGGATATCCATGAAGAAATCTTTGATATGAAACAAAGGGAGGAGGAAATCCTAGAATACTATGTTTAAAGGTTCCAATACAATTTGCAGAGGACTAAACAAAATTCACTTGATCCCAAGACTTCGTGTATTATCCTTCTTAGGGGGATTAAGGATGATTACATGGATGCATTAAACCTTATGTGGGTTAGAGATGTATCCCAAATGATTGTGATGTTATATGTGGATTATGCAAATGCTATTCACAAGGTACTACTAAATCTGAGAGAGGCCCCGTGGATCTAGCCTCCAGGCTCACAAAGTCATCTAGTGGAGGAGGAATTAATAGGGTTGAAATAGAGAACATGTTGGACAAATTTAAAACTAACATACTTATCTTTCTTAGCTTCCAATTGGATACTCTTCAAGAAAATAAAAAGAAAGAAGAAGTTGAACTAGCGTTGGTCGTCTTCTATTCTAGGTGTTGGAAAAATCACCCCTTACGAGAGTGTACTTTGGATAGTATAGAGGCGTGTGTTATCAATGAACAAAATCACACCACCAATAATTTCCCCTCCTTACCTGAGTTGAAGGAAGTCTGCCAGGGGGCTAGTGAGGAAACCAAACAAATATGTTTTGTAGCCAAAGAGCGGCCATGGCCACCCCAAGCACCGGTCATGGCACAAAATCCATCCCAATACCCTCAATCTTTTACCCCATATCAATACCCACAACATAATTGGTATGCTCCCATGCCTTGGAAAAAATGTCACCCTCAAGCTAAAAAGCAACCATGGAAACAAGGCTAGAGAGGACCTACACCTCAACATTCCACCTCTCATTCACATCCCCCAGTTAAACATCAAAAACAATTACAACCACCTCCCTTCCAACCTCCTCAGATGCCATCACAATTACCTTCCCATCCCATACCGAACCCAAACAATAAAATAATACATCCCACCTACAACACTAAACTACACCTTTTTTTGACATATGTCATTTCCACTGCAGAATTTAAGGAAATTCACCTACAATCAAGGAAATTAATTTAGGATCAGACTTCTCGCATCATCTAGGCACATGGTGATGAAGGAAATATTACTGAACAACATGATCAAACCATTAACTCCTCTCAAGAAAACCATACTACCACTTCAAAACATCCTCATGAGAAAGAATTGCTCCCAAATACTCCTTATTTGGAAAGGATATATAGAAAATTCCCCCACACAACCAATGTTTGATATTTTAGGGGAACTTCAAAATGTGTGTGTTAAGATCACTTTGTTCCAGACCATCAAGGGTGTCCCTATCTATGCTAAGGTTGTTCGAGAACTTTGTTTAAGGAAGCTAGGTAGGAAAAATAAAGATTCAAAAATTGTTCACGTCATAGGGTGGCTAGCTGGTCTAATACTAGGAAAAGTATTTGTGGCCAAGTATATGTATCCAAGAAGTCCGATCGTCAAATTTAACATCAATAACACTTCCATTTCCAATACCTTGGTCAACCTAGGGGAAACTATAAATGTTATGTCCAAGGAAACAATGGAAAAACTTCAATTTCCTGGTCTACGACCAACCCCTACAATCCTCCAACCAACATATATGTATACATTAAATCACTAGGGAATGTGATCCATATGGATTTCGATGGCCTCCCACCTATTCCAACTAGCTCATTTTGACATTTATTTCCTAATTTTTGGGTCCCTGACTTCTGGGGCCGTTCTGAGGCCATAAACAACGTTTTTAGGGCCCGCCACAATTAGATTCTAAATGGAGTTAGAGTCTGAAAACAACATGTGTATTCCTCGAATAGATCTTTCCAACGAGCTATCATGCACCTAAAATGGAGATCATATGCAAAAGTTACGACCTCAGGAAGTTGATGTACTAACTTACCCAAATGGGGCCCACATGACTTTTGGCGCTTCATCTCCTAGGGTTAGATTTTTGGATGTATAGGGTTTTTGACATTCATGTTTATTGTAAAAAAGCCTTTAGAGCCTCATTGTAATCATCTTCTTGTGAATGAGCGCAACTGTCACATCTCTTCTTAGAGATAAGCCACCACCATTCTAGCAAGTTTGTTTTCCGCTGCATTTTACAGTTTCAATTTATTTCCTTATTGAATAGAAACCAATTTTACTGTATATCTGTTATTCTGTGTTAAACATATTTTGATAATAATCTGTATTCATTTCATTTTTCTCATAAAATTTGGATCAGAATGCTAGAAGATATAGTAGTTTTTCGTAGATTCATGGGAATACCCATATGAATTTATGGTCCTTCAACCAAAATCCAATTTAGGGGGATACCCATTGATCTTGGAAAGACCTTGGTTGGTCACTACCGATGCATATAATAGTTGTAGATCGAGGGATATGAGCATCTCCCATGGAAATTACACTAGGAAGTTGACCCTCTATCCTCCCACTAGGCCTTCTCCTAACTTAGAAATATCCCCCTAGTTTGAAGACAATGATGAGGAATCTACACAACCCTTGTTGACTCTTGATCAAGCATCAACCTTTAGGAAAGACATCGAAGATGATTTTATTTACACTTACATAGCACATCCTCATACATCTAACCATGCAACATTTGAGCATATCTTAGGAAAGCATTTCCATGAAACCTATTCACCAACCGAACTGACACAACAACTAGATACAATGGTCCCTGTAGATGCTATATCTGAGAATCAAATATTATCTATTGAAATATATCCTAGGAAAACTTTGAACATAGATGCTAAATTACAGACTTCTTAACATAAGAATCTTATTGAGATGATAAAGAAACATAGTCATGCATTTGCTTGGGACTACATTGATATGAAGGAAATCCACCCTAACTTGTGCACTCATTATATCTATATTAAAGAGGATTCCTAACCTATTTGGCATCCTCAGTGAAAATGAATCCTGCTTTCAAGGACATAGTCAAGAAGAGCTTCAAAAGCTCCTTGATGTGAATTTAATCTACCCAATATCTGATAGTAAGTGGGTTTCACCCCTGGTTATCATACAAAAGAAGAATGGTAAATGATGTATATGTGTTGATTACAAGGAATTGAATAAGTCCACCTTGAAGGATTAATTTCCATAACCATTTATTGATCAAGTTATGGATACCCTGGCAAGAAAGAAGTTATCTTTTTTCGACGAATTCAACAACTACAATGAAATACACATTTCCCTTAAGGACCAAGAGAAAACTACCTTCGCCTGCGCTTAGGGAAATTATGATTATCAAGTAATATTTTTTGTGATGTGGACTCTCCAACTACCTTACAAAGGGTTGTCTTGGGAATATTCTCCAACTTGACCAATGATTGCATGGAAATATACATGGATGGCCTCATCATGTATGGAGACACCTTTCAAGAGGCCTTATAAAACCTAGAAAAGGTCTTGATTAGATGCCAAGAGACAAACCTCTCTCTCAACAATGAGAAATATCACATGCTTTGCACTAAGGAGTTGTGCCGGGACACCACATATCACCTACAAGAATACAAATGAATATCACTAAAATAAACGTTGTTCTTGGGATTCCAGTTCCCACAACCCATAAGGATGTTCATAGTTTCTTAGGGAATGCAAGATACTACTGAAGGTTCATAGAAAACATTACTAAGTTAGCATCGCCCCTATTTCAATTACTCACAAAGACTACATAATTCTACTGGACTGACCAATGTCAATCCACATTTGAAGCCTTAAAGGATAAATTTCCAATTGTATCAATATTGTGGGGTCCAAATTGGTCCTTACCTTTACATATCTTTACAAATGCTTCAAACATAGCCATTGGGGATGTCTTGGGGAAGAAAGAGGAGCAACGACCTTATGTGATCAAGATTTAGGAGCGGAACGAACTCATTAACAAACTGAATACAATAAACACAGAGATAGTAAGAATAACACAAATATCTAGTGAACAATATCTTCTATTAAATAATGAAATATGCTGAAACTGTAAAACTGCAGAACTGAAACTTGCTCGAATGGTGGTAGTTATCTCTGAGAAGAGATGTGGCTGCTACACGCATCCGTCTAAGCATAATGGATTACAATGAGGCTCCATAGGCCCTTTTCATATTACTCATAAATTCCAAAACCCTAGACATCCAAAAACCTAACCCTAGAAGGTGAAACGCCAAAAGTCATGTGGGCCCTATGGGTAAGTTGGTGTAATCTGGTACCTCAACTTCCTAGGGTCATAACTTTTGCATACGACCTCTATTTTAGGCGCGTGATAGCTCGTTGGAAAGGTCTTTCAAAGAACTACACATTCTGCTATTAAAATTGGTCTCTATCTATAGTTTGACTATGGTGAGCAAAAAAAACAATGTTTGGGGCCCCAAAACAACCCTGAAAGTACATCAAGATGTGTTGACATGAAAAAATACAAAATAAGCCAGTTGGATTAGGCGAGAGGCCACCTATATCCACCTGGAGAATGTGTGAGGCTTCAAACAACCTTAGAAGTGTAGAACTGACAATTATAAAGTAGTACAAAAAGACGTGTTGAACAAAAACGGACACGAGGAGCTAGTTGGAATAGGTGGGTGGCCACCAATATCCACCTAGATCAATCCTCCCCCCTTAGGAAGAAATGGTCTCCATTGCGTTGAGTTCCCCCATCAAGTGAGGAAACTTCTGCTGGATTTGGCCTCGGGTGAGTCACTTGCCTTGGTGTAGGAGTTGCCTTGCCTTGACAACTCGATAAAGTTGGATCTGTTGCTGGCGAGTGCCCTTGACCTATGTGTCCATCTTATGATCGGTGGATGCTTGTTCCATGTAGTCAGAGTTGATCTCTATTGGTTTCAGCTGTTCGACGATCTTAGAGGTTTCCAATAATGGTGGAAAATATGATCGAAGGAGGTCCACATTGAATACTGGATGCAGACCAAGGAAGGGTGGAGTGTTGAGCTCAAAAGCATTGCTACCCACAGCCTTGGTGATAGTGTAAGGCCCATAACGAAGTGGGTGAAGCTTTGGATGGGGCCCGGTGAGACGCTCCTTCTGCAAATGTAACCAGACTTTTTCGCTAACCTGAAACTGGTGTGGTACCCTGTGTTGATCATGGCACAGATTATACTTAGCATTGGATTTCTGCAAAATCTCATGGACCTGTTGGCGGATGTTCTAAATTTGCTCAATGAATTTGGTGGCTTTGTCAATTGTAGACTGATCAGGAGAAGACTCTGTCTGTGCGGCGGCAAGAGGAAGTGCAACATCAATGGGTCCCAAGGGTTGGAATCCCAAACCCACCTGAAATGGACTATGGCCGGTGGAACTATGGAGAGCCCTGTTGTAGCTATGTTGGACATATGGAAGACTCTCGTCCCATGTATGGGGATGCTTAGAATTATACATGCACGTGATGTGCATAATCATCTGATTGATGACCTTAGTTTGGCCATCAGTTTGGGGGTGGAAAGTAGTGGATTTTGTGAGCTTGGTGTCCAACAGAGACCAGAGATTCGACCAAAAGGTGTTGAGGAACCTATTGTCTCAGCCGGAGATGATGGTCTATGGTATCCCAAAGTGAACCCAAACTCGTTCGAAGAAGAGCTTGGTAGTCTCTGTTGTTGTGACATTCTTCTTATAGTCTGTGAGGATGGCCACTTCAAAAACCGATCAACGACCACAAACACACAATCATTTTTGTGCTTGGTGGACGACAAACCAGACATGTAATCCATTGAGATGGATTCCCACGGCTTCTCTGGAATAGGAAGAGGGGTGTATAAGCCTTGCTTCTTTATGGTTGTCTTTGTAATGACGCAGGCAATGCAAGATTTGATATACTTGCTGACGTCCCATTGAAGTTTTTGCCAATAAAAATGTTTCTGAAGAATGACCACAATTTTCTCTACGCAAAAATGTCCTACCACCTGACTGTAGTGGGCTTCCAAAATTAAGTTTTCACACTCACTTGTAGGAACACAGAGATGGCCCAGGTGGCATAAGAGTCCGTCCTGAATGTTAAAATTAGTGACAATGGCGCGTGTACCCAAGAGCTGATATGTGGTGGTGAAGTCCAGATCTTACTGATAAAGTTGGGGCCACTCTGATGCTTCATGTCCACAGGACTTGAGCATAGTGGTGAGTGAAGCCACAGGAGGATGACTGAGGCAATTAGTGACATGATTGTAGATACATGTCTTATACTTGATGTTGATATGGAACTATTTTATGTAGGTGGACCACTTATGATGGAGGTCGTTCTGCAATTTCCCTTGTGTCTGTATGAACTATAAAGGATTCTGATAAGTGTGTATGATCGTCTCTTTCCAAAGAATGTAATGTTTCCATTGACGACATGATTGTACAATGGAATACATTTCCTTGTCAAAGGTGGGGTATTTCCGGATAGTATCAGAGAGTGTCTCACTATGGCATGCCATAGGATTCCCATGTTGAGTGAGAACTATGCCCACAACATAGTCAGATGCATCAGTCTCAATCTTGAATGGGTGTTGCTGATCAGGCAAGGAGAGTACTGGAGCTGAGCACAAGTAATGTTTCAGATCATCTAATGTTCGTTGCTGCTCCTTCCCCCATACGAAATTGGCCCTACCACCACGCTTGGTCACCTGGCTGAGGGCCCATGCAATATGGGAGAATCCCAATACGAATCATTGGTAGAAATTGGCTAGACCTGAGAAGCTTCGAAGATCGATCAGTGTGGTCATTGATGACTTGGATATTAGCTAGATCAACATGTACCCCATGCTTATCAACAATGTAGCCCAGGTATTTGACCCTGTTCATGCCAAAAAAGAATTTTTCCAAGTTGGCATAAAGCTTGTGCTGCTGCAGAGTGTTCAAAACCAGCTGAATATACCGCATGTGATCCTCCGACGTTCTGTTGGAGATGAGGATTTCATCCAAATATAATACCATAAAGGAGTTGGCGAAGGGTCTCAATACATCATCCATCAACCTCATGAAAGTGGTTGGTGCATTTGTTATGCCAAAGGGCATGACTAGCCATTCGTAGAGACCTTCTTTAGACTTGAAGGCTATCTTCTAGACATCATTTGGTTTGATGGGAACCTGGTGGTAGCCAGACTTTAGGTCAATCTTGTTGAAGAACTTTTCTCCCTTGAGTTGGTCAAGAAGGTCATCAATCCTGGGAATGGGGTGGCGGTTCCTGACTATGATTATCAATGCAGAGTCACCAAGTCCCATCCTTCTTTTGCACCAGTACAATCGGGCTTCCGCAAGGGGAGGAGCTGGGTCTGATGTGCCCCTTTTGAAGAAGATCTTCGATATGACACCTGATTTTGTCATTCTCCATCAGTGAGCACCGATAGATTGACCCATTAGGTAGAGGTGCATTAGGGGTCAGATCGATGGGATGCTTGACTTGGTAGTGTGTCGGTACCCTTGTAGGTGAGGATAATATGTCTCTGTATTATTCCATGACTCCATCCACTTCCTTCTACTACAAAGATATGCGTTGTGTAGAGGCCACGGATGTGGCGGCGACCTTCTACTTGCTGTGAACACTAATCACAAATAAGACGAACTTTCCGGTCTGTGAAATGACCTTACTTCATTGCTTAACAGAGATTAAAGAAATAACAGTAGGCGGTGCCACCTCTGGGATCCTGTACAATTGTCTACCCAAAGTAATAATAACACTGCGGGGTCTAGACTCATACACAACATGATGCTTCCACATATATGGTTGTCCTAAAATAACATTACAAACTTCAAGGGGAGAAATATCACACAATACCTCATCTTTGAAAGGCTTGATGCCATAGGGAAGACGACATTGTCGGCTGACACAAAGATCTCTTCCTTAACGAAGCCAGCCGATGGTGTAGGGCTATGGGTGTGATGTCATTGGTAGGTCTAGCTGCTTGATGACCTCTACTGAAATCGGGTTCTTCTGACTACCGCTGTCGACAATGAAATGAATCAGAGCCCCCCTTGATCCACATCTGTGAGTGCAAGAGGTGCTCCCCTTCCTCTGGTTCTTCTGATTCACTTGGTCGGAATTTGGTGGTAGCGACTGTGGCACTGGGTTCAAAATCGATAATTCGCTTCCCTCCTTCATGATTTGAATCAGAATCATAATCGACCTTTGAATTTGAAGCCTTTAGCTTGGGCATGAGGGACTGCTTGGAGCGACATTCGTCGGTGTTGTGCCAAGGAATTTTATGGTACTCACACCATTTTCCTGTGTCCTTCTTCATCTTCTCGTTGCCCTTCTTGTGTTCCATCTTGGACGGATTGTCTTGAGGGCGACCATCTCGACTTGGTCCTTTGCTGTGTGGGTTAGGGATGCCTTTGCCCTACTTCGTATATGAGGAGTTTGCAGAACCAAACTCTCATCGTTTCTGCTTAAATTTATGCTCGATATTGACATCGTGTCTATAAGCCATGCCCAATGAGGCGATGTCCATAAACTCCATTTCTGTTTGAATGTATCGATGCAAACAATCATGGTATTTGAGCACCAGATGACACTTATAATATTTGATACCCAATTTGGTGTGTAGGGTATGGAAAGTGTTGGTGAAGTCTGGTACTGTTTGGTCCCTTTCTTGGCGTAGGGTGGTCCATCTAGTGTACTGGTCCTTGTAGCTTCCAACAGGGTAGTACTATTCTTTAATGGCGTCCCAGAAGGAATCCCATGTAGGGGCCACCACAAAAATTTCAGAGCCCTCCATGACCCTTTACTCAGAGTAAGTATCCCACCAGTCTTTCACATGGGGAACGACCTCGAGGAGTGGAAAAGTGATTTTTTCCCTATCGAAAAAATTGTGGACCGAAAAATATCCTTCGAGAAGATTAAACCATTTATCTACAACATCCACTTATATCAGTCCTTCAAATAATGGAATATAAAAATTTACTTGTACCTTGAAGGGGGTTTCATGGACGCTTGATGAAGATGCTTCTCCTGTGGGCAACCGTCGAAGGATCTGCGCGAAGTTGTCCATCATTTCATTCCTTTGTCACACGAGGGCTTCCTTGAGCAACCTTTTAATAGGATATCCTACTCCATCATATTTGTTTTTGTCTCCCATGGGTTTTTGTCAGGCTCAATGCGACCGATATGGTAATGGCTCGATTGGTTCGAGTCCCAAATTCTTGTACCCAGACCTTGTTGGGGATATGCACAAAGAAAAATAAATGAAGAGCAGATCGCTCTGATACCATTGATCCAGATTTAAGAGTGGAACGAACTGATTAACATAATGAATAAAATAAAAATAGAGATAAGAAGAATAACACAAATATCCAGTGAACAATATCTTCTATTAAATAATGAAATAGGCTGAAACTGTAAAATTGCAGAATTGAAACTTTCTCGAATGGTGGTAGTTATCTCTGAGAAGAGATGTGGCTGCTACACGCATCTGTCTGAGCAGAATGGATTACAATGATGCTCCATAGGCCCTTTTCATATTACTCATGAATTCCAAAACCATAGACATCCAAAAACCTAACCCTAGAAGGTGAAATGCCAAAAGTCATGTGGGCCCTATGGGTAAGTTGGTGTAATTTGGTACCTCAACTTCCTAGGGTCATAACGTTTGCATATGACCTCCATTTTAGGTGCGTGATAACCCATTGGAAAGGCATTTAAGATAAATACACATTCCACCGTCATAATCTGACTATGGTGAGAAAAAAAAACAAAGTTTTGGGCCCCAAAACATCCCTGAAAGTACAACAAGATGTGCTGACATGAAAACATACAAAATAAGCCAGTTGGATTAGGCGAGAGGCCACCCATATCCACTTGGAGAATGTGTGAGGCTTCAGACAACCCCATAAGTGTAGAACTCACAATTATAAAGCAATACAAAAATACGTACTGAACAAAAAAAGACACAAGCAATAGTTGGAATAGGTGGGTGGCAACCAATATCCACATGGATCATTATGTTATCTATTACATTGGTAATAATCTCACCGCTATTGAAAATAATTATATTGTAACTGAAAAAGAGTTTATTGATGTTGTATATGCCATTAATAATTTTCATCATTATATCATGGGTTACTTTGTATTTGTGCACATTAACCACTCTACCATCCACTACCTCATGAAAAAACCTATCACTAATGGTAGAGTGACCTGGTGGTTACTTTTATTGTAGTAGTTACTCATTTCAATTATTGATAAACCAGGGAGGGAAAACATGGTCGCTAACTTCCTCTCTAGGGTTACCAATGAAGAAGAATCCATTCCCGTGGAAGATGATTTCCCAGAAAAAACACTTGTTTTCTTTATCCACTAACACACCGTGGTTTGTAGACATCGATAACTACCTGGCTACAAGAAGGATTCTGCAACATCTGTCACTCAAATAATGTTAAAGGGTCACCTCAAAAAGCACCATGTACTCTTGGATCGAAGGATATATCTTTTGAAATGGGAAAGATCATTTCATCTGAAGCTGTGTATAGGAGGATGAAACCTATGAAATTATTAAGGAATGTCATGATGAACCTTATGGAGGGCACGTCACCGACAAAAGAAATGCAAACAAAGTATTGAACCTGGGGTAATATTGGCCTACCATATTTTGAGATGCAAAGAAATACGTTAGGAGTTGCGAAAAGTGTTAGAGGATGGGACGACCAGTTAAATTAGATGAAATTCCACTCCAACCTCAGATCTTGATAGAGCCCTTCAAGAAGGGGACCCTTGAATTCATAAGACCCATCAATTCACCATCATAAAAGAAGGTGTACATCTTGGTGTGCACTGATTATGTGACCAAATGGGTTGAGGCTAAAGTGATACCAAAGTTTATAGAGAAAGAAGTGGATAACTTCTTGTATGAGGAACGTTCCATCCATTTCAGAGTCTCCCAATCGATCGTTACTGACCAAGGGACCCAATTCACTTCTCAACTTATCTATTCCATTACTGAGCAATTCAAGATCAAGCATCAGATGTTTGCTCCATACCATCATCAGGAAAATGGATAGGTAGAGGTCACTAACATAGCGATGGAGGCCATCTTGAACAATATGGTTCAAAGACATCATAAGGACTAGGCTGACAAGATTCCATAAGCCCTGTGGACCTACATAACACACTTCAAGGAACACTACGATATTCACTCCCTATGAGTTGGTGTATATGAAACATGTGGTTATCCCCATAGAGTTTGAAATCATGATAGTAAGAACCACATTTGTAGTGGACTTGGATATCTTAGAATCCCAACAACATAGACTTAATCATATCAATGAAATCAGTAAAATCAATTAGGCCTGTTATCCCCTATTCCTAGGGATAACCAAGGAGATGATGTCTTGAGGACCTCAGGTTGCAGACATGGAGTATGGAGATAAAACTTGACCAACAGTGTCCACTTGCATAGACAAAGACCCACCCCACCACCAAAGTTCCAAGTTCATCGCGACAGTATCCACCACATCACATGACTTATGGAAAACATTGGGTCTTGCTCCATGAGGTACAATCCAAGTATCATGGTGAGTGCCATTTCAATATTTGAGGTATTTGAGTTTGTTTCATCTACAACTACTTTTGATTATGTAACGTTTGCTTGGACATTATGCTCTTTTCCTTGTTTCACTTTGGTGGTTGACATTGTGCCCTAGTAAGTGGGTCACCCTTAGGGATAGGTTTTCTACTGGGAGGTCCTCTTGATGAGTCATCGTGCCATTCCTGACCATACTTGTCACTTTCCATAATTCATCCCCTCATCTCCTTACCTTTTGATATTTTCGGGTATACTGACCTAAGAAGGGATTGTCCCTCATTTCATGGGAAGAAGGGGCTGAAGGCCTAGAGGCTTATAGCTGGAAAAATATAAAATCTAATCATGAACCTTCTAGATGCTCTCCCAGGGATCTCGAGGACAATGAAATGTCTCTCATAAAAAACTGATGGGACCCATGAAAAATAAGTAATATAAAATGCCAACTATGATGGAGCATGCGTGGGCACTATTTTTCATGCTTAGGTAGAATCCCCACAAATGACTTCAACTTGGAGAAGCATGATGTGAATAGGGTAGAGTCAAGGTGGGAACTATTTTTCATGCTTAGGTAGAGGCCCCACCTTGGCTTCAACCTAGAAACATATTAAAAGAACAAAAGCCAATAAATGGGCTTGTAAAAAGGTTGCATTGAATATGAAGGTGCAACACACCCTCTACAAAGGAACCCATAAATGAGATACTACGATCCCTTGCTTGGAGGAGGAATACCTAGTGCATGAGAGGGAGGCCCTAGAAGGCCCAATGACATCCTCTATCCACTCCAACAATTTGCAAGAAGTGCCAAAACGTCACCCTTTTGGAGGGATGACATCACATTAGGGTTTATATTGTGCATTTTTTAATTTCAAATTTAAATTTAGCTTGTAAAGGGGAAAAGTAAGGGTTGTTGACCCCTTACTTCATGGTGTACCCTAAAATTAAGTGGACAATATATTTTTAGAGGATTTTTATAAATAAGGATCACTTCTATTTCATTTTCATCATAGCTCTCCCATTGTGAGAGGACTACTTTGATGAAATTTTCACCCGTCTTGGGAAAATTCACTCCCTCTTTCTCTCTCTCTTTTGTGATATGTTTTCTATCTTGTCTAATGAATTGAAGTGGTGTGATACTCTTGGAGGCTCTTTCTCTTTTCTTTGGTGATGAAAATTTCTTGGTAACTAGGGTTTTGTCAGGGCATTGCTTGGAATTGGTAAGGAAAATATGCACTTTGTTAGGTTTTTTTATTGTTACATGCTTGTTATTGGCTAGATCCTTGGAGGAGTATAAGGATTTACAACCTCCACCAAGTTTTATCATTATTGTTTATTGAAAAGGCTATTGCAAAGGTTGCTAGGAGGAGTAAAATGGTTTACACCCTCCTAGACTTTACCTTTTTAGGGTTGCTATCTCAAGGGAGTAAAATAGATTACACCCCTTGAGGTTTAGTAGTCCTAACCTAATACAAGAAGACTCCACAACCCATTTGGAAAGGCACTAATATTTTATTGCATTGGAGAAATAAATTGTTTGGATTGGTAAACATAATTTTGAAAGATTTTGAATTTGTTCAAGTTGTAATATTTTCTTGATGCTTTAAGCTTGCTAAAACCTCTAGGGCATCTAGATTGGTCAAGTGTATTTTGAGATATATCTAAGTAAAAGATACGTCCATCATGTCTGCAACAAAACATCTCATATTCTTGAATTCAACTTGCAAATTGACCATGGAAATTTGCTAGTAAACCACTATTATTGTTCTACTGCTAATTGGTGAACTTTTTGTCGGATTACTTGCTTGTTTTCATGGTTAAAACTTGATTTTGTAGAAATTATTTTCTACATCCACTTGGTTGTTACAAATATACTCTGAAAACTTCTTATAACAACCCTCTAATACCACTAAAGTGTTGGGAATTTATCTAAATGTTTTATGATTCATTTCTCAACCAATCTTTGATGCTTTAAGTGGTTAAATATGTAGTAGTTAGTTGTTTTCCTTACTGATATATATTCTTGTTTACTTTTGCAATTAGGGACAAAAAGATTAATATGCTTTTCCACTTAACTTTGATATTTTATACGTGTTCCTTCTTGTATCTCGGGTAGGTACAAACATCTTCCGCAGGTACTCAAGCATTTGGAAACCATAAACCATCCTAGAGACTCATTATCAATCCTTTTCTCACTTAGTATCTTGACCTATAGGGGATTGACTTCCATACTCTCACTTTCCACTCCATTTCCCCTATGGTCACCCAATATTCCCCCTTGTGTTGGATTCTTCCTTCACAGAAGCGAGGGAGAGTTTACATGAGGTGCTAATGGGTAAAATTTCCCATCGTTATTTCCATAGAGTGGATTGGGTCGGGCTTTGCTCAATCTACAGGTTGAACGATAACAAGGCCACATTACAGAAGACTACTCTAGTCCAACAACAAAGAGCCAAGTGGAATGAAAAATTCATCAAAAAGAATAAGTTTAGAGAGGGAGATTGGGACCTTCTGTTCGACTCATGGTATAAATATTTTAAGGGAAAGTTCTACATCCAATGGCCAGGGACATATGAAATAGACATTGTATATTAAAATGGCTCTGTCAAGCTCTGTATCATCAATGAAGAAAAGACTCCATTAATGGAAAATGGTCATCAACTAAGACTATACCAAAAGCCTAAGTCCAAACATGAATTTGTCCTGGATCTAGTCAAGCAAGCAAATCTTGACATTATGAGTAAGGTGTATTTGCCACCCATACCCACTATTCCTTGTTCCATTCACTAGTTCCAATCCAAGAAAAAAAAGAAGAAAAAGAACAAATATCCGATGGTGAAAACATGTCTTCAAGCACTACCATCCTTAGTGCCAACTGGAAAACCAATCACTGGATGATATCATCAAGAAAAAGAAAAAAACTTCCAGTGGTGAAAACCTCTCCAGACAAAATAATAATAAAATGTCCAATGATAGGCTCATAATTCTATTTCACAACTATGTTATTTATTTTTGAAGTATGGTATTTTCTGCAACATTTAACATATCGAATATAAGTATACATTATTGCATTGATAACTCTTTTGCACTAGATTCATGATTTATGACTCTGCATGATGAAGATGGAATCTATCTTTGTCCAACTATTCCAAGGAAATTGGCAGAAAGAGTCTAAGACTAGTTATCTAAGGTTCAAATTTTTACATATATAGAAGGAGGGCCAACATTGATGACAAAGAACTTGTACTACATATCTTCCTGCAACAATTCAGGTTCTCCTTAATGCATTTTTAATTTATTTCTGTAAATAGGATTTAAGAGATTAATTGGCAATATTAAAGTACCATAAATCACCATTCCCTATCTTTCCCAAGATCCTAATCGCTAGTTCATTGAAAACCTATTTGCTACTATGCTGAAAATGGTCCTATACTTAATACCTCCGGTCACTACAATTCTTGATTATTGAAAATCTATGGTATACCATTCACAATCATTATGGTAGACTTGCTGCTAATAACACTAGCAATCATACCTAAATGAAAATTATATGCTCATAATGTTAGGGATGACATTTGGGGCATAAAAGACCATTATTGTAGCATGATCTATTTTGTAGCATAGCCTATTCAACAATAGTGGTTCATTTTGTAGAAACTATGGCCACTTCATAATCCTATTCAGAAATAATGGCTCATTTCGTAGCAACTATAACCACTTCATAAAACTATTAAAAAATAATGATCTATTTCGTGGCAATCCTGGTTCATTTCATATTAACTATGGTAATTTTGTAGTCCATTTCGCAATAATTTGTCCAAACCATAGCAATTACAACAATTTCGTAGGATTCCCTATAATGATACTGCATTATTTAGCTTGTCAAAACTCAACTACATTCAGCAACATGAAACAGAGTAAGGTGACACAACACGATCTCCATAAGGATCATTCATAACAAATTCCTTCCATCCACCAATATAAATGCACAATTGGGTTAAAAACCGATAGAGGCTTCAAGCTCAAAACTATAAGGGGATCCAATGAATCGTAAGCATAACCAATATCATAAATTTGAGCAACCATGAGACATTGGTGGGCCAATCAATAAAACTAATCCCGAAAACATTGAATACATAAGGGACAAACCTATTGTTAAGCCCTAAATAGTGGCACATTACCCCTTAATTAGGGCATATTACATTAGTAATGTTATTTTATTTATGTCAGCTTGGGTCCATTAGTTGTAATTGTACTTCCTTGTCTCCTATATATACCAAGGATACCTTTTCATTTGGAATCATCTTGTATTTGGAAATCTATGTGGTGTATAAGGAGGTTTCCCCCTAGAAGAGGCTTATTATCTGAAATTCTCTCTTTTTCAAGGCGTTGAGTACTTATTTTGAGATTTTTCTATGCTATCTTGGTATTTGGTTCCTAACATTTGGTATCAAAGCTCAAGGTCTTAGGTTTTGTTGTTACATCTGAGACACCTTGGGATTTTCGCTATATCTTTTTTCTATGGAGTTTCAAAAGGAACCCCTTGGAGGATATTTAGTATATGGATCAAGGTACGTGGGGTTAAAATTTCAGCTCCTTATGACTTATACTTTCAGAGATATATCATGTGTAAGATAGGGTTATGGAATCATCCTAAATTTAGTCATATAAGAATTTTTGCTATAAAATTTTTTCTGTACAATTTCAAACCTTGAAATATGGAGGTTATTCATAGAAGTTATCAATTTATCTGTGATAAAAATTTCATCTTCTTTTTCATCCTATTGTTTTAGATACACCCTATGCAAGATAGGGTATTTGACTAGTCTCAAAAAGGTCTTCCGGGTAAAACAATGCTATCTTCTTCAGTGAGTATCCAAATTAAGTGAGACCAATTGAATTGGATAGTGGAAAGTCTGTAGTATTTCTGGTACAAGTTTCAGAATCAAATATCATATATTGTAATTTTGGCACGCTTTACAAGTACACTCTCCTGGAAGGGAAAAAATTCAGCAAGGTGTGGGGAAGTTACCATAACTTCCACTTGGCACATCCACTTTTGATTAGACTTGTGGTATTGTAGAGAAGATGTATCAGAGAGCTACAAAAATAAATTTTCAGACCCAGAAGGGCCGAAATTTTGGAGATACATTAGAAGAAATATCGTCTAGAAGAACCACCTCGAAATCAAGGTTTAAAAGTGATACTTGGCCAACATGCCACCAAAAAAGGGAACTTCTACACCAATTATGCCTCCAGATAGTCCTACTTGGAATCTTGATGAAGGTGAAAAAATGCACAGAGACATAAATGATTTACAAAAGAAGAAAGTAACAAAAGATGAACTACAAGGGATGATGGATTCAACTGAAGCTAAGTTGGAGGCAATAATGGATACTAAGATGGAGGATTTAAAAAGTGATATCATGGAAGGATTCTAATTTTTTCTAATAGAGAGGACACCTGAAAGTGAAAATGTATCCCATGAATTTCACGATGAGGACGAAAGCAAGATGAATCAAGAATAGAGAAAATCCAACTTTGGGTTGAAGACCAACCACTTTCCTAAGATAGATATGAGGAAGTTTGATGGCAAGGATCCAATCACATGGATGCTTCAGATGGAGCAATTCTTTAATCTACATGATGTGCCACATACACAAAAGGTACAAATTGCTTCTTTATATTTATAACCCAATCAATTTGTGTGGTATCGATGAATTTGTTCTCGCAAATCACTCGTCACTTGGACAATGTTCATGGAAGAAATGATAGCACACTACGAGGATACAAAGAGCAATACCTTCTTTAGCCAATTGATAAATCTCAAACAAAAGGGTTTAGTTGCAGAGCACATTGAGAACTTCTAAAGATTGAATATAAAGGTAACATATGTTCCAGATGAGCACCTGATTGATGTATTCATAGGAACTTTAAAGGATAACATTCAACATGAGGTTCATCTTTGGGAACCCAAACCATTGGAGAATGCATTCAGGGTGGCAAGAAATGTTGAAAGTAAAATTATGGCTATGGCTACTAGAAAGACCACATCCTAACATCTATCGAGAGAATAATGTTCCATCTTCTAAAAAACCTTAACCTACAAGGTTGAAACCTCAAAAATTGGAGGAAATAAAAGTAAAATGTTTATGCTTTAATTGTGTTAGCAAGTATAGTAAGGGACATTAGTGTGATGAGAAGAAAGTTTTCTACATAGATTGTGAAGAGGAAGAAGAACAAGAACAATAACCATCTCAAGATGAAAATGTAGAAGCAATTTATTTTGAAGAGTTGACTCCCACAATATCATGTAATGCATTGGATGGAATTAGCACTCCTCAAACCCTCAAGATTGAAGGATATATCAAAAAGAAAAAGGTAATAGTACTAATTTATTCTGGTAGTACTCATAATTTCATTCACTATAAATTAGCCAAAGATCTCAATTTCTTTGTATATCCAGTGCCAGAGTTTCAAGTAATGATTGCAGATGGAGGAACTATCAATTTCTCATGAAAATGCAATAAAATCAATCTTACTATGGGGGAATATGTAATGAATAGTCCAATGATTTCTATACACATGGGTGGTGCTCATGTTGTACTAGGAATCCAATGGTTACAATCATTAGGAACAATGGCTTTTAATTTTCAATAACTTTTCATGAAATTTTCATTGGAAGGAAAAGAAATTGAGTTAAGAGGTATCACAGGGAAAGCCAGTAAGGTGATAAGCTCTAATGGCATGAAAAAATTATTGAAAGAGGGGCATCATGGTGTAATTGAACAACTATGCTCACTAGATGTTCAAACATCTAAGCCATCTATTCCCCTAGATCTCCAAGGGATCATTGATAAACATTCCAAAGTATTTGAAGATATTCCCAAAGGTATTCCACCCACTCAAAATCCTAATCATGTTATTCACTTAATTCCTGGGAGTGTTACTCCTAACATCATGCCTTACAGACACCCTTATGCCTAGAAGAGTGAAATTGAGTGTATGGTTGAAGAAATGTTAGAGGCTAGTATTATTAGACCTAGCCAAAGTTCTTACTCTGCACTAGTGGTAATGGTACTCAAGAAAGATGGCTCATGGCATATGTGTCTAGATTATAGAGAGCTCAACAAGATCACTATTAAAGATAAGTTTCTCATTCCCATCATTGATGAATTGTTAGATGAACTACATGGAGCAATCTATTTCACAAAGTTGGATCTTCGTTCAAGGTATCATCAGATTAGAATGAAGGAAGTAGATATCCCAAAAACAACATTCCAAACTCATGAAGGCCATTATGAATTTTTGGTCATGCCTTTTGGCATTACAAATGCACCTTCCACATTCCAAGGGTTGATGAATTCCATTTTCAAGCCCTTCCTTCAAAAATTTGTGTTGGTATTTTTTGATGATATACTAATCTATAGAAAGTCTTGGGAAGATCATGTGTGACATGTTGACAAGGTGCTACAACTACTAAGGGAGCAACAACTATATGCCAAACCATCCAAATGTTTCTTTAGGGTGAAGGAGGTAGAGTATTTGGGTCATATTGTATCTCATGAAGGTGTCAAGTTAGACCCTAACAAGATTAAGTCCATGATGGACTGGCAGATTCCCAAAACATTGAAGAATCTTAGAGGATTTTTGGGTTTGACAGGTTACTACCGCAAGTTTGTTCGGAACTATGGAAGAATAGCAACACCTTTAACAACATTAACTAAGAAGGATGTATTCTCATGGACTCCAATGGAAACTCAAGATTTTTAACAATTTAAAGATGCAATGTGAAAATCTCCTGTCTTGACCACACCAGACTTCACAAAAACCTTTATTGTGGAATGTGATGACTCGGGAAATGGCATTGGTGTTGTTCTAATGCAAGAAGGAAGGCCCCTTGATTTTGAAAGTCGGCCACTCAAGGGAAAGGACTTACACAAACCCATTTATGAGAAAGAAATGATGGAAATACTACATGCATTAAAGAAATGGCACCCTTACCTAATACGTAGGCACTTCAAGGTCAAAACAAATCATGATAGTCTTAAATACTTCTTGGAACAAAGACTATCTTCAGAAGAATAACAAAAATGGGTAACTATCGGGTTATGATTTTGAAATCATCTATAAAAAAGGGAAGCAAAATGTTGTGGTAGATGCACTCTCAAGAAAAGAGGAAGATGTTGAGGCCTTTCTCTATGCTATCTCGATCATCCAACCCGATTGGATAATAGAAGCAAGGGATGAATGGAAGAATGGCGAAAACGTGTGGACTCTCATTCAGAGGTTGCAACAGGATTCCAGTGCATCATATACATTTACATGGAAAAATGATTCACTATGGTACAAAGATCACTTATATTTATGTAAGAACTCCCAACTCAAACAAAAGGTACTATTGGAATTGCACACCTCTCCGGTAGGAGGGAACTTGAGATTTTTGAAAACCTACCATAGGGTCAAGAAGGATTTTTTTTGGGATGGCCTTAGAACTAATATTCAAAGGTTTGTGGCAGCATGTTTGGTTTTCCACAAAATAAGGTGTAAAAAATTAAGACCCCAGAGCTTTTACAACCATTAGCCATCCCAAGTCAGCGTTGGGAGGAGGTTTACATGGATTTCATCACAAGGTTACCGAAGTCTGAATGAAAGAGTGTGTTAGGACCCTATAATTTATAGGGAAATCAGTATTCTGAATGATATCTATTTCAAGAATAATGCAGATTACTCATGATGCATAGTGAAGATGTAAAGGCGATAGAAAGCGCTCGAATCTGACCAATCATAAGCCAAGTACCTGCACACGAACTTCAAAGCAAGTTAAAATTCCGGTGCATTTTAGGCAAGAAATTATGAATAGTTGATTTGTATGGCAAAGTTTTTGGTTCTTTTTAACCTAAACTTTGGATTTATTAGTCTAATTTGGCATTTCTAAGTCAAAATTGGTTCTCAACCTTATCACAAGTTTTGGTTTGGTTTTATTATTAGTCTAATTTGGCATTTCTAAGTCAAAATTGGTTCTCGACCTTATCACAGGTTTTGGTTTGGTTTTATTTAAATTTTGATAAAAAAGTATTGGCCCTGGGCCAAGCTCAACAACGAGAGATATTCTTCATATCATGAGCCACGCAGCTGCAGTCATCAACAACAAAAGTCATTTTCCAAAGCAACAACATACAAGCCAACACCCAAGAGTCAGCGTCAAACACAAGTGATAGCCTTGGGCTCACATCATCGATTATATATTGTAATCATTTGTATATTTGAACTTTAAAGAATTGTTTTCCTTCATCGATATGGGATAAGTCCCAGGAAAAGAGAAATATAAAACACATACTACCAGATGCTAGGGTAATTTACAAGTGCCAATTTTATTGAAAATCTCATTAAAAAAAGATGGCCCGAAAGCCAATCTCCAATGCTCTAGATCCAGCGCACAGCATCCACATCACACATGTTAGCAAGCTCACACACACCATGCAACGCATAAGCCAATACAATGCCCAAACGTCAAGCACCAGGCCACATGCATGAGGAGCCACGAGGAAAATCCGACAAGGGTATCAAATTTCAATCCTTTTTCTAAATCTAGAGCTCAATCATGAGCTCACATGATAGGATAAGAAAAACTTGTTATTGTATATCTATTTCATCGCAAGCGTGCTTTCTGCAAAGATCTCTATGGTGGGATTTAGAGAAAGGGGCTCACCCATTGCATTTCTATAAGATAAATGGTTCTATAACACTCAGTTGATGTAATAGCCTCAACATGCATGTAGTTTGATCGTTGGGACAGGTGTTACTAAAAAACAACAATATCTATGTTTTCCAAGCATTTGCAGTTTTGTTTCTTTAAGATCATCTTACAAGATCTCATGGCCATCATTTTATATCACTCAAAACCCTTCTTGGGAGTGCGCCACAACAACAACATCATTTTGTGCATGTGCAAAGATTATTTTCAGAAAAAAACCTTGAAGATGGCTTGATCTAAGGTTGCTTCAGCCTCTATTGTATCTTCAGCCAAAGCAAAATCACCAGTGATTACCTTTGTATACAAATCACCTCTTCATGCATCCAATATTACCAATGTTGCAACTGCAAGGTTATTATCATCAAAGATGCAACAGATCAGAATGGAGACTCTTTATTAAGCATCCAAATTCATGATGATGAAAAGAGATTGGTGGGTTAAGAAACATAGTGCTCTTGTTGCATTTAGATACAATTCAGGTTGGATGTTGTGTAAATTGGATAATATCCCATGTGTTCCTTCAAATAATGGATGATATTAGCATATCCATAAACTATTGGAACCTCTGTGCCGAGTTTCTTTCCAAGATAATCAGATTAAGTCCCAAAATATCCTTAGGTTTCTATAACTGCAGGGGACATGATGGCTTACTCTCTTTTCCAAGTATATTGTGGGTGAGTTGCTTGTGGAAGATTTTGCAAGGGTCCAGGAATATTCAGTGGTGATTGAGTGGATTGATAGTGAAGGTGATGCTGCACTATTGTTCTTTCAACATATTTCTTCCAACAACTTACAAGAAAGATTTGAGAAACTATTTTCCAATGGCATGCATAGTCATCCAGCCTTTTGACAGTATGGATAAAGTGCCAAATCTTGGTCTTTCATCTCTTGTGAGAGATCAATATCTTCTGAAATGTCTACTACTAACCTGGTTGGAAATACTAATTTATCATTCAATGAAAGCTTCTACAAGGGTTGGCAATTAATGACCGTGCACTTCTAGTTTGAAAGGATTTGAGATCCAAAATTGTAGGGATCTTATTAGTTTTTCCATGCAGAAGAGTGATAGTCAAAGAATGAGCTGGAAATCGGTTGTACGTGGTGGATATTTTTGAGGTCAAAGAGACATCTCGATAAGATTTTTCATCCATAAGGAGCCTCCAAGTAGTGTCTTTGACAGTTAAGAGATCTGAAGATTCCTTTTTTCAAAGCAAATTTGTCCATATTTGCAAATATTCGATGGATTTGATAGCAACTAGTAAGGGATTAGTCATCAAAGATAAGCCCCAGATTATATGGAAAATCCATCATCAGTTTGTTTCTTTTAAACTGGAGAAGAGAACACTTGGCATAAATTGATTATTAGTCAAAGGTTAATCCAACATTCAATGGAAAATTCAAGGATATGAACAAGGTATAGTTGGCAGCCTAATGCATTATCAAAAGTCGAAAATGAACAGATGGCAGTCAAAGGGGCATGCGAATCAGTTAGTTACACATTTTAAGTACCAAATCAACAGGCAGCTTTATCCTCGTTAAATAAATTCATCCAAGATAAGTGGCAAATGGCAGATTCTTGCGCTCGATATCAACAGAAGGTGAAGTCTTGATTCTAGTAGTTTTGAGGCAGAGCATCCAGGTGGCAACCTTCCGAAGGGGATTTCAGTTACACAGATGACCATACATTTCCAGAATTAAAGGATTCAATATCTTGTTCTCAGTTTATTTGCTTCCTTGTTTATTTTGTATTCTATTTTTTATGATTTTGTGGGATTGTACTGCCAGCCAAATCAAAATAGTTTGAGTTGGGGGGGGGGNCCGGGGGGGTATTCTTTAGGTCGATTGGAGGCCTTTGTATCCCAAGAGTTTGTGTAATATTTTTAGGATCAACCGGTAATAGAGAAGTACATTTACAGGATTCTCATGTAGTAGCGTTGGTGGTGTGTTCCCTCTCTGTTTTCAGTTATTTTCCTGTTATCTTTCATGCACTTTCATTTCTTATTATTGAAATAAAGTAATAGAGCATAATTTATGTATGCATACTCTGTGTCTAATTTTTCAATAATCTCTATGTTATTCATCTGAAGCTTTGCAAAGGAATTCTTAATTGCTCCTCTGTTTGGTGGATCTCTCCCCTTTCACCCCATTCATCCACAATAAATATAAGACGATCCAACAATTTTTACTATCCTGCCTCGTGGAGACATTTACTTCTAGATATGAGTTGATCCTTACTTTATAAACAGACCCCATAGCCCAATGGAATTCTAARAAAATCCTTCAGCCAAACATCTCAAATCTAAAACAAATTTCACACCTTATAACTAGCCTAACATCTATAATCTAAAACAAAGCTAGATCAGACAGAGAAATCCCTCTCTGATTCTTGGAGGGCTAGATCCAAGACTCCAAGCGGTTTGATGTTACCTCTGTGACTGCCTCCACATCCTTGGGAAAATTACAGAGTGCTAATAGAGTGTCATCATGGTGATCGTTTATAGAATAACCAAGTACACACACTTTTGTGCACTCTCTCATCCCTTCAAAGCTAGTACAGTGGCCACCACATTCATGGAGATAGTTCAAAAGCTACATGGAAGCCCAAAGATTATTGTAAGTGACATAGATCCCATCTTCATTGGACATTTTTGGACAAAATTATTTTCTTGTTTGGGTACTCAATTTGCTCATAGCTCATCCTATCATCCTCAATATAATGGACAAACCGAGATAGTGAAAAATGTCTGGAAGGATACCTTAGTTGCTTTGTCTCTGATAAACAAACACAATGGTTCAAATGGTTACCCTTGGCAGAATGGTGTTATAACACTTCCTTTCAAATTGCAACAAAAATGACACCATTTATGGCACTCTATGGATACCACACTCCTTCCATCACTTCTTATCTAAAAGAAAAAGATAAGGTTCAAGCAGTGGAAGATCACATCAAGCATCAACAACAACTTCTCCAAATATTAAAGGACAACCTGACCATGGCACATAATCGCATGAAACAACAAGCAGATCATCATAGTAGTGAAAGAAATTTTGAAGTAGGGGATTGGGTGTTTTTAATACTACAACCATACAAACATATGTCCCTCAAGCAATGCAAGAAGGATAATAAATTATCACCAAAGTATGAAGGCCCTTATAAGGTGTTGCAAAAGATTGGTACTATGGAATACAAATTGGAGTTTCTTTCATCTTCAGGAGTACACCCAGTTTTCCATGTTTCATGCTTAAAGAAGGTTATAGGTGACAAGATCCCAGTTCAATCCATATTTCTAGAACTTGACAAGGAAGGAAAAATCATATTGGAGCATGAAGCTATCACTGACACAAGAATTCGCCAACTGAGCAATATATCCATTTCAGAGTATCTCATTAAGTGGAGGAAGCTACCTGCTGAAGATTCCACTTGGGAATATGAGTATTTTATACAGAAGCATCCAAAATTATTCAATCATTGCAGAAAACACTTGTCTGAAGGGGAGGGGCATGTAAAGCCCTAAATAGTGGCATATTACTCCTTAATTAGGGCATATTACATTAGTAATGTTATTTTACTTATGTCGGCTTGGGTCCATTAATTGTAATTGTACCTCCTAGTCTCCTATATATACCACGGAGACCTTTTAATTTGGAATCATCTTTTATTTGGAAATCTATGTGGTGTATAAGGAGGTTGCCCCCTCGAAGAGGCTTATTATATGAAATTCTTTCTTTTTCAAGGCATTGAGTAGTTATTCTGAGGTTTTTCTATGCTATCTTGGTATTTGGTTCCTAACACTTACAATCATGGAGATATTTTCTTGGTCCAGCTCGCTTAGGTTCCTTGAAATATTGCAGGGCTCATATACACAACTAGCACTTGAATTTTACTAGACCTTCGACGAGAATCGAGCTCTAGTGTGAAAATTGACAATTATAGTTTCGAAGGAATACATAAGCTGGATCAAAAGACTTCAACAACATGGAGAAATAAAGTATAAAATTTTTAGAATGGAAAATGAAAGTTTATCCCAATTCCCCGGGAAACCCTTTCCACTGCCCAATCTTAGAAGGGGTATTTAGAGGGATGCATTGTCACCACCTTGGAATGTGGTCGTCTTTTTCTTGCAAAAATTTATCATGTGCAAGGGCATGTTTAGTATGGCATACCACTATCATATCATGATTTTGATGCATTTGAAATAATACAAGCCACTTAACATGCCCTGCTATCTACTCTAAAGTTTGATGAAGATGACCAAGGATGTAAGGAACCGACAGAATCCTGAAACAAAATTATACCACAAGGGATTCATAAGGATGATGATCGATGTTCAATTGGAATGATTGGATTTTCCTTGGGGTATATTCATGAAAATATTGGTGACTAAACCATGGGCTTGGGCTCTACTACCGAAAAAGGGGCTCGGTCGAACGTAACCATAGATGACCAAAATGTTAGAGCGTCATCGCTCAATGAGGGTATCGAAGAGAGCGACAAAGAAATGACCCACTAGCCCTATCATTGATATTGCTACATAATCTAAGGTCGAAGAATGAGGGTGGTGGTGAGTAGGGTATCAAATGACCTTATCACTGATATTTCTATGAAATTCAAGGTCAAGGAATCAAGGGTAATGGTGAGCAGGATACCGGATGACCCCATGCTGTAGGATAAATCGGTAGGTGCAAACACTAATTGATCTCCCTAGATCCACCTAGATCTAGAACAAAACACACCAGAACATGACACTTTCCTTAAATTTTAGATACTGAATTTACTAACTAAAGAGGGATAGGTGACATACCATTTAAACGTCGCTTCCTCTCGCCATCTCCATCCTATCTCTGTTCCAACACTCATACAATGATGAACCTACAAAAGAACGCAACCAACCAAAGTGATAGTAATAACATAAATTCAATATAAATCTATGTATGTGATCAAGGAATCATACAATAAAACACAACAAGCTTTATAGGAAAGAATCATATTACTGTATCATATTAAATGTGAAAGAGAGATTACAATCATGGCCTTGATGTCGTAAGGTCCCTTCCAACTGTCCTTTGTTTCCCACACACTTCCACTCCAAGAATTCTGAAAGTACAGATTTGATAATATTCACAATCTATCTTGACAAAGTGGCTCATCTATCCAAGCTAACAATCTCCAAAGCTCAATCCAATCCAAGCTCCAAGATCAAAAGCCATCATCCAAGCCCAAAAGATAAAAGCTAACCTTCTCCATGAGATCTCCTCTCCTTTTATAAGTCAAAGAGGATAAGGTGAGGAGGTTAGGATGATCCCACTAAATCATGAAAGTGAGTAAGATCCAAACCATTTGGATTCCACCTCACCATGGAAGTTTCTCGTTCTTGAAGCATCGAGAAAATGCTTGTTTTTCCCATGTGTGAGCATTCTCGCACCCTGCCTATATAGCAACCTGTGAACTCTTCGCGAACCAGCTATGGTGCAGCCTGCGAGAATCAGGGATTCTCGCACCCTAGCCATAGTGCAGCTTGCAAAAATCATCTTTAATAGGGTTTTCACAAAGGAAAATGCAACTTCTTTTCTCAGGAAAAGTTCTTCTCCCTTCCTTCTTCAGGAACTTAGGTCATTGATCCCTCTAAAGACTAAATATAGGTTTACATCGTTAACGGTCATAGGGATGACGAAAATAATGTGTAACAGAGAGCCCCTCAAAGTATGAAGTTAGAATAGAGTGATAGTTGAAATACTTTGTCGAGTGTGTGTAGGGAACAAGGAACAGTGGGTCAGAAACTTGCCAACAAACAAGGAAATGCAGTGAAATAATATATCATCATTGAGGTAGGCATTCCCATACTCAGAATACAAATGACTCAAAGCATAAATGCCGACATGCAAAGATCCATGTCAAGTAATACAAGGTCATGGCCACCAAACATACACTGTGGATCCATGCCATGATGACTCAAATCTAAACATAGCCACCAAAAATACACTGTGGATCTATGTGTTAAAGATTCAAATTTGAACATAGCCACCAGACATACAATGTGGATCTATGCAATAGTACAAACTGAATATACTCCAACACAACCTGAATCTGCTAGAAAATATTCAGGGTCTTCATTTCCACCACTCTATAGTATGAATCTAACCATGCGAATACATGTGTTGAAGTCGAACATGGTAGAAACCACTTGATTAGCGATCATTAATAAATATCGTTAACAAGTGCAAGGGAAATCACCATTAATGTCAATGACTTCCAAGGTACACTAGTATAATCCAACGAATGTGAATTAATGAGCTGAAGTCGAACACTCGATGAAATCTCCCCATCAGGGGTCAATAATGAAAACCCACTGTCGAAAGTGAGGAAACCTTCCATTGAGGCATGAAAGTTCCAAGGTACCAATTAGTTTCTAAGTCTAATTCCTGGATAATGAGTTGTAGTCGACATGAAAAGACTCGTCATAGCAGGGCCTTAATGTATCCCCCATCAATGACACGAAACAAATAACAAGATTTGAAGTAGACTAGAGTAACAAATGATTCAGGATTGACTCAGGGATGGACGATGCAATAGAAGGCTTAAAGACTGTAGAAATGGCCGACACAATAGAAAGCTTTTCGGGTTGAACATCTCTTTGAACATATTGACGACATGACAACTGTCCTGGAAAAACTAATTCAACAACAGAGATCACAAACCAATTTGTAATCTTAAAGGAGTATGATCAAGATACAAGTGGATTTTCCAACCTAGACACAAAGCGAGTGAAAGCGTGTCATGTTCAAAAGCGACTCTTCCATGAAATACATGTTTAGACACATTTCTTTCCCAATTTTCCGCCACCATTTCTGGTTAGTACCTCTTTATTTTTACACAAGCTTGAGGAGGATAACATATGCTTGAAATGTAAGCTCATCCTTCGGATGAGTCCCTCAGAGTATGTTTAGCGAACCCTAGGAAGGAGTGGTTTAGTCCCACATGGGCCTTTCAATGTTTGTTTTATGAGTCCAAAGAAAGAAAACTCAAGGGTTTTTCATGTTTATAGAGTCTAAAAAACACTTAAAGAGAACTCTCTCAGTTCCTTTTTCATAAAGTAGTCTGATGATACTGAAAGAGAGATAAACTATTGCTCAACAGACATTTTCTTCAAATACTTTAATGAGCATGAAAAAACAAGGTCGCTCGACAATCTTTTCATGTTTAGAGAGTCTAAAAAGAGCTTAAAGGGAACTCCAGGGGGTTCCTTTTTCGTATAACCTTTACGAGTCCAAAAAAGTGATAAAAGTATACTCGGTTATATTCTCATTGATTCACAAGCATGAGAAAGAACAAAGACTAAGCTCGAGATTGTTTTCATTTTTACGCAAGCTTTAAAACAAAACAAAACTATGCTTGGACCTAGTTTCATTTTTACACAAGCTTGAACCAGAGGAAACTATGCTCGAGGTAAGTGGTTTCATTTTTACACAGATTGAACCATAGAAAACTATGCTTGTACATCCCGACGCATAACACAGGGATGGTTGGTACTTAGCCCCCAACTTAAGAAACTAGCGGCTCTAAATTTAGCATGAAGTCCAGAGGCTGAAAGCATTGCCCCCCAAGCTTCGTTTCATCCAACTGCGAAGGATAATGAGAGGAAGCTTCAAATACTATATGTAGGACTTGATCCAAACAGAGCGGGGGAAGTTGTTTCATTTTTTAATGAGCTTGACACATGAGAATAACTATGCTTGTGACTCTAGGTATAATCCCAAGATCACTGTTTCATTTTTAACGAGCTTGACACAGAAACAGGAGCTATGCTCGTAACCTCTGTTTCATTTTTTTTTTAATGAGGTCGCCAAAACTATCCTTGAAACCAGTTTCATTTTTTAATGAGCTTGAAATCAGAAAATCATGCTCATAACCTCTGTTTCATTTTTTAACGAGCTTGCCACAGAGAAGGAAAACTATGCTCGTAGTTGGTTTCATTTTTTAACGAGATTGAAATCAAAAAATCATGCTCGACTCTTCTTGATCATGGCTTCCAAGAGGACAATGCTCTGTAAGAACACCATGTCAAGGGATGAAATTCGGTCATGGATTCCAAGAGATCTTCACTTGATGGAAGAAACACACTCTGGAAAGACGCCATGTCGATGGTCGCAATAGAGGTAAGGAGATCAAAATCTAAAGACCCTATCAAAGAGATAACCATGTCAACTACTGGATCCAAGTCATAAGGGAGTGAAATTACAGTGAGAGGCTCATATTCATCAGTAGTTGGAGGCATAAGAGACAACGCCACATAATTAACCTGTGGCGGGGACGATACTGTCTGCATATACAAACCATTTAGGGAGGTAATCCAGTTAGGACTGATGAATGAAAGTTGATCAATAACACAATTCTTCCATCGTGAGGGAAAGATATCACAAAAAAAAGAGTGGACACAATAGCTTTCATGGAATAGACATAATCCTGCCCAAGGAGTAAAGTGAAATCCAAGGGATCTTGGACTACCATGATGTCAATAAAGACAGTTTTCCCTCCCAAAGTTACAGGAAATTGAGGAAGGGTCCCTAAAGGTTGACTGGTTCTTCTGTTAAAAGATAACAGATTCTGTGTAACTGGTGCAAGTGGAGGATAACCCAAAGCTTGCCAAGAAATAGAGGACAAAATACTAACTGACAAACCTTCATCTATCAACGTTTGAGGAATGTCCCGACCACAAACCTGTACTGTAATCTAGAAAGGAATGTGAGAGGGAAGACGAGGTCTAGTTAGCACACCCCAATCAAAACGGATGGCCTCATTACTTGGAGGGGGTCCTATGGGAGAAGAAGGAATGCCCCCCGGCATGGTAGAGTCTATATCAATGAGAAAAACGTGAGCAATATCAGGTTTACTCTCTAGCAGGAGAGTAGGATCGATCGATGACAAGATCAGATCGACCGTTTGAGTTGCATTCACCAAGGGCAGAATGGGGTCAACAGATGGAAATGGATCGACCACTTGGGTGACACTCTCTAATGGGAGAGTGGGATCGATCGAGGATGGGATCAGATCGACCACTTTAGTTTCACTCTCTGAGGGGAGAGCGGGATTGACCGAGGATGGTATCGGATCAACCAATTTGTCAACTGGTTCAACTAAGGACGTGACCAGATTGACGACATGATCAACCAGACTGACCGGTGAAGGGACCAGAGTGACCATTCCATCAACTACAAGGGGGTGAAGAGTAATCTTGCAATAAGCAGCTGGAAGTTGAGGCTGTGAAACAATCATTTCTTCTAGTAATTTCGAGGCTTCATCCATACGAGAGAAAAGGTGAGTGAGATGACTCCCTTTGCATAACATGTACGGGAACTTGACTCTACTTTTCTTCTTCCCAATCGTATCATGATTAGTTGATGGGAGGTCATCGGCATGTTGTTCAAAGGCAGACGATGTGGAATGGAAAGGAGTTATAGACCATGCTTCTATGACCTTGGATAGACCAAGGCAATCCTTAAGAAGATGGCTACCCTTACAAATCCTACAAGGGTACTTGGGCTTACGGGTTGTTTGGGTGATCTTGACATCATCAACACTCCCAACACGAGTAACAGTAACTTTTTTTTTCCCAACATGTTTGACAGTGGTTGGATGTTTTGACCCTGTTTATCTTTCTTCTTCTTAATATTTCTTTTCTTCTTCTTCTTATTCACTGGGTTACTAGCTTCAGAACTTTCACTCGACGAAGAATATGAAATGGAAGGAGACCTTGCAAGCGAAGAAGGTGAAGAAGACCTTACTAGTGAAGAAGGTGAAGGATCAACATGAGGTTGATGCTCTTGGGGCGAAGTGCTTGTGAATGGAGCACTAACTGCATTCGGGATTACCTGAATGGAAAACAACCATACTAGTAATCCATTCATGAGACCTGGAAGGCTCAAAGTAGTGATATGAGGAGGACCAATGTTTCCGTAAGAAGGAAAAATAAAAGGTTCCCCTAGAAAAGGGGTTCCTTCATTGGTCGTTTCGGGAACTGACGCCATTAAAACAAAAATCCAACCTAGAGTCTGTTAGGGAAAACAAACAACACACGCTAAAAATCTAGTAAGTAAGCAAGCAAATAAAACCTTCTCACAATGAGCACACTAGTTGGTGATGAAATCCAATGTTGCAGGAACAAAGTAAGAAGGGGTTGAGATAGAGCGGGTGGAAAAGTTACATTGACGACCTGCTTAATGGACTTACACCTTGGTGCAAGATCCCACACATAATCGTGGGTATACCCCCCAAGGAGCCCTAGTGAGTTTGGCCAATGTCGATTCTAGGTACCGTGAAGACTTGCCCCTCCACAGTCACCTCATGTAAAGAACCTAGAGAGATAGGCCACTAAGGTTACCAATTACAATAGTAATGCTTGGGGAAACTGTCGATAGTCTGATCCACTCGCAAAGGTAGGGTATCTAGCCCGAAATCAACTTGAAAGACTTCCACTTATCATTGTGGGTATACCTTCAAGCGACCCCCATAATACGCACAATCTCTACACCAAGACCAACAAAGCAGGGTGAGTAACTCTACCAGTCTCAATGCAACCTTGTGATTGACCCTTGTGTGAGAAGGTCTTCCCAGGACAAAATGTAGGAAGTGGATTTAACTCTCCCTATCAAAATATCCTATGTTTGTTTAAAGATTTGGAAATTTATCTTTCACACCTATTCCAAAGCCCTACAACTAATCTAATGTAGGTTTGCTACTAGAAAATGTAAAAACGTCTAATCAATTTTTATAAGTGCTTTATTTTAAGGTTGTTGTTACTCAAAAGGAAAATGGCTTGGACAATATGGTGTTTTGATTGACTCAAAAGTTATACAAAGAGATGAATATTCAATCTTTTCATTTCAATGAAAGCTATGCTACGCGAAGGAGAAAACATTTATCATTCCCATATGCACAATGTCCCCAAATTTTAAAACTCATCAATATCAATATCTTCAAGAAATGATTCAATGAGACTGTATACCAATACATGATTCATGGCCACCCCGGCCATGGGGGGGGGGAAATTTTCAGAATTTAAGACCAAAAAATGCCAAGAATCATGCAATTTCTCTACTTCAAATGCAAGGATGCCCTCAATCTAATATAAAGAAAGAAATTAAATCTTTTTGTTTCAAAATTTTCACTAAAAGAAATAATGAACTTTCTTAAAACAAAGAAACCCAAACTAAAAGTTTTCTTTTAAAGCGAACTATTCAGAAGAAATCTGATCTTTCCCTAAACAATTCTAAAGAAAACACACGCTTTGTGATTGAAAGATACTCAAAGCAAGAGACTAATCCTTCAAAACCAAACAAAGAAGAGATGGATAGAAGCAACTCAAAGAATGTCAAGCAGACTATAAACAGATCAATATAGGCTCCAAAATCTCAATCCAGCTGATCAAAGAAAAATTGGGCATCAAAAGATGACAAGAACCAATCCAAAAAAGTTTACAAAGGAGTTTGCAGCCTAGCAGTATATTACAGTGTGAAAATTAGGCATTCTTGTAGTCTAGACACAGGTAGGGTGCGAGAAGGTCGCACTGGACTGAACAATAGGGTGCAAAAATCAAGGGTTTTCGCAGGCTATACACAGGTATAGTGCGGGAACTTCTATAAACAAAAGGAATTTGGAAAAAGGTCAAAGAGTATAAGTGAACTTTCAAATCTAGAGAGTTTGGATGGATCTCCCACAGACTCAAAAACCAGATAACAAGAAATCAAAGCAAGGGAAACTAGACTAACTAGGAAACAATTCGTCCCCAGTGGAGTCRCCAATTTTATTGTAGGATAAATCGGTAGGTGTGGACACTAATTGATCTCCCTAGATCCACCTAGATCTAGAACAAAACACACCAGAACATGACACTTTCCTTAAGTTTTAGATATTGAATTTACTAACTAAAGAGGGATAGGTGACATACCATTTAAACACTGCTTCCTCTCGCCATCTCCATCCTAGCTCTGTTCCAATGCTCATACAATGATGAACCTGCAAAAGAACGCAACCAACCAAAGTGATAGTAATAGCATAAACTCAATATAAACCTATGTATGTGATTAAGGAATCATACAATAAAACACAACAATCTTTATAGGAAAGAATCATATTACTGTATCATATTAAATGTGAAAGAGAGATTACAACCGTGGCCTTAATGTCGTAAGGTTCCTTCCAACTGTCCTTCGTTTCCCACACACTTCCACTCCAAGAATTCTGAAAGTATAGATATGATAATATTCACAATCTATCTTGAAAAAGTGGCTCATCTATCCAAGCTAACAATCTCTAAAGCTCAATCCAATCCAAGCTCCAAGCTCAAAAGCCCTCATCCAAGCCCAAAAGCTAAAAGCTAACCTTCTCCATGAGAGCTCCTCTCCTTTTATAAGTCAAAGAGGATAAGGTGAGGAGGTTAGGATGATCCCACTAAATCATGAAAGCGAGTAAGATCCAAACCATTTGGATGCCACCACACCATGGAAGTTTCTCCTTCTCGAAGCATCGAGAAAATGCTTGTTTTTCCCACGTGTGAGCATTCTCACACCCTACCTATATAACAACCTGCGAACTCTCCACGACCCAACTATGGTACAACCTACGAGAATCAGGCATTCTCACACCCTAGCCATAGTGAAGCATGCGAAAATAATCTTTAATAGGGTTTTCACAAAGGAAAATGCAACTTCTTTTCTCAGGAAAAGTTCTTCTCCCTTCTTTCTTCAAGAACTCAGGCCACTGACCCCTCTGAAGACTACAGATAGGTTTACATCATTAACGGTCATAGGGATGATGAAAATAATGTGTAACACCCCATTGTTGGAATTTCTATAGAATCTGAGCTCGAAAAATTTTGATCGGGGAGCTCAGATAAGGAATCTGGTCAAGCCCTAAGAAATGAATAGAGCAAGGTAGGGTTTGAAGAATCATCACCACCTCATCTTATGATTGAAAAACAATGGTATTCATGTTTTTTTCCAAGATCCGCGGGACCTGATCCAAAGAAAATAAATAGAGATAAGAAAGGTAAGTCCCACTTAGTTCCCAAGCATTTCAGGTTTTCAACCCTAGCTACCAAACATTACTCAAATAGAATAAAAGGCCAATACAACAAAATAAAAACTTAGGAATAAGATACAACATAATAAAACTAGGTTTGGTAATATGGAAAGATTATTGGATGATATTGATCATGGAGAAGTTTAAGATCCTAGGTATGATAATTGTGCTAAGGTACATGTAAAGTAGGCATAACAACTTGTCAATTCTTTCCTTGATGATATCATTACCAACACTTATGCATTTATTTAGTTGAAACTAGATCTTCCATAGTGGAGAAACAAGGAAAATATTTTTGATTTGGGGATCATTAACTGGGAAACCCACCATCATGTCATTGAGAAGTTGAAGCAGAGATGGTTTTCTATGTATCTCATGCAAGAGAATAAGTAGGAAACCAAAATTAAAAAGTATAAATACCAACTAGTACATACTCAGGTGTAACACCCTGTTTCCCCCAGTCTGTAAATGTAACTTTATTGGCCAGGAACTATGGCAAACTCAAATTGTGAATGTTTAATTTAGTGGACCTTTGTATAAAGGTCCATAAATGTAAAGCCTGTTATTTTGTTGGATAATGGAAACATGTTACGCGACTGCTGAGAGAGAGGACATGCTAAGAAAGAGAGGCCACAATTGCTAATGAAAAATGTGGTAGAGGGAACCCTGAACGGTTACGATAACCTCCACCAAACCAATATCACACTGGAGTTAATGTTGCTCAAGATCAGAACAACCCTCTGCCCATAATTGAATTCCCGTCAGACTGGTAGGTGGGGAGGTCCTACTCAAGAGTAATGAAGGATGGGGTAGACTGACCATTGCATGGCTTCCGGACTTGACCACAGACGGGGGAATTCGAGCCACACACAACCTTGCCGAGGAAGGAAAGAAGGGAAGCATGGTGGACAAGGAGGCAACGGGCAGAGACTGTAGAGACAAGAGCATAAACTCTCGAGTCTGAGGAAGGATTGAGAGGAAAAAGTGAATTCTAATCATAGGGAATAGAGACTGAGTGAGGAGAAGGAGAGTAAACTTCATCCTCGTCTATTCCTGTGTGGGGAGAAGGAGAGTAACCTTTGTCCCTAACTTTCGTTGAGCTGGAAGTAAGAGATTGAATCTCAAAGCATCATGGCCTAAGCTTGGGGGTGGCCAATGATAAATCCATTGGGAGTGGCTGAGCCTATGGTTGGGTGGAAATAAGCACCCCTCTCAGTAGTCGCGTCACGTCTGGTGTTTCTGATAACTGTTTATGTCTTGTATTTTGAATTGAATATCATGAATGCATGCTCAATTTTATACGCTCATAAATGGTTTTTGTATAGAAGTGTTTGCCTTGTGTTTGATTTGAAATAATGGATGCATTCTTATACTTATATGACCATAATCGATTTATGTATAGAATGAATAAGTTCAAAATATGAGTCCGTTCCCTTGAGAATTGTCCCATCTACTTGACTCATGTTATGTTCTGGTTTAATTTCCCGAAGGCACCTTTCTCAGGGAGTTTCCTCACATTCCAGAGTCAGAGTGAGTTCCTTGAAATGACTACCGTTATAGTAAACCCACGAGCTTACTTTACCCCTATCCCAGTGTTCATAGCTCGACGAATTAGGAGGGAATTTCAGTAAGGTCACCAAGCCTAGGGATAATTACCCAAGAACCCTCTGAATGATCATGTGATTTGGGTCTGGAAACCCTATGCCAAAAGGAGTTAGCTCTTGAAAGTTCGGAGTCGCGGGAAATTGAAATTCCAAGAATTTAAATCTCATCACCGAAGTTCAGAAAGGAATAGCGAGTGAAATTACCAAAGGGCGGACCCTCTCGTTTGCTAGATGAATGGATGAGATCCGTTTTGGGAGTATCCCAGGTCTGTTAGGACCGATAGAACTAGAGGAGAAGCGCAGGCAATAATGCCTTGACCCCGTCCGTCTTCGCAAGTAGCGAAGGAATAGGGACCGTAGATCCCAGGATCCATCGGGATCTACCTCGACCGTCCACTAGAAAGGACACGTGAAGGGAGATTGGCGTTTCACTGACCCACACCTAAGAAGAGTCAACGGGCAGAGTGCTAAGGATTCATGAAATGAGAAATCCTGGCAAAATCTGGGCCATTGATCTGTGGAAAGACTCATTTTCATTGATCTGTAGAGCTTAACCCTTGTGTAGGTGGGAGAGTGGACTCGTCAAAGTCCTGAAAGCCCAAAGTAATCAGAACCACCCATCGGAAGGGACATGTGGAGGTGATCTTGGTGCAGATGCAAACACACTCTACGTCCGCTCACAGGATCGTTCAATCACCAAGTGAGTCGAATTGGCTCTTTCGATTCCCGCAGGAATCACTGCTCACAATGATCCACAGGTCCTTTCTTCACCTGCACGATCTTCTGTACTCAACCGTGGATTTTCCCGACTAAATTTTGTGTTTCGAGATTCTCTGATCCCAGATGTCGAGAATTCCCTGTTCTCTTGATTCCTTGATCACCGAATCTCCGAAATGTCGAAACACCTTTTTCGGCGACTAGCCCTAAGGGCTAAGTCTTGGCCCACATGACCTTCCCTTATATGACCACAGTCCCTTTCGGGGTTTTGGGCTTTCAAATGCCGAAATGCATTTGTCCTTAGGATTCCTAATCCTTCAAATCCTGATTTCCCGATATGACATCAACTGGCCCCACAATGGAGCTTTCCACCTTGTCGGGGTTTCGGACTTCGCGGTTACGAAATGCGCGTCCTTCTCGTCTTCAAGATTCACAAAACACTGAATCCCGAAATGCCGATGAACTCTCCCCTTTCGGGACTTTCTCGAAGGCTTCGATTGTTGCTACACGTCCTCCTATGATGGACGATCCTCATCGCTTTGCGATTTCGGGGTTCTCGATGACGAAATGCTCCAACTTCTTGTCCTCGGAACTCCCGAAATGCCGAATCCTGAAATTCTGATGGACTCTTCCCTTTTAGGACTTTTTCTGAGCCCTTAGATTTCCACCACGCATCCTCCATAATTTTGCAATTTCATGAAATCAAAAGCCGATATGCTCCGGCATCGTGTCCTCTCCATCCCTGAAGTTCCGACTTGAAATATGCCGATGGGCTCTTGATCTCTGCCACGTGTCCCAACGGACAGATGACTCAGATATGTTTTGGGGTTTTCACCATGGAGATTCCCGATCTCCTGTCTTCGAGACTTCTGATATCCCAATCGCTGAAGTCCCAATATCCCGACTCCTTCGGAACTTTCACCCTCCTGTTCACGAAGTTTAAACCTCATGCAACTCTTTTCAGATCTGACGACTGACGGGTGATTCACTCNTTTTCAGTTTGACCGGACGACTGCTGTTGCTCCTCCCGAGCTTCTGTGCATTTCTTCCCAGATTTGGTATAATTTCAAATTCTCAAAGGCCTCAACCTTTTCTCCATTTCTGCAAGCTCCACGATCGTGAGTTCTCGCCTGCGCGCCTATGAAAACGCTGCCCCTCCTGATCTTTTCCTTTGAATCCTCAAGGGATTATGTGACTTCTGCGCCTTTGTAGAGTCTTTACACGCACACAAAGGTGCTATCCATCCTGAGATTTTCCCTTTACTCAGACTTCTAAGGAAATAATTTCTTCTCCTTTCTCCTCCTGTTGGAGAATGTAATTCCCTCCTGGCTATCCTTCTGCTCAAGAAACCTCTTGCTGAGACTTTCAGGGTGTTCAACAACCCTGCAGAGATCCTTCAGTGGACTCTTCTCCTAATCCCAGAACTCAAAAGAGAGTTCTCTTCCTTGTGATTTTATGCACACTGTCTTAATTCCCTCTTGGCAGAGTTATATAGAACTCATAGTAGAGTTCTTCTGTGCACTCTTTGCACCTGCTCAATGCTCACCTGGCAGAGCTTCACAGAACTCCTTAGAGCTTCTGTATGCAACTGTGTTCTCCCTACATAACCCTGCCTCCTGAGGTATTCAACAACCTCACAGGTCTTTCTTCTGAGTTGTTGATTTCAGTTCTTGTGCTGCAGCACATCTTTGTCTGAACCCACAGTATTCAGAAGTGCTTCACTGCAATGGTATTCAGAGATCGCAATACTCTGTCACGCCCTCCTGGCATGAAACCTCAAAGACCTTCACTTGAAATCAAACCAACTCCTGCAAATGAAAACCTACAACATACATCTACATCATACATTCATATCATATGAAGAACACTCACATTCATTCATTTAACACATAGTCATGCAGTAAAAACTGCTATTTGTATTAAAAATGGAAAACGTCTGTGTTTACAAGGTGTTCCTGAGCACAGCCTGTAACAAGGTCACGAATCCTCTCTTTTTCTCTCTACTCGCAGAATCTCACTCCACTTCTCTTCTCTGTTAGATATCACCAAAATGAGATACTGATCTCTTTTACCTGAGGGGGCTCTTTGAGATCTTCCCTCCAAATCTACCTACCCTATTCAATTACATTGAATGGGCTATCTAGTCCAAAAATCGGATCTAGATCTCAGCCTTACAAACATTTAAAGGCCTACCTACTCTAATGCCTGCACAAAGGCACGGTTCCATGGCTCAACAACCTACAACATTAATTACATTCAAATTCAAAACTGAAGATGAGGGTTGCGCCTCTCTTCAGCCTTGAATGCACACACTGACATGGCTGGCTGGATGATGTGAAGAGATGCTCCTGCATCAGATCTACATCCTTCAGGAAATTGGTTACCAGGAGATTGGTGAGGAGGAGGTGTAAAGACTCCTGAAACACGAAACTGTGAAGAGATCCATCTAGATGTCCCTTTTGGTAGGATAGGTGGCGAAGATCTGAAAGTAGTCGGGGTTTCAAGACTTAGGCGTAGAAGAGTGGAGAAGAGCGAGGACTCTCAATCGCCAAAATTGTGAGAGTTATTCTAGACTGTGGGATCTAGGGTGACAGGTGTTAAAGATCTAACCCATCAGAGATTGGGCTCTGGGAGAACGAGAATGAAGACTCTCCCAGATTTGCAAAAGGAGGAGTCTCGAAAGGATCTTGACCATCCATTTGTAGAGGACGCGTGGTGAAGATCTAAAKCCACTGGGGTTCTAGACATTGGGGAAATAGGAGTGAAGACCTCGCCAGAATCCCGAAAGGTAGAATGTCGATATTTAATCCAAGCCGTTGATAAAGTCAATGATATGGACTGTAGATCCGGATGGTACTGAGMTTTYGGGTTTCTGGGATTTGAAAGGGAAAGGCGAAAGCACTGCATCATGATTCCCCAAATCGTGAAATTTGAAGCACTCGGAGGAGTATCCCTATGCCATAGGGCAGGGTCACCTGGAGAAGGCCTAAGGGAAGGAGTCAAGAATATTAGCCCATTCCGAGTTTCGGGGATTGAAGGAACACGGGTTCCTTGCAACAGGAATCCCGAAAGTCGAGTTTCGGTAGTGCCATTTGGTGTTAGCATGTGGTCACCGAGGTGGTTGCATGGAGTAGGAAAAATGGAGCAAAGGAGCTCGTTAACCCCATTTCGGGTTTCAACATTTCAAAGGACAGGGAGTCGTGGAGAGCTCGCACACAGAAATCCCAAAATGTGAAGGCTAGAAGCGCCTTTTGGTAAGGCATGTGGTCATATCCAATGATCACATGGAGGAGGATAAGGGAAGATATGGCCTGCATTAGGCCCCCGTAGGAATTCAGGGTTTCCGTCCCTCGAAGAAAAGATGAAAAATTTAGTTTTTTGTAGTGGGTGTGTGACAAAATGGTATCAGAGCATGGTTACAACGCTTGGCCTGCTTGGGCTCATGGAAGAGTCACTTAAATAACCCTATATGGGTACTTTCCAAGGACTGACACCCTATCTTACCTCTATCTTAAGAGGATTGATCTAAAAATATTATTAAGGAAATAAATGAAACTTTCTACCGTGTGTGTACATTATGAATTTTTAAACCGTGTATTGTTCATGGATTAATAAGTTGTTAAGCTAACTGTATGTGTTTTTGGCAACACTTGAACAGTCAGTGAATGACAGGAAGACACCAATACTAAAGAATGATGACGTGCCATGAAGCGGGGGATGGGTCCCACAATAGAGATTAGGAATCTGATGAAAGGAGGGCGATGGAAACCCCTCCAGATCTAGCTGAAACTATAAGAAGTCTTAGGGTCGAGCTAAAGAGGTTCAAGGATGACAATGGGAGACTGATAAAGGAACAAGAAAAACAAACAAAAATTAACGCAGTATTTCTACAAAGCTTATCCGACATACATAGGCAACTGTAAAACGAACCCACAACCAGTCATGCAGATCAACGACACAAGAAGAGAGGTCAGAGTCCACCTGAGACCTGAAAGAATATCTCCATAAGTGACCCCACTGGGAGAAGTACGGTGAAGAAGGTCCAACCTGGAGGCCGGGGACACTCATCAGGAGAGTCCTCTGGAAAGGAAGCTGATAACTCCGAAGGGTCTTCTAGTAGCAGGGCCAGCTCAGATTCTCAGAAGAAAGGAAAGAAACATAAGCGTTCCAAAACCAGTGGCCCTGAAGAGTTCAAGAAAGCCAAACCACCCTCTTTCGACGGAGAGATAAAGAAGGGAGAAGAGGTGGAATCTTGGCTGGTTGGTTTAAAGAAGTATTTTAGAGTCCACAACTACTCTGAAAACTTGAAGGCTCGAATAGCCATCTTCAACCTGAATGGAAAGGCTTCCATATGGTGGGAAGACCTGAGGAATGTGAAAGGAGTCCATGAGAGGGACTTTTCATGGAGATGGTTCGAGAAATAATTCAAAAAGCAGTATCTGTCAGAAAAATACATGGATGGGAAAACTAAGGAATTCTATGAACTTCAGCTGGGACAACTCACCATAGAGGAATTTGTTAATAAATTCGTTGAAGTGCTGAGGTATGTACCCTACATAAAATATGAAAAAGAAAAAATGCAACGGTTCATCAGTGGGTTACCTTAGGCCTACTGGGACAGGATTGAGTTCGACGAACCAAGGACCCTAGAAGAGGCTATCCAGAAGATGAGGTATTTTTATGAAAAAATGGGGAGCAAGACAGGACCCCATGAGGATTGGAAGAAAAAGAATGGTCCGGGATTCTAGAAGAAAAGGTTTAACTCCTCAAGAGTTAAGAAATATGAAAAGGATTCTAGGGGAAGCCTTCCATCTAGAAGTGTATACCAGCAAAATTTCCCTTCTCAAAGTGGAAATAAATCTTTTCATACAACCCCAACAAAGACCGATAAACTAAAGAAGGAACCCTTAAAATGTTGGGGTTGTGGAGAAAATCATAGATTAAGGGACTGCCCACACAGACAACAAAATAGTAAGGGGATATAAAATATGAAAGAAGCTACCACTGTCAATGATGTGGCTAGGAGCATGCCATGAATCTATGCATCCTTGGACAATAATCAAGCTGACCATCAAGCTTTAGTAGTGGAGCTAGAAGGTATGATCACCAACCATCCAATTTCTATTTTAATTGACCCAGGTTCTAATTTGAGTTACGTAGCCCCTCAAACTGCCGATAAGTGTAAACTGCAACCAACTAAACATGTTAAGCCATGGATGGTACAACTAGCCACTGGGACCAAAAGAAGGGTGGCAGAGGCTATACCAGCCTGCCAAATCTTCATGGGTGGATTACCCACTCAAGCGACCCTTAATATACTTCCATTGGGATCTTATGACTTGTTGATTGGTATGGATTGGTTGGTTGCTCATAAAACTAAAATGGACTGTTACCATATAACTTTAGAATGTGTAAATGAAGATGGGAGAAAGATGTCCCTCCAAGGGATTCAAAAGCCTGTATCAGTTAGACAAATATCGACCCTTCAAATGAAGAAGTATTGCAGAAAATGGTGTTCCTTATATGCAATACAGGTGTTAGACTCCGTTGACAATGACAAACCAAACCTAGAGGAACACTCCATATTAAGAGAATACAAGGACGTATTCCCAGAAGAAGTACTCTCTCTACCTCCGATAAGGGATATTGACTTCTCAATAGAACTTACATCGGGAGCGGTACCAGCATCCATAACACCATATAGAATGAGCATGCCTGAGCTCATTGAGCTCAAGCTACAACTAAAGGAGATGATGGATAAAGGCCACATGTGATCTAGTGGGTCTCCATGGGGAGTGCCCATCCTATTTGTGAAAAAGAAAGATGGCACCCTCCGACTATGCATATATTACAGACAACTCAATAAGGCAACCATAAAGAACAAGTACCCCTCACCAAGAATCGATGACTTGTTCGACCAATTGGGAGGTGCATCCATTTTCTCAAAGATCGACCTAAGATCAGGCTACCATCAAGTCCGGATTAAGTACGGAGATATCCACAAAACAACATTCAGAACGAGGTATGGTCACTACGAATTTGTGGTGGTGCCATTTGGGTTAACCAATGCCCCCATCACTTTTATGTGCTTTATGAATAATGTACTTAGAAAATTTTTAGACAAATTTGTATTGGTTTTCATTGATGATATCCTAATCTACTCCAAGAATAGGGAGGAGCAGGAAGAACATCTTAGACTCATACTTCAAGTACTAAGGGAGCATCATCTCTACGCTATGTTTAGAAAGTGCGATTTCTTTCAGAAGTGAGTCCACTACATAGGCCATGTCATATCTAAGGAAGGGGTGGCAGTAGATCTTGACAAGATCAGATCCATTATGGAATGGCCTACCCCGAAAGATGTGTCTGATATTAGGTCCTTTATGGGCTTAGCAAGATACTATAGAAGATTCATAAAAGGGTTTTCCAAGTTTGGTTGCCCAATCACTACCCTTTAGAGGAAGAGGGATAAATTCATTTGGACACCAAAATGAGAAGAAAGATTTCAAGAAATAAAATACCTCCTGACCCATGCACCTGTGCTAAAGATTGCGGACCCGGATGGTGATTTCCTAGTGTGTACAGATGCCTACAAGGAAGGACTCAGAGGGGTCTTTATGCAAGAAGGATGTGTAATATGCTATACATCCCGAAAATTAAATGAGCATGGGATCAATTATGTGACCCATGACCTAGAGCTGGCCACCATAGTGCATGCCTTGAAAATTTGGAGACACTACCTCCTGGGTAGAAGATTTGTGCTTATGACAGATCATTGTGGATTGAGACACCTGTTTGATCAACCAAAACTTAATTCCAGGCAAGCGAGGTGGATGGATCTCCTAAGTGAATTTGATTTTGAAATCAAACACATAAAAGGAAAGGAAAATAGGGTGGTCGATGCCCTTAGTAGAAGGATAAAAATGATTCATCTAGTAGCAGTAAGCACCTGCAAAATGGATGTCAGGGAGAGAATCAGAAATGCACAAGAGACATATGCATTCTTTAAGACCGTGACTTCGTACCTAAGCCAAGAGCCTACAGGGATGAAGTATGAAGGCTACCAAATGATCGAGGAAGGGCTTCTGACCTATAGAAACCGATTATATATTCCAAACTGCGACGACTTGAAGAGGTTCATAATGGATGAACTGCATAAGAGACCATATACTGGTCACCCGGGGTATTAAAAGATGATCACGACCACTAGAAAACAATTCTATTGGCTTGGGTTAAAGAAGGACATAGCTAACTAGTTAGCTATGTTCCTGGAATGCCACCAAGTTAAGGCAGAGCACCGACATCCAGCCGGATTGTTACAACCCCTACCTATTTCAAAATGAAAATGGGAAACCATCTCCATGGATTTGATCACTGGATTACCAAAGTCGACCAAGAAAAATGATGCCATTATGGTCATGGTGGACAAACCGAGTAAGTCTTCCCATTTCATCCTTGTTAAGACAACTTGCAAGGCAATAGATATTGCCAACATCTTTATGAAGGAGATATTTAGACTGCATGGCATGCCCAAGGAAATTGTATCTGACATAGATACCAAATTCACTTCCAACTTTTGGAAATCCCTAATGGTCGGTTTCGAGACTAAATTGTTGTTCATCACAGCCTATCACCCTCAAACTGATAGAAAAATAGAAAGAGTAAACCAAATAGTAGAGCACATGCTAAGAATGCATGTAATGCATCAGCCTAAGAAGTGGGAAGACTACCTACCGTTGGTAGAGTTTGCCTACAACAGCGATTATCAACAATCCTTGAAGATGAGCCCCTTTGAAGCCCTCTATGGTAGACAGTGAAAGATCCCAATTAGCCGTAGTAATCCAGTGGACAAAATTACAATCGGACCCGACATGCTGAAAGAAATGGACTAGCTAGTAGTGCAGATAAGGCAAAATCTGAAAATTGCTCAGGACCAACAGAAAAGTTACGTCGACAGAAAGAGAACCCCCAGAGAATTCAAAGTCGGAGACCCCGTTTATCTCAGGGTTAGACCCCAGAAGAGTTCCTTGAGTATGGGAGCATGTTCCAAGTTGGCACCTCGGTATTGTGGACCCTTTGAAGTCCTAGATAGAGTGGGACTTGTAGCCTATAGGCTAGTGCTTCCTCCCACTATAAAGGCACATAATGTTTTTCACGTTTCATTATTGAAGAAATATGTACATGATGCTAATCATATAATTGATTGGTCTTTGATCCAGGTGGAACCGGAGGGAGAATTCCTTCCATAACCCAAATTCATACTAGACATGAGGGAAACAACACTCAGGAACCGAACCATTGCACAAGTCAAGGTGCAATGGAAACACTTTGGCCCAGATGAGGCTACTTGGGAAATGGAAGATGCCACGAGGCAAGAATTTCCAATTTTGTTTTCTCCTGTACATACATATCATATTGGTAGGTAGAACATCGAGGATGATGATTTCGTTAAGGAGGAGGGAATTGTAACACCCTGTTTCCCCCAGTCTGTAAATGTAACTTTATTTGCCAGGAACTATGGCAAACTCAAATTGTGAATGTTTAATTTAGTGGACTTTTGTATAAAGGTCTATAAATGTAAATCCTGTTATTTTGTTGGTTAATGGAAACGTGTTACGCAACCGATGAGAGATATGACATGCTAAGAAAGAGAGGCCACAATTTCTAATGAAAAATGTGGTGGAGGGAACTCGAAACGGTTGCGATAACCTCCACCGAACCAATATCATACTGGAGTTAATGTTTCTCAAGATCAGAACAACCCTCTGCGCAGAATTGAATTCCCGTCAGGCTGGTAGGTGGGGAGGTCCCCCTAAAGAGTAATGAGGGATGGGATAGACTGCCCATCGCATGGCTTCTGGACCTGACCATGGACGGGGGAAGTCGAGCCACACGCAACCTTGCCGAGGAAGGCAAGAAGAGAAGCATGCTGGACAGGGAGGCAATGGGAAGAGAATGCAGAGACGAGAGCAAAAACTCTCAGGTCCAAGGAAGGATTGAGAGGAAAAAGTGAATTTTGATCATAGGGAATAGAGATTGAGTGAGGAGAAGGAGAGTAACCTTCGTCCTTGTCTATTCCTGTATGGGGAGAAGGAGAGTAACCTTCATCCCTAACTTCCATTGAGTTGGAAGTAATATATTGAATCTCAAAGCATCGTGGCCTAAGCTCGGGGGTGGCCAATGATAAATCCATTGGGAGTGGTTGAGCCTATGGTTGGGTGGAAATGAGCACCCCTCTCAACAGTCACGTCATGTCTGGTATTTATGATAAGTGTTTATGTCTTGTATTTTGAATTGAATATCATGAATGCATGCTCATGTTTATACGCTCATAAATGGTTTTTGTATAGAAGTGTTTGCCTTGTGTTTGATTGGAAATAATGGATGCATGCTTATACTTATATGACCATAATCGGTTTATGTATATAATGAATAAGTTTAGAATATGAATCCGTTCCCTTGAGAATTGTCCCATCTACTTGACTCGTGTTATGTTCTGGCTTAATTTCCTGAAGGCACCTTTCTCGGGGAGTTTCCTCACATTCCAGATTCAGAGCGAGTTCCTTGAAATGACTACTGTTATAGTAAACACATGCTTTTAATTTACCCCTATGATAGAGTTCATAGCTCGACGAATTAGGAAGGAATTTCAGTCAGGTCACCAAGCCTACGGATAATTACCCAAGAACCCTCTGAAGGACCATGTGATTTGGGTCTGGAAACCCTGTGCCAAAAGGAGTTAGCTCTTGAAAGTTCAGAGTCACGGGAAATTGAAGTTTCGAGAATTTAAATCTCGTCAACGAAGTTAAAAAAGGAATAGCGAGTCCAATTAACCAAAGGGTGGACCCTCTCGTTTGCTAGATGAACGGACAAGATCCATTTTGCGAGTATTCCAGGTTTGTCAAGACTAATAGAACTAGAGGAGAAGCACAGGCGTTAACGCCTCAACCCCTTCCGTCTTCGCAAGTAGCGAAGGAATCGAGACCGTAGATCCCAGGATCCATCGAGATCTACCTCAACCGTCCACTGGAAAGGACACGTGAAGAGAAATTGGCGTTTCGCTGACCCACACCTCAAAAGAGTCAATGAGCATAGTGCTAAGGATTCATTAAACGCGAAATCCTGGCAAAATCTGGGCTGTTGATCTGTGGAAAGACTCAGAGCCGTTGATCTGTAGAGCTTAACCCTTGTGTAGGCGGGAGAGTGGACTCATCAAAGTCTTGAAAGCCCGAAGTAATCATAACCGTCCATCGGAAGGGACACGTGGAGGTGGTCTACATCCTTTGAGAAATTGGTTACTGGGAGATTGGTGAGGAGGAGGTGTAAAGACTCCCGAAACACGAAACTACAAAGAAATCCATCCAGCCGTCCCTTTTGGGAGGACAAGTGGCGAAGATCCGGATGCAGTTGGGGTTTTGGGACTTAGGCAAAGAGCGAGGACTCGCAATCACCAAAATTGCGAGAGTCATTTTGGACCATGGGATCTGGGGTGACAGGTGTTAAAGATCTAACCCATCGGAGATTAGGCTCCGGGAGAACGAGAGTGAAGACTCTCCCGGATTCGCAAAAGGAGGAGTCTTGAAAGGATCTGGACCGTCCATTTGTAGAGGACGCGTGGTGAAGATCTAAAGCCACCAGGGTTCTGGACATCAGGGAAATAGGAGTGAAGACCCCGATAGAATCCCAAAAGGTAGAATGCCAGGATTTAATCTAGGCCGTTGATCAAGTCAACGATCTGGATCGTAGATCCGGATGGTACTGGGCTTTCAGGTTTCGGGGATTTGAAAGGGAAAGGCGAAAGCATTGCATCATGATTCCCGAATAGAGAAATTTGAAGCACTCAGAGGAGTAGCCCTAGGCCACAGGGCAGGGTCACCTAGAGAAGGCCTAAGGGAAGGAGTCAAGAATCTTATCCTGTTTTGGGTTTCGGGGATTGAAGGAACAAGGGTTCCTTGCAACAGGAATCCCGAAAGCCGAGTTTCGGTAGCGCCATTCGATGTTTACACGTGGTCATGGAGGTGGTCGCATGGAGTAGGAAAAGGGGAGCCAAGGAGCTTGTTAACCCTATTTTGGGTTTCGACATTTCAAAGGACAGGGAGCCAGGGAGAGCTCGCACACAGAAATCTTGAAATGCGAAGGCCAGAAGCACCTTTTGGTAAGGCCTGTGGTCATAGCCAACAATCACATGGAGGAGGATAAGGGAAGATATGGCCTACGCTAGGCTCCTGTAGGAATTCAGGTATTCTATCCCTCAAAGAAAAGACGAAAAATTTAGTTTGTCGTAGTGGGTGTGTGACATCAGGGGCTAGTGAAATAGGCATGTGAACTATCCTTTGAGGCAATCCTTTGTAGAATTTCCCCAAGGGATTATCCCATACTCTTGCATGATCGATGGATTACATTCATATTAAGGAAAATAACAACATGTGACCTTATGAAGTGATAAAACCACACGATTTCATGGAACTGTTCTTCTCTACTGATATGAAAGATTAGAATTTTCTGTGTGAATTGTACCTTTACAATTTTCTATTGTAGGATAATGCTAATTGAAGCTCCAACCCCTATATTGGGGATGTCCAGTAGTGTGCATTCATATCTCATATCCTCGGCCTAGTTCAATGGAATAAATATATGTATTTCCATGCAAGGATCGAGGAAAATGCAAGCCTAAAAGTTAGATATGAGTATCCTTTACCTCATGTGATAAAGGATGATTTACAAAGGTTAAGATGGGAACTGAGAGATACTTTCACCATTCGACATCATCATAGATTTTCCATAACAAAATATCTTGAAATTTTAGGAGCACATTCAATGGAGGCACTCCTAGTTTCTCATGACAAATGGGAAAAAATTCCCAACTATTTGAGAAACATGAATTCCATGGGGTATCCATATTTTGGTATGGCCCTTAATATGGAATCATTCTACACTGATTTATTGTTGAAATATGGTATGATATGAATTGGGTTACAGTTCCACTCCCCCATCATTTGATTCCCAAGAGGGTTCTATATGGTACATATAACCTGGAATGAAGAAGAGGAAAGGACACATTGGCTACAATTGGACAAAACGTTGGGATACTATAATCAAGGGGATTATGAACACCCTACTTTTGACTTGGGAGAATTACATGCAATAGTTTCAGCAGAGGAATGGGTATGGAATGGGCAGGATCAAGGAATGGGTATGGCATGGCGGCAATCACATGGTATGGGAAGGGCGTCAACATCAGCAAGGGCACAAGGCATCAAGGGAAACGAAGGAAAAGTAAGGAAGGTGTACACAATTTATTAGAGATTGTTATTAATATGTCATAGTGGTCATTGTTTTAGACGTCATTGTGGATATCCCCGCTTGGTAACATTCTTGGGTTTTGAATTTGATTACCATGGCTACACGTTTTAGTGATTGCTTTCGTTCAATGGCAGGAAAAATAGGGCGACTGATGATCGGATGACAACATGGTGGAGAAATCGCATGGGTAGGACAAATCTGGGCCATTGACATCGGATTGGGTCAGATGAAATGGCATGGCAAGTGTAGGAAGGAGAAACAAAATTGATTGGATTATAAAGTTAGGGTTAGGGTTACAATGAATCGGTCTCCTTGAAGCCAATCAGACCAGAGTTAGGGTTACGTGGATTACACCCTATCTCATTTGACGAGACAACAGAGTCTCTAAGACCTGATTTGGCTCAATGTTTTGAAGATCCTTGACCGGGAGGTCGCAGAACCCCGAGGAGAGAAGGGGGGCTGCATCAAGATTCTAGTCAATGGAACATATAGTCAAACACTACAAGTGGTCCATCTATGGGAAATAATTAATGTGATAAATCACCATGGAAAATGGCATATCCTNACAAAGTCATAAAGCATAACGAAACCTTTCCCATAGTTTTAGATAGTTTTTCATTTATCATTGCATTTATGTGTACAAATAACCAATTATTCAACAATGGCTCTAAGGCATGCACAAAATTAAGCACCCATTTTTGAAGAGGGACACCATGCACTACCCAATGTGTTTCACTATGGTTCACATGATCAACATTAGTCAACATATATGGAAATTTCATTGGTTGGTAGAGCCCCAATGTCCTACAAGAATCTTGTTTGTAATGCCTCTATCATAGCCTCCCATGAATGCAATGTGTTCTTATGTGTTTCCCTCCAATGCACAATGGTCTCTGCCAAAGTGATATCCAATGTTGTTATTCTCTGCTTAGGCATGATCTACTCCATCACTTATTCCACATATTCCCATGTCAGTCATGCCATCAAACATCGGAAGGTATTTAATCTCAACACCAATCCACCTATGGGCGCTTAGTACCATGCAATGTTGTGTGTATTTTTCATAGTCTCCATTCTACTAGCGAGTAATGACAGCTTCCAAATTTGTTGCATAGGAGAAAATGATATGCTAACTTAGTTCTCCACTAATTTTTTGGCTTATGTAATCCTTTCGCTGTGTAGTAGTAAGAATGTATCATTGATCCAAGGCACCCTCATCCAACACCTCTTCGAATTCCTCCACAAAAATTTCACCCTATGTTGGATCCAATTGTTGAACAACACTATAAATGTTTTTCTTGAATAATATTCATTGCTATTAGAGATTTAGGATGGCATCATTCTCAAATGCCCAGTTGATCCCTAACAATGCAAGATAGGAATCCTTTTAATCTAGAATCTCGATGCTGTCAACATTTTCATAGGTCTTAACACCATCAAGATTTACCTCCATTTATTCCAATTTGTCAATTGGAAAAAATTGTGATTGATTCACCAACCATAGCTAAATCAACAAGTACACAAAATTTAGTCTCCCATATATTCTTAGAAGTTCTTGGGGTAAGATGTTAACATTTGAGTCAAGATCAAGCGTAACACCACCCCCCCAAACTCATATCCAATGATCTGTGCATTCAATATGAATTCTTTTCCCAACCTTTTCTTTTGAACATAGTGTAGGAATTGTCACTTGTCTCTGCAAGTGATCCCACAAACAATGAAAGTATCTCCTTTAGATTGACCGTAGCTTGGTCATTTTCCAATATTGACAAGAATATTTGTAGCCATCCCTAGACTTCATATTCTATTGATTGTATCAATATGCTCAGACATCTACTTGGTGGTCAATTAGACAACATACCTTCCACCTTTGGGACATTGACATATTGCATGCAGAAAACCTCCTACATCATCTCCACCACATCACATAGATATCCTTTTTGCATGACCACATCAAATACTTGTTCCTTTTGTGGATCCCTACATATAAGACTCTAATATGTGAACCCCACATCTTCCCCAGTCTTGATGCCACCCAAGGTGACAATGTTAATGCCTATATATGTGCAAACCACCAAATCACCACCAAGGATCCTAGGTTCAAAATTTTCCACGTTTTCTATGCACTACCTTCTATCTTGTGCCTCCCATTTTTCGATCAACTTCAAACAATCCATAGTGTTAACCCCGATCTTTTAACAATGTCCACAACGATGCTAACACCATGAACAGTGCCACACAATGTTCCCCACTTCATTATAATTGCAACACCATGGCAAAAGATTATTCACATCATTTTAAAAAGCTCAATTATCTTGATTTTGATGCCTCTACCTCCAGTGTAAGTTCCAAATGTTTACAGTATAGAAATGCATACATAGACTCTTTATATATAAAAAAGGAAAACAATATCATTCAGACATATTACTCAGAAATTTACCTTAGAAACCCTTAATTGAGAAAACCAACAAATGTTTAGAGACACACCTCTAACTCTCATTGTATTAACTTCACCATTTACAATACAATATGTATGATTCTACAGCATCCAAAACCCTAATCCGTCAACTCGAATTAGTTTCCTTAACTGAAATTATAATACAATAGACCAAAAAATCATTGGCCAAAAACAACCTAAAAAAAAAATTGTGGCATCGGCCCCCCTTTGATCTCCCCAATGCAATGTACAACGTGTGGGACTAATCATGCAAAAAATATAACATATACCCAACACTATCGATTATATAACAAAAAAATCTTATCAAATCACTTTTCTAATGTGAACAATGTGTGCTAATCCTTTGCATGGTGAGCGTTCACCCTACAAAAGTTGCAATACACAACCTCCATAGATGTACTTCTTTAGTAGTGGGAAATGACGGGGATCATTACCAGGATTCCTGCATATTTTGTAGATCTTGACATCCACCTTTCCCACATGTAGGTTCACTACAACAATAGCATATGTTTGTGTCGTAGGGAAATCATCTCTTAAATGACCTTTTATTTTGAAAAGGGTGCACCACACTGCCACCCTTGAATTCTACTTTGTCTTCACCAATGCTTGAATATTCTTTAATAAATCCATTAGCTAATACTGGAACCATGCCAATCCAAGAGCCATCCCTGGGATAGATGCCTCAACAAGTCCACTGATGGATTATAGTTGCATTGCAAACTCCAACGCCTATCCTTCTGCCATCAACCATTGTTGCACCAATGAAATTCGCAGATGGGATAATAGGCCACCAATTAACCATTTTTTGTGCTACATTTCTTGAGTTGTATAACTCCTCAAATCATTGAACCACCGATCATACTCTGGTGTTCAAATTTTGGCTTATGAAACTCTTTCAAAAATTATCTCACAACTGAACCAAAGTTACCCCATGTTAAGTAGGTGGGCTATGTTTGTACTTCATATACCATTGTAGCTCTCTTCCTTATAGAATGGTTTGGAATTCCACCAATCATATCACATCTATTGTCCTTTGCACATTCTAGATCATATTTCAAAGGAAACAATGTTGTTTTTCATCCTAATTTACTCTGTCATGAAACAAACAGAGTCATAGAAACACTTCATTTTTCTATGTTGTCATTCTTAGTTAGTGACTCTAAACTAGCACAAATCCCAATGGTTTAAGCTATTGTACTACATAAGTAGCTCCTACAACTACACTTATAGAACTAGATAATGCTAAATACATACCTTGATTGCCTCTAGCAGTCACACCTACACTATTCAAGGTCACTATAGCAAGTGTACTCTTGTTGCTAATTACAAACATTCCTATGCTCTATGTAACAATGGTCACCAAATTCTAACAAATATCAAAAGGAAAAAGGGGAAGGATGTAGGATGGACTAGCTTCACTATGATTTTGGCTTGCTTCCTCGATGGCATATCTCTCTAGGTTATAATCCTAGAATAATCCATAGTCAAACACATCTTCAAATGCATCTTCCTAGTTCTAGTCCCCCATAGCTTCCACAACAACTTCTGACTCAACAATCTATAGCCATGTCTTTGTACCTATAGTTCGACAACATGTGTCTCTTGCATTATCACTCATCGACCATCTCAACTCTTCAAGGGTTCCTCCCAACCTACAAACTCCTCAATTGTCCACATCAACACGTCTTTTTGATCTCTTTCAAGGCTAGCCAAAGCTCCTTTCTTTCTCTCATCATATGCATTGTTCCATATTCTAAATGCATCTTAGGATTGTATATTCTTGTCACAAACTCCTACATGGTGTGGATATTTTCCATTTCTTCTTGCCACTAGCTTACTATGGGCTCTACACACTTTTAGTGTTGCTTATATTGTTCTCTTTCAAGCTCCACTTCCTTGATCATCATTGATCTTCTAGCCCCCACGTAGGGCTTATGTTTTCATCTCAACAAGGCTTGGAAGCATACCTCATTCCACCATGAACATATTTATCTAGATAGGTATCTCCTCAATCAACCTTCTATGTAGTACTTTCTTTAAGGATTCCAATGCCTTTGTTAATGCCTAATGACTATCCACTACAAATGCGAAATCATAACCTTCCATAGCACCTTTAAACCAAAAATCAATAGCTTGGGTTAACTTATGGTCATTACTGCTTGATCTTTATTAAGTTCTTAATGGTCTAGTCAATTCTCAACCATGGAAGCCAACATAGATGCTTATTTGCAAGTCTTTCCATCCATTCATGCGAGTTCACCAAGAATTCATCCTAGAAAATCTCATACAAAACACTCAAACAAGTATTTATACTTGAATATTGCAACATCATCCCCCAGGTATACACGTTCTTGGTACACAAATTCATGAATTATCACTTCTATCCAATTTTGAATCTCAACATTCACCAACCTCCACCATATCTCCTTTACTATGCATTTGTTAGGGTCACAAAAACAAAACCATGTTGTTGGCTCTATGGTAGATTGGAGGTCTGCAAAAGGTGTCCAACATAGGCCCGATATAGTCTAGTGTGTCAACGTTTTCAGCCTTCGAGAATAAAGAGGTCTCACCCAAGGCATGTTTGAAAGTTGTTGTGTTAGTAATGTGCAAAGTATTGGAGATTTAATGGGGTTGTTGAATTCATTAATCCTTAAATGCATTCATTTAAAATAACAAAACTAAAAGTATGCATAGTAAATACAACAATAGAAACTTCATCAAAATATGCCACAAGCACATAAACATGAGCTAAACAATCTTCGATTGTATTAGTAGAACTAGCATTATATCTCACAACATCGATAGATTATACATACGACATGCACAAAGCATAAGAGCACAAGTCTCTCATAACATAACTCAACATTGAAAAAAACAACTAACTCTCCAACCAACCTCTAATTTACATAACAATTCCCATCGATATAGGCAAAGGAAGTGGTTATAGAAGATTCCCAAATATACTAGAGAATCTACCAATTGTGACACACTAGTACAAAAGGTTGGTGCCTTTAGGAAAATGAGTTGATGCTTGAAGAGACTTAAGCATAAAGTGTTTATAAGATGACCCCATAAACTTACTTAAATAGGGCCACAACATAGAGTACAATTTATATCTTATATAATTAATTATTTTTTAAATGTGTCAAGGTTAAACTTGAAAAAAAATGATTTAATGTATTGATCTTAAATGAAATTAATGCATCTTGACTACCAACTAATTTCTATAAAAAATAATATTTGGTTGGTTGTTTTTTTTTAAAACTTTTTCAACAAAATATTATTATTGGAGTTTATATTTTGGTTAACTCATTTTGAGTTTAAAGAACAAAATCAATATAGTCAAACTCAAGATTAATGTTCATGATTTTCATAATGAAACTAGTCATTGGACAAACCCACAAACACCTTGGGATGAGCTAATTTGTAAACTTTGTGATATAAAGAAGCTTAAGGATGAGCACCATTTCTTTTTAACTTACCTTTTTTTTTTGTAAATAAAAAAACAGGACCTGTTATATTACTGTAGCAAAAAATGTACAAAATGGAAAGCTGCTTGGGATGCCAGTTGTCTCGCCTACATAGGAAACCGGGACAACTGGGCATCCCCTGCCAAATGTCACCCTGTTTTCAAAATAACTGAGTATTTCCCTGCCACGTCCTGCCCGGAGGAAACCAGGATGCGCAGGGTTGCATAGACGTCTAGATATCATAAGTTTGCTAGTTAAACTGTAAGCTAGAAGGCTTAGAGCCAAACTAAAAACTATACTAGAAAACATAACCAATTAACCTGCTATCCCTCGCTGTTGAGCTGGTCCCCTGTGATCTTCCATCCGGCTGGGAAGGCGTAAGCACGCGCGCAGGTGGGGCATTGGCGCCTCGGATGAGTCCTGGAGTGTGCTGCAAAGTACATGTCGCTGTTCAATCCTGGCGAGCCGGAAGTTATGGTCGCCCATCAGGCTTCTAATCTCAAAGATGAGACTGAGACAGTCCCACTGGGTTGAGGGCTCTGGATCCTGKCCTTTTCCTTCGTTGGGMTCCYGGTYGTGRCCCTTCGGCAATTCTTTCTCCTCCTCGTGGCCCTTTGGCACTGCTTCCGTCTCCTCGGGGTGTGTCTCCTCCTCTATGTAGCACGGTGGGGGTAGATCTTCTGGACTGCGCACTTGAGGCCCGGTGATGGCTCCACTGTGAAATGGCCATTGTGCCAGATTGAAATCTGATGGTGGGTGCCAATTTTCAGGGACAGTGAATATCCGATGTTCAGGGATGCTTTCGGGTATGCCGCCTTCGGGAATTTCCTCGACCACGTATGCCATAGGCGGTGTGCGCGCCCGCACCTTTCTCCGTCAAGTGGCCATGGCAAGTGCGGCCTCGAATTGCTGCTTCCTCTTCCGCCTGGACTTCGTTGCATACCATGCAGCTCCTCTCCGCGGGGTGCCACGCAGTCGAGGCATAGAGGTCCAACGGAAGTGCCACCCCTGAGTGCGGTCGCCTGCTTCTTCCGGAATTGCCACCACCTTCGAGTGCTCAGAGAGGCGGCAGCGATGGTGCTGGTCGACGAGAGCGGGAGATAGCCAGAGCGTTTGGTGTTTCGCTCCAACACTCCAAGCAATGAGAAAGAGCATGAGCCGAGCCCTCAAATATCGCATGAGCCGAGCCTTCATGGCGATAATGGCTAGTTTAATTATGCTGTCCAGACTGGTACTCGTCCCGCGAGCGAGAGGGCTCGTCGGGTTAATGCAGACGCAGAAATACATGGTGGAATGAATGTGGAGGGGATGCCGGCCTGTGGTGCTATTAATGGGGAGGTCCCGGCTGGCTCCCGCGTGTCTCTCCTGCCCTACGTGTCACCCCATCCGGGGCTCTTTTTAACTTACCTTACTCTTAATAAAATAAATAATTAATTTCCTAGTTTCACAACTTAACTACTAAAACTTCTTGACTTATTAAACCTATAAAGATTTTAGTGCATATTTATGCATATAGATAAGTTCATAAAAAGTATATAAAGTAGTTAGTTTTATTTATAATATAGGAAGATAAATTTGTAATTAAAAAATATTAATATTATTTTTTTCCTCAAAATATATTTAGTGAGATTCACCATTTATGCATATAAATAAGTTCATAAAGAGTATATAAAGTAGTTAAGTTTTATTTACAATATAGGAAGATAAATTTGTAATTAAAAAATATTAATATTATTTTTTTCCTCGTGAGATTCATCACTAGACTTACTTGTAATTTATAGTAAACCACTTAACTTATTAAACTTGAAAAATATTAATATTATATTAGAGTTTCCATGAAATATTCTTCAAACTTGTATTCCCAAAAAAGTAAATTAAGAAAGTTTGATTTTCATATTATCAATCTCCTTATTAGTAGCAGGAGGGACTATAGTGATGAGTTCATGGCAGACCATGTATTATTTTTGTTTAACTTTTAAAAATTTCTATATTTTCCAAAGTTTTACATAACCGTTTTAATTTTCTTAGTTAAATAATAAAATTAATATTCTTTATCTATATTCTTATTGGATATAAACTTGAAGGTCTTATTGAAAATGTGACAAATATTTGAAGGTCTTGTTGCAAATGTGACAGCGGGTCTGTCGATGATTTGACCTGAAATTAAATATTTTTGAAGATCTTATTGCAAATGTGACGACGGGTTTGTCAATGATTTGACATGAAATTAAATATTTTGTCAGGGACGTATGATACTTCAAGGCGACGAATAGTGAAATCTGCTTTAGAGTGGATTACATTAAAGTCTGAATTGATGTAACTACTTCCCTTATTATTTGGTGCCCGTAAGATTGACTACTTTGTAAAAGGTGACTCGATATTCAACGTAGCTTGATTTCGCAGGGAAGTTGAAACCAGATCGTTCCAACTTCATAGCATAAAATTGTTCATAACATAAAATTGATCACATCAAGGTCATGTTACACTTTAGCCAATGAGATAGTAAATAAATCAATTTATTTAATAATTAAATAAAAAATATTACCTTTTAATTTTAATATAGAATTTATATAATATATAAAGTAAAATAAAATTCCCCGGATGGGGTGACACACGGCAATGCCTCGCCACCTGGCTCTACATTGAGTCATAGCATAAATGCTGATGGCCGCCACCCATCCTCTCCGCATTTATGATGGTAGCTGACCATTACAGTCGCTATACGGAGGAGGGACTCCTCCCTCGTGCGAAAGCTCTCGCTCATACCGCACTCAACATGACAGGGTTTATGGATAGCTAGGCGAATCCGTCATTTGGAAATTTGAACCTTCGAGCGCCTGGACAGAGCCGGTTCGCTCTCGTTTTGGACCTCCCCGTCGGTTGGGAGCTCTGGTGCAGCTCTGGTTCCTTATCGTCTTGGCTCACTTTCGCTTCGTTGCATTCTCTCTGCATTGTTATACACCACTCAGCAACAATGACCAGGAAGCGAGGTGGGCCTCACCGTGGCTCGGCCTGGTACACCCACAAAGAGCAAAGGCAAAGGAGGAAGAACCTGGACTGCGCTCTGTCGATGGTGACCTCCATTCTCCGGAAGAGGGCTCACACTGACCAATTGGCTCTGCATGACATTATTGTTTAGACTGGGACAGAGCGTAGCAATCATACCATGGCAATTGAGCCTGGAAGCAATCTGGAGGGTGGCGCCACAGACGAGTTTCCAACCAACTATGTTGAAGAAACACCGTTCGTGGAGGAATTCGTGACCACCTCGGAACCCCAAGCCATGGTGCTGGACTTACAAGATGGTAGCGGTCCTAAAGACGAGATGAAAAAATATTTCCTTGTGTGCATCGTTGAGGAGATACCGTGGATGGGTGACTACAGCCCCACCAACCATGTTGAGCAGGTAACGATCGAGGATGAGGCTCGAGACAAGGATTGCACTGAAGGGAACGTGGACGAGACTAGACCAAGGATGAAGGAGGAAGCGACCGGTGCATAACTGACTGAGATCGAGGCCAGAGCTGGGATGAACGTGGAAGTGGGGAACGAAATCCTTGACGACGCGGGTAATCATGACTTGCATGGTCCTTTCTTCCGTGCAGAGCATCTGGCTCTGGTGTTCGAACTCTGAGGACACATGGTAGACCAGGAGCACAGAGCCCTTCTCATGGGACAACATCTGGACTTGCTCCTTGATGCGTACTCCAATGCTCCAGCAAAGAGGAAATGTCCATTCTGTGCACAACCATTCGCCATCCCAGCCAGGTCCACGTGGCAGACAGGCAAGGGCGACAGGTCACTGGGTATATAGGTTCTCCTTTGCTAGTTTGTTTTATGTTTAATCATGCCATTGCTACATGTAAACTTGACCTATGGCCATCTGTCCTGGTTTCCTTCAGGCAGGACAGAGGGAAAAACAATTTTCCAAACTATGCTGGTTTCCGGTAAAACGACAACATTTTTGGTGGCTCAGAACAATATCTTTGTGTATTTTGTCAATGTTTCTCTGATAACTTAATATAGCAGGTTCTACCTTTTTTACTAAAAAAAAAAACGTAAAATAAAATTGATTCTAAATGATTAGACTATGTTTACCAAATTAATTCATATAAAGTTAAATGAAATGGATTGTGCCCAAATTACCTTAGGAACAATTACACTATATCTACTAATAAAATTACCTCTAAATGGATTACAATATTTTTTCTATATAACATATTTTCCATATCATAATGGATTACATTTTTATTATCTTTAAATGTATTACAATATTTCTGCTATATAACATATTTTCCATATATAATGGATTACATGTCAAGCAGTACAAATTACTACAACTTGCTGCTTGTTATTTCACATTTCTACATCCAAAGATGCCGACATGCAACCTACCATTAATATGAAGGATTTGAAATGGGACATATAATTCCCATTTTGCAGAATTTGACATGCAACTTACAATTATTCGCTAAGATTCATACATGGAACATTTACATCAAAACCAATAACTTACAATACGTTTATCAAAATAATAAATTTCAAAATTCATAATTATATTAAACATGCATTATCATGATTTAAATAACATTTTCTTATTTTCTTATTGACCATTAAAGCTCTTTAACCCTTTTCAAGAACTTGTCAACAAATAACAAATATTATGTTAGGATAAACTTTCATCTTTGTTGATTTAGGATAAAAATTTATATCCAAATTTAACATTTATATAAACTACTAATATAGATAAAAATGAGAAAAGATTGCTTGATAACATATGTCTACACTAGCAATGTAATTTATAGCTTCCTAAATTATTTCTTGGAGAATAGAGATATTTATAGCTTCTTAAATAGCAATGTAATTTATAGCTTCCTAAATTATTTCTTGGAGAATAGATATATTTATAGCTTCCTAAATCATTTCTTAAGAATAGAGATCTCTTCAAGGGATTAGTAGCTATAAAGAATAATATTTATTGACTATAATATTTATTATATTTACATATGCTATAATATATAGTATTGAATTAAAAGATTAAATTTTTTAATTAAATTAATTAGATTGACTATTATTACAGTGGAGAACAATTATTTAACAAATTTAAAGCAACAAGATACATATACATATAGATCATTACTATTTGGTTGATCGAAGGATAGACTAAAAAAAAAATAGCATAGTAATTACTTATCACTAACTACATTTCTAATAGCATAGTAATTAATATTATGAAATAGCATAGCAACTTGTATTGCACGTCATTACAAAACAATTACACCACCTCGATTTCATAAATACATGGCAAAATTCAACAATAAAGAGATGCTAAAACAAAAAGTAAGTTGACATTGCATATTTACATACTTCTAATACAAAGATTGAAACCAAAACAAAATTGGTTGAAGAAAAAATTGACACTTATACAATTATTTAACACATATATATTACCCCAATACCATTGAGAACGAAAAAATTTGAGCACAAAATTCGAGCCCCTGTAGTCATATCAAATACAAAACTATCTCACAACTTCACAGTTTAAACCTTACTATTAGTCCATAATACATTTACATAAGCATAATTGCATGATGAATTATCATTCAGATTAAGCAAACTAAAGACTGGACTTGGCAGGGACTAAGCTCCCATGCAGCCTTTGTTATATACAACAAAAGATTAATTACATTAATCATCTTCATCTTCATCTCTAAAAACTTGAGAAAGCTTGATTTTGACATTATCAATCTCCCAATTTATTCCTTCCCACCAGCCTACCTCTCCAACAATTTTCTTCAAGTTAGGTAACTTGTCCATTTCCATTGGCAGTCTCCTTAACAATGGACAACCCGTAATATTTATATATTCAAGTTTTGGCATTGTTTCTTTATTCCATACACTAGATGCTCTTGCAATGCTCTCTGACTTCTTTAAACCTTCCAGAGTCAATTTCTTTAACATTGGAACACTGCCAATTTGAACCTGCAACTCAGGGCACTGCTTAATCTCTATTTCCTTTAAATTGGGCAGCTCCTCCACTCTGAATGTCTTCAACACGCAGCAATATGATATGTACAAGGATTGGATTTGCAACATTGTTTTTGCATTCCACACTATACTCCTAATCTCTAGAGAGTATAGTTCTAATATCTCCAACATCGGAAGACTGCCACCACTCTCCATGAACGACTCCTTCAACTCAGCACAATTTGATATATTTATTTCCTTTAAATTGGGTAGCTCCTCCACTCCGAATGTCTTCAACACGCGGAAATTTGAAATCCCCAAGAATTGGATTTGCAACATTGTTTTTGCATTCCACACTATACTCTCTAATCTCTGTAGGGACCATAGATCTAATCTCTCCAACCTCGGAAGACCGCCACCACTCTCCATGGACAACTCCTTCAACTCAGCACAATGTGATATACCTAATTTCCTTAAATTGGGTAGCTCCTCCACTCTGAATGTCTTCAACACGCGACAACCTTGTATCTTCAAGATTTGGAGTTGCAACATTGTTTTTGCATTCAACATAGGAAAGCCACCACGTGCAGCCTGGTTCCCAATATCCAAGGCTGGAATCTCCTTTAGTTTCATGCACCTTTTTAAGTGCAAGTTCTTCAAATTTTTAAACTAACAAATACAACTCGGTAGACTTACTCCTTGATAATCCAATAAGTGAAGACTCTACAACTTCTTCATACTTTGCATGTTCTAGGGAAGAATATCTAGTGCTGCATCATCAGAACCATAATGTTATTTTTCTCATCTCTGACCAGGTACTCATTGAACCTTTAATTTATGGATTTACTGTGACATCCAACTCAATCAGATTTGAGAGATTTGTGAGATCCTCCACACTCATTGGAGTTGCCGATAAAAGCAATACCAGTTTGTTCAAAGAAGTGAGTTGAGAGATTTGATGTGGAATCACCATGACGTCTTTGTCAAAACCCCGATATTAGAGATGCTTTAGATTTTTAAGCTCTCCTATCCTATCAGGTAAAGAATTTAGTCTTATACAGCTTTCAAGATTCAAAAATTGAAGATGTGAAAGATTACATATGCTATTAGGCAAGTCCTCCAACTTGTCACAGCCTCTCAAATTAAGAAACTCAAGCTGTCCAAGCTGTGACATATCTTTCAATATTCTTCTCAGCCACACAACTTGATAGGAAGTTGAGGTAGCAGCGACATACTCTGCCTCTACAGAAGATATTGAAACAATTGGCTGCTTCTTTGATGCCCATGAGATTAGGTTCGTGCCCAGTTGAAAAACATGTCCAGATGTGCTTTTCCTGTCATCTAGGCTGCCTGCAAAATCACTGTCTATGTAACCAGAAAGTTGATTACTATCAGATTTAGTGTACCATAAGCCGAAATTGAGAGTTCCTGCTACATATCTTAGAATTCGTTTTGCCATTTTCCAATGAGAATCTTTGGGGGATTCCATGAATCTGAAAACAAGGCTGGCTGCATACATAATGTCAGGCCTAGTTTTTGTAAGATACAACAAATTGCCTACTAAGATTTTGTACAGGGTAGAGTCCACTATAGGACCTTCATCATTCTTGCTCAATTTTGTGCCTAGTGGTATGGGGGTTTCTGCTAGATTGCATTCTTCCATGCGAAATATTTTGAGGATGTCTGCTGCATACTTTTGATGACAGACAAAAATGCCTTTGGCTGATTGATGAACCTAAATCCCTAAAAAATATTTCATTATGCCAAGATCTGTCATCTCAAACTCAGATTGCATGGCATGTTTAAAATTTGTTAACTCAAGATTTCCCATATAGATCATGTCATCAACATATAAACATACAATCAAAATTTTACCGTGCTGATCTGTTTTGGTGTAAAGAGTTGGTTCATTTTGGCTTCTGCTAAAACCACTTTTGATCAGATAAGTGTCAATTCTGCTGTACCAAGCTCTTGGAGCTTGCTTTAAGCCATACAAGGCTTTCTTCAACCGATATACTTTGGCTGGGTGCTCTTGGACTTCAAATCCAGGTGGCTGATGGACATAAACTTCTTCTTCTAAGAAACCATTCAGGAATGCTGACTTGACATCCATCTGGTATACTTTCCATTTGTGTTGGGATAATATGGCCAACAAAGTCCTTACAGTGTCTAATCTTGCTACTGGAGCAAAAGTTTCACCATAATCAGTACCTGGTTGTTGTGAAAATCCTTTGGCAACAAGTCTTGCCTTGTGTAAACCCACTTGACACCAATACTCTTCTTGTGACTTGGAAAATCAACAAGATCCCATGTCTTGTTCTTCTCAATGGAGTCAATTTCTTGGTTCATGGCTTGAACCCAATGTGGCTCCTTAGCTGCTTCCTTAAAGGATGTAGGTTGACATGACATTAAAGAAAAAATGTTGTGTTGTTCAAAGTCATCCAATTGCTGATGGATTTCTCTCAAACTTCGAGTTCTCTGATTTTGTGGTTCAGAGAATGATTCTCTGCTGGAAGTTGAGTTATCCTGAGAATTTTCAGGTTGTCTTTGTACCTGCAATCTTGGAAGAGTAGTTTGAGGTACTTTCTGTCCTAAATTTTCTGCGTTTTCAGAAATTGGCAACAATGGATTTTGGCTGTCCATTTGCTGATTTTCTGAATCATTCCAGAATTGATTTTCTAGAAATTTTACATCTCTGCTGAGAATTAGTTTCTTGGTGATTGGATTGCAAAGCCTGTAAGCTTTAGATGTTTCACTATATCCAGTGAAAATACATTTCTCACTTCTGTCATCAAGTTTCTTCCTTAATTCGGAAGGTATGTGAGCGTATGCTATGCATCCGAATGTCCTTAGATGCGCAACATTGAGCTTTGTCCCACTCCATGCTTCTTGAGGGACTTTCATCTTTAGACTTGTGGTTGGAGATCTATT